>JBBBVU010000008.1:13280501-13292108 GCA_037177055.1 Atherinosoma microstoma
GCACCAGGTGGAGCAGCGCTCCTAATTTCGTTGTATGCACCGTCATATAATGACAATAAAGGCTTTTGATTTGATTTAGATGTTTACTTTCAGAAATTTCTGCTATTTACTTTAATCCATTCTGGTTTTTACTTGTGAAATGTTTCCAGCATTGTTGACCGAACCACAGGTTCAAAGCAAGATAAATCTACTACTCTATTTGACATTTGGAATATTCTCTTTCTTTTTCAAAGAAAAATCTGCCCACTTTTTCGCTTTAAGCATGTCTTTGTTCATTTCAGCCACTGCAAGTCCTCATTTTACTTCACCAATTCACAAGACTTGTTTTTAAATATTCACAGAAATCATTATTTGGCCAAATCTGTGCCAGCTTATGTATATGGAGAGGGAATGAGATGGAACAATTACACCATGAAGGCATTTTGCAATGGCTGGGCACAGATCCATCATAGACAAAGCCAAAATAACACACACACATGCACATAATAGCAATCGTACAGAGGGAGACGACTCATTTCTCTAATTTGCACCTCCTTGTCAGCTGTGGCTCAGGAAGAAGAGCGGTTATCCAACAGTAAGAACTGTGATTCAATCCCTGGCTTTCCCAGACCACATGCTGACATACCCTAAGGCAAAATACCAAATCCCACGTTGCCCACAATGTTCTTATCCTTGTGATATTCAATTGTAAGTCACTTCGGATAGAAGTATCTGTCAAATTATTACATTTCAGTGTAATGTACCTCTTGCATTCTGCTACCTTTGACCCATAAATTGATCTTTACAAATACATCTTAAAGGATTCTTAGATTTCTAAAATGCACCCCTGGAGGGGACATGGTGCTTGCCAGAGGAGTCATGAGTTAAGATGCATAAATTTATCTTTGTACAATTATTTTTTGGGGCACAATGCTTTTTCATGTTGTCAATTGAAATTAATCTATAATTGTCACAAAGAACATAAATGGATATAAATAATGAAATACATAGTGGACTGTAGCACAAGAATAAATAAATGTATGATGCAGCTTTTTATGAACATACATTGGATTTGTGTCTTCCAATATGACAGATTATAAAGAGAATGGGGCAAGAAAGAAAAATAAAGACTGTGTGTTGCATGTGGAACGCAAAATCCCATTGCAAGCCAATTATTATAAAATGAAATAAAATAAGATTAAATAAATAAAATGATAAAATCTAAAATGTGGTTTGATAAAAATTCAAATGAATAAATAAAATGTCAATGTACAAACCTCATAGTTGTCTCTTTTAGCATTTCACTATTAATAGCCTTCAGACATAATCTGTACTTAATCTATTTGTGGTCATTTTAGATACAAAACAAAGCTATTAAATGTTTAGAAAAATGAATACCCCCCCCTTTTTGCCTTACACTGATTTTTGTCCAATTTAAGTTGCTGACTCTCTTAAGCCTAACTCTCTCTGTAGAAGCTCTTTCACCACTAAGTGGCTACTTACTAAAGGCTAGCATACAACAAAGGATGTCAGATATTTCTTTGGCAATACCACTCAACAAAATAAAATCGGTTAATTTAACTGGGCTACATTTTGCTTGAAGTTGATACAGAGCAGGCACCTGTTGCACCTGTGTATCTGTGCAGACAGGAGGTCTAATAGCCACTAATGCAGTCATCAGAACTGACAAAATTTCACCTGATTTAAATTAGTTTTTTGTTTCTGTTTTTTTAAATGCCAGACATACATTTAAATTTAAATTACAAGTTGCTTGATTGGATTAAAAAGCTAGGCTGTCCTGCCAAAATACTTCATTTCTTGTTAATTTTCTTTACACCCCACCTTCCAAATTTCTGATTGTAATTTCCACCCATGGATTAGTGTTGTTTGTGGAGGCATTATTAACTTTACCAGTGCTAAAGAATTGCTGACATGCCAAAAGGAGAATGTGGACTGAGGGCTATTTTTATTATAGGATTCAAAAAGCAAATAAACTACAAAAGGAGGAGGAAATGGCGCAGTAAGTTGAGTTCATCCTGCCCCAAATCTAACAAACTATGTCCTGGATTTGAGTGTGAATTTCTTTCAGAAGGAAAAGCAATTATCTTGATGCATAGAGGAAGGGTGCAGAATTCTGACATATATGTAGACATCACCTAACCACCTTTCGTCACTCTGCAGGCCTCCATTATTCAGTTTGAAATCAAAGTAGCCCTGAAGCTTGCTAAACCGTGAAATAGTCTGAAATGCACATTTTTCAAGATGATGCTCTTTTGAGAATGATTCACACTTTTACAGTAACAGAAAATTTGCAATTTCACACATGCAAAATGAAATACAACTGCTAAGGCAAGAGGGAAACTAGACTACCTACAGAAATGCTAGTTTTAGAAAACAAAACAATACTGGTAAATACAGTTATGTGATGATATTTCAGATTGCTATGACTATATTCTATCAAACTCACTGCATCATCATTATAATCATCACACCTTGCATCAGTAAGCACTTACCAGCCTGGTTGGTGGTGATGTTTATGGTAACATGCTGTGCTGGGTATGGGCTCTTATTGCTGACACCGTTAACCGCCTGTATCTCAAAGCTGTAGAGGGTGTGAGCCCACAGGTTGCTGATGAAGACCCTGGTCTCAGTCAGACCCAGCTGTCGAGGAACAAAATCCACGTTATCATCGCAGTGGGAGCAGGAACGCCTGTCGGCTCGGCACTTCTTGCACACTATGTTGTAGACAACATCGTCCCGACCGCCCGTCTCCCTGGGAGAATGCCACTCCAAGATCACTGAGGTCTCGTTCACAATGGAGATCACATTTCTTGGGCTGGATGGAACACCTAGAGACAAACATCAACATTATGTGAGTCAAATTTGAGTGTATCAACAGTTTTAGATATCTGATAGATTTATGGTTTTCAAAGCAAATCATGTCTATTGCCTGTGAAGAAACTGAAAACTGCCTTCTGTTAATTTAGCCATTTTACAGTGCTGTAGTAAATAAAAATCCTCTTGACTGTGTAATTTTTCTCCATCTTAAGCACAACAGACATGCTAATTTATTCCATTCCCATCCAGCGAGATCATTCAGTGAAACATTTGTGTCTATCGAACATGGTTATTTAGCAAAATACATTTTTGGATGGAGTATTCTTATCCAAGAGCCTCTGGAAATTCACACTCCCTTTCATCCCCTTATGGCCCGCAGCTGGAGCAGAACCTTAAAAAATTATATTCAGAACAAAATCAAGAAATAATGCAATAATTGTTTTGGCTGAGTGGTAGTTTGATATTAGGGTAGAGAAAAGTGGCTTTTTCAGCCCCCTGCAATCACAGCATTATTCTTTAAGAGTTCAGATTTGCTCAAATGGCAGAGAATAATTTTGCTTAGCTGAGACTCGGTGTCTCTGGCTGCTGAAAGGCAGCTCTTCCCTATCAGATTTCAGACAGAAGAGAAGCTCACCAAATCCCTTAGTCAGAGACAGCCCCGGAGAACTGATCTGTTACCAATTTATGCCCCATAAAGCTTGACCTTTATCATTAAATGAGAAGTTAAACTGAACCATTTCCAGATCCATGGCTACTTTGAATCTAATCCAGTCAATTCTGGAGACCTTTGAGGAATTACTCAGCTCTCTAAAAGACTACACCTTTCTTCCTCTTCTCATTTAATTCTACACAGGAGAATATATGATAAAATAATTGTTATGGATATTCAAGTTTATTACAATGCATCACTTTACACTCACATTTCTAGGGAATAGGTTAGACAGTTACTTCAGTAAAAACAGTTCCAATTAATCATTGTTGCTGCAAGGCTATGTGGGATAGACCTGGTGAGCTGGGAGAAGAACACTAAGGTGAGGGAAGAGCCCTGATTCTGCATGAACTTTGTTTCAGTGCCTCAGGACTGGCGTGACTTCCAGAGAGTAGTTATTATGGCCTGGCTGAGAGGACTCTTAGTGCTCCAGAAACAGGTCAAATGGTACACAATTTGGTCCTTTGATGGTACCAGAAGTATTGTCCATGGAGGGAAAATATGGCACAAAAGGGTGTGCGATGGACTAAAAGCACTACTGCCGTTCCCCTTGGGAGCTGTACAATTGGAACTTCGCATGTTACTCACCCAGTGTGCATACTCTGTATCATCCATCACATACATGCTCTTACCCCTGGACAGTGTAGCTACTTGTGTTCATGTAGAAACTACAGCTGAACTGCTTTTATGCTTTGTGTCTGCGATGTCAGTGTTGATGTATCTATACAACATTTCATGTAAAATAAATATTGCCTGAGGTAGAAACAAAATGTTGCATTCCTGTATCCCAGCTAGAAGCGGACTCTAGTTTCAGGGACAGCACAATAAATCAAACCTTACTGCTGTTTAATGACTGACATACAGACTATTATTGCAGCTATTGGCTGATTTAATTTATCATGCTATTTAATTAGCTTTTAATTTGACTTAAACACTCTTAGCTGGGATTTATATAGCTATGCCAGTCAGATTTTGTATTCCTTGAGCATTTTGCTTTCACTTTATGAGACCATTACATTATTTCTGACATGTATTGTATTACACCACGGTAAACAAGTTGTTTTAATTATACAATTACAACAGAAAGTGCCAGGTAATTTGCACAGGAACAATGAAGAGATATCAAAGCTCATTTGGTTTTCCACCATTTGGCCAACTGGATCTGCACAAAGGAGTCTGGTGAAGAGGACTGGAGCAACCAGTCACAGTTTTTCTTTCCTATTCTTTAAACAGATGTGACAGTCATTGTGGCACATTTTGAAGCTGGCTAACTACAGTGACAGGAGAGTGCACACTGAGGACGGTTTTCCAGAGAGCAGAGAGGAGAAAATGCACACCAAACAACACGGAAAGTCAGATGGTGTGACCATTTAGTTAAATTATATTACAGAAGGTCTGTTCACTTCTTTGCCCAGGGGGGACAATGAACACATAACACATTTATTTACAAGCAATGATGGTGTCAAAGCTGCCAAAACCTTAAGCCAAGGAGTAGTGTGTGTAAGCTGCTTATATAACCTGATAATAGTATATGATAACGGCATGCTTATTCATTTTAAAGCACATATTTTGAGTTACCTTATGGTGAGCCAAACTAACCTTCAGCTTTGTTATTCTAACCAAAATATGTAGTAGAAATGAAACCTGATGATTACATTCGTTACGCCTATATCAAATGAGTTAAATGCAGTTGAAAAGTAGCTGCTACTTAGATTATAAGAGAAAGTTGGCAAGCTCCAAATAGGTTTGATAAGTACCATTTTTGCTATCTTGTGCATGACTCGTATTGTTTTCTTTCTTCCTATTTTTTCCCCCTCAAGATTATTTAATTTTTCTCTCAAGGTTATTTCATTCACTACAAAGTGCCACTGCTTCGATCTGTCTTTATCCGTCTTTGCACGAGTAAATGGACCAAAAAGAAGTATTTGAGTCCATGTATACACATAGTGTGGCCTGGAACACTGTCAATACAGTCTAAACATCTGTATTACAATAACAAGAGCTGCATGAAAATGATTCTATAGTACATCTTTTGAGCTATACTTGTGGGAGAAAACCTAGGGTATCACTTTTGAACATGTGTGTATACATGTGAATGACTGTGTGATGCATGGAGCACCACATCTTCCAAGCCAGTACAGGGATTAGTCACATATGAGACTTTGCTTCATTGACTGCAAGAAGAAGCTGGTCACCTGACAGCTGAACTGTGGGAAGCACCTCAACTGACATCACGTGGGAAAAAGAAGAAAAAAAATCAAGAGAAAATAGCTGAATATTTATGCACCTTTCACAGCTCGCTCTTTTTTCTTTAAAAAGAAAAAAAGGACAGAAAAGCTTACTGTGAATAGAAGACCGAGGACGAATGCGATGATGGTGAGAATGGAAAAACAGATTTCCTTTTCTGTCAAAAGTTTTGAGGGGTTTTGTTTGTATAACAGGCCACAGACAGCATTTGACAGAGTTCAAGGAGACCCTCAGGGGACAGGCCTCAGACATGACTACTGACAGAGAGCCATAAGATTCAGAGCCAGTGTTGTACAAAGAGGATTGTAAAAATGAATCAGAAACACATGATTCCTCATATTTATGTAGATTTAATTACATTTTTTAAAAAGTTATTCATGAGTTAATTAGAAGATGCCATTGTTGGTTTTTCAAGAAAAAAAAAGACAATTCTATCATGTATATCAAATAATAAAATCCTACATTTTCACTGTAAACACTATTTAATGATTCCCCCCACCCCCCTTTTTTTTTTTTTTTTTTTTTACATTTGTCTGTCTGTTCTCTACACCTTTCATTTTCTCATATTTTTCACATCAAGATGTTTCATCACTGCATGTCTTTTCTTCTATGGCCCAGTAAGCACTGGTTTGACTGCTTGATGCCACCTCAGTTATCACTTAGCCTGTCAGTCTTCTCGTGTGACTCACACATTGAGAAAAGCCCACTGGCTCAGCATGCCGGAACTGGCTGACCTCTCCCCACAGAACTCATCTCAAATGTACATGTTAATTATTTTCCCCACATTCACACCCATAGGGAAATAGAGGTACATCACTTTGGAGCTTGGAGTCCAGAGAATGGACCAGAAGGCCATGGAGTAAAACTACTTTCCCAAATGTTTTTACTCTGGGTAGCCTGACTTAGAGTGGAAGGCGTCAAACTGCGAAACTGAGCACTTGTGGTCCTCCTCTTAAGCATCAACTGGAGACAGCACAAGACAGAGGACTGGGGAAGGAAGAGAGTGGGGGTTGAGGGTAGTAGAGGGTTTATGCTGAAATGCATCCCAGACCGTGGCATATTTAGATCCCTGGAGAAGGAAGCTGGTGGGGGTGTGGGGATATAGCGTGAGCCCTCCTGCTGACAGAGCCAGGGATTGGACAATCCATCAGCAAGCTAATCAGACTGATCTGGAGCATACAGGGACCTGGGCTTCTGACGCTGGCGAGAAGCACTTAAGCTACAGCTTCTGCTGCTACAGACTGGCCTGATTTAAGCTACTCTGGCAGTGCTCTTATCAGGACCCACAGTATTAAAGAGATTCCTACTAGGATGATCTCACTGCCCCCTGCTGTGCTCCAGGGCAAGCACAAAATCAAGCTCAGCTGCTACAATATGCTTCAGCTTTCAGAGGAAGCTTTGAATGTGCTGCTGCAAGAGAAGTATGTTAACAGTGACGGCAGTGATGAAGTCCATTTTCATGTTACTGTCAGAATGGGAAGCTGATAACATAGATGTGAGAAGGATGTTCAAAATACAAGCAGGGGAAATAAAGACAATTTTCAGTAAATTAACACAGTGTTGTGTTGGATATTTTACTTCAAAGTGCACTGTTTGACTGTGATAGTCATAATAGCCTTTTTTTTTCATTTTAAACTCATGAATAGTAATACAACCACATACCAAATATACCCCCAAAATACTTTTTCCAAAAACTAAGATATAAAGAAACATTTTTTTTATAATTGAATGCAAAATGTGTGGAAAAAATATCCAGTGGAGAAAAGAGAAGAACTAAGAGAGAGAAAAAGATTGAAATTAGAAAAAAAAAAAGCAACATGCTGCATAGACCATGGGGATCTGTTCAAGATAATCACTGGGGAGCTGCTTGGAGATTGCTTGATGAAAATTCATGGCCTCAAGGTAGTGACAGATGCTATAGTTGAGGAAAAATTCTGTCTAGTATACCACGGGATGGCAGAGAAACCTGGAGGTGAAAAAGAAATGACATCCCCGGAAGACATCAAGAGCCGAAAGATAAGGATATGAAGATAGTAAATGTGGGAAGCATTTAATGTCAAAAAGGTACTTACACAGGTATAAAAAAATGATACAAGGTAAAAGACGAACACTAATACATGCTTTTGCTTAGAAGGCTATGCAGCAGGTAATCTATTAGGAAACAACTGTGGTCTTGAGCCCATTCCTGAAGCCAATTAACCAGGTCTGTGTTAATAAATCAGGAATAAATGAACACATAAAAAAACAAACAAAGCTTCCAGGTCTGCTTTAGAGAAGAAAACAGACCATTTAGACACTCCCTAATGGCAGCAAAAGAGGGTAAACAAATTTTTGGGGTGCTACTTCTGCATAACTGTGTGTCAGGAGGGACGGCGAGAAGGCTTAGCATATTGCTTTTACATCATATTAAGATAACTATGATGCTGTGAGAGACCTTATTGGATCTCCAGTGGATAACGGCAGGACAGTGTCGAAGCTTCACAGCATCTGCCTGAGTAATTAGGACTTCAGGGGATGATAGCAGACAGAAAGAAAGAACTGCTGCAGAAATGAGAGTGGGGATGAGAGAAACAAAAAAAGGAGATAACTGTTGGAAAGGGAAAAAGCTCATTGGCAAAGTGATGGAGATGTCAGTGATGCAAACCCTGCAATGAGATTATTATAGCCAGACTGAGAAGACAATTGGGCTTTGGATGCTAACGTACAGTATAACTTCAACGACATGTGTTACCTTGATGACAATGAGAAAAACACTTAGCAAGTCTAATGAAATGCACGGCTGGCCATTCTATTAAATATCACTGTTAAATGTTCATTTCCACTAAAACAGATAGCTGATTATGTACCCATGGATATGTATATTACAAATTCTTGTCCTACAGGAATGTAATTGTGTTGCAGTGCTTGTGCAAGTATGCATTGTCATGTACGGTACACTCACTGGTGCAGGGTTCATCTGGTTGATCAGCATCCCCACGGTAGTAGCCATTGCGGCACACACAGACAGTGGCAGCCTCAGATGTAGAACGGCTGTTGGAAGGGCACTGCAGACAAAGGCCTGCACCTTGAGTTGACTTGAAGGTACCTGGTGGACATGCTGGGACAAAAAAAAAATGTATCAGAAAAGGAATCAAGAGAAAAATCCACAAGCCAAATCTAGACTCATTAATCCATCTGTTAAGGTGCTGCAAATCAATGAAAACAGACACACTTTTCCTTGTAAATTGCAAATCAACACACCTAGTTTGTCTAATTTTAAAGACTCTCATAGAGCAATTTGCAATGATTACATCCATCACCGTGAGGCTCCATAGAGTAAATGGAAAATAGACTGCATTCACACAAGTTTTCAACATCTCAAAGTGCTTTAAACTACAATTACATTAAGATTTAAAACACACCATGGCATACCATACAATACATTTGGTACAAATAATGGTTCTGAATCCTGCCTGAGCACACCTTAATATGTGGAATAAGAGGACCCAAAAGCAGAACCACTCACCATCAGATGATTTGACCTGCTCTACTTTCAGAACCATAGCCGCCCTGATGTCATTGTGCAGCATTACTTCAACTCCAAACATACAGCAATAGCTCTGGCTCTAATAACAAGAAGAATAAGGAGTACTGCAGCACTACTTTGTGGAGGTTGCTGTAATGTGTCAGAGTCCTAAAACTTTAAAGACCATGGTTGAGGACAAAGATTTTTGTAACTAATATCACTACCCCTCAGTGAAGGCAATAATCTAATCCATTTACCCCAATGCTTCAAAAGAATACAACACTGAAGAGATTCTACACCATGTTGAATGATCTAATGACTATAATAACTATGATAAATGTGTGGTTAGCAAGCTTACAGATGGGGGACGAAGCTGCAGTGTTGCTGCACTCTAAGGGGGAAGGGTTATAAATTTAATGGGACAAGGCTGATTGATTGTAACAGCTTGACTGTAGATGTAAGGTATTCTCATACTTTTATGAAAACACGAGTCCTATTCCTTTAAAGCATTTTGGCAGCATGCAAAGGAAAGAATTTAAAAATGAAGCCATTATACGAAAGCAAGAGAAAGAGGGTTCTTATACGGTGTAGAGGCAAGGACAGAGTTCATGAAAATAATGAGCCTTTGGTTGATCGATTAAATCAGTATTAAATTTGCTCACAAAAATGATTCTATTGTATCTATAAGGCTTTTTGTTTACTATGATAAACAACTTTAGAATTTTTTTTTGTTGTTGTTGTTTTTCAAATGGCAACAACAAAAAGGGAGTTGATCCCATTCCTCCTCACTGGCAGGTCAAACATTGGAGAATGTAGTATTCTATGTGTGACAAACCTTTAGACGTTGTATTTACAGGCTTTTAAGATTCAATTAAAAAACTATTCAGCTTCAAAAAGAAAAAAACTAAGCGGTTTGCACTGGAACCTCAAGTCTATTTTACAACAGTTTTATGAGGGCCGGTATCTGTTTTTATGACTGCTTCATTCATACCTTTCAGCTAGCCTCTCTGATGGGCTGTTAGTGACAGATATAGACATACAGTAAGAGTGAGAACACACACACACACATACACACACAGCTCATGCAGCTGCCAGGCCACTGGCTCTTCTCCCATCTCCTTAGCTATGGTTGACAGACACACCAGAGACTAACTGACTGACCTCCTGTCTAGTCACACACTGTCTACCCACAGTTGTAGCACAACATACAAATACATGACCACAGCACAACCACCACAAAAAGGTTATAAAAGAATACACAGGTCTACCGTGGATGCTCTAGATGTATGTATGGAAGAGAAATTATAGTTTTAAAAGGTTTATAAGAGTGCTATAAAGGCAGTCATGTTTCTATAAGAAAAAGCAAGGCTGTTTTTTGTCTGACAGTGGAAATTTGTGACCTCTCTTGACGTGTTACACACAGATTTCATGTTCGACTATATCAAGCTCATCTCTATACAAGAACGCTAAGCCTTTTAGAAGCATTCCCCTGCCATATTGGGAAGCACAAACCAGCTGCAGGGCCATTTTATAAAGCAATAACTTCAAACGATTTGGGAGGTTACAGGACGATAAAACACAGATCAAAAATTCATTTCTAGCAGGAGACGGGAAGATAACTTATTTGTCATCATCTTTGCTGTATAAAACTTAGAAATCAAGAGGGAGCAGACAACCACATGCATGCAGATGGCCATCTCACACAAGCAAGCAAGAAAGCTTCAAATGTATTGAACAGGCTCTTATGAAAATGGATCATTGTAGGGTGTTCATTGTGAGTTTAATGGGGTGTGAGCAGAGTATATGCATTAGGTTTTGCCCTCGGGTTGTGTGTTTACAGACAGACTGCAGCTTCCCTGGACACTCATAAATGGATAAAAGTGAAGAGAAAAGCAGAGGAGGCTGTGCTGATTCAGCTGTCTGAGATAGCACTGCTGTAAATGTCGAAAGCAAGCTAAGAGTGAGGCAAAGAATGGACGCACTCTTATACTCATACTCATACTAAAATAAACATACACACTGTGTAACCCAAGCGCTGGCATCAAATAATGCGTTTCAAGATTTGCACAACAACACATGTAGCCACTGTTGGCTCCATTAAGTAAAATGACACACCCACATTTTCCGCCACTTGACTAGAATGTGTTCTACAGAACCTGAGATAATTTAATGCCTCTCCTTGGAAAACTGTGGATGCTGCGATCAGCATTACAGGAGGGGAGATAAGTGACAGCCAGGTACAAGCAAATATGGCAGTCACACACACACACACACACACACACACACACACACACACACACACACACACACACACACACACACACACACA
>JBBBVU010000008.1:13292208-13306532 GCA_037177055.1 Atherinosoma microstoma
ACACACACACACACACACACACACACACACAAACACACACACACACACACACACACACACACACACACACACACATATGCATGTAGTAACACTTAAATCACAACAGAAGATTAATGTCTGTCTAGATTATAACTCCTACCTTGGAGCTGAGGCTCTTTCTCTAATTGAAACATAATATGAGCATGAATCCAAACATTAAACTCATTAATTAACTGCTTAGTGATGTGCCTCAGAGTGAGAGGGAAGGAAAGAAAAACAGATATGGGCAGGAGAGAAAGAGAAAGTCTGAATCATGTTATCAAACCCCTAAAAGGGCAGGCAGCGCTGGGCTGAGAATCGTTACTGAATGCTTCATTGAATTTGGAACTGAGCCCAAAGTCTTCTCTCCTGATTTGTGAATATTTAGATTGGAGAAGGCCAGGAGTTCCTGTGCTTTAGGAAAAAAAAGGACCCATCACTCATCAAATGTTTTGGTTTTCAGGGACAGGAGGGGATTTAATATTAGATCAACAAGCAATTAGTCTCCCTGGTGGGAGAAAAACCCCAAACTGAACTGGCTGCATGCAGACACCGAACATTCATTCCTTTCAAGCGGTTCCGGACAGGATTGTCTGCGTTGTTATCGCTTCCTGTCTTTCTCACTTCTCTGCCCTCAAATCCTTTTGTCTGTTCTATTGATAATGAACTGGTCTCTCTCTATCATTTCTCCTCTTGTTTCTCTCTTGTTGATTGACGAGTTGGATATCTTTCTCCTCTCCTTCTCTCTCTTTCTCTCCTTCTGTGTTTTGCACACTGTATATTTAACCAATGTACGACATTAGTGAATCCTTGCTCATAAAAACCACCGCATGTGATCATATGTGATGACCCCATGTCATAGCAAACCTGACCAACAAACATGACATAATCATGTCTTCACTTCGCTAGCACTAGATTACTAATAATCAAAATAATCCAAATCTGAGAGTCAAGAATAAAATTGGCCTGTAAGATCAACTTTGTCCACTGCATATTTGAAATTGTGAGTTCATTTGTAGAAAATATGGATTTCTTGTCTACAGTAGTACATCAACTGGGCCAGACAACAATTATAAGAGAAGATTTTTAATATGAGCTATACCCTTTATGTGTTCTTTAAAAATGGCCTATGTGCAGGAGCGGTAGTTAACACTTAAGGGTTAGACTAAGCAACATTCAATAATTTCCCTCCAAGAGGGATAAATAAAGTATATTTAATTTCATTCATATTTGCTGAGTGTATAATGTGGTACAAACTGCGGGCCATACATCACACATGGAGAGTCAATGCGTAACATAAAACATGTGCATTTTGACCTGCAGATTAATGCGGTTGGAGTCATAAGTAGTATATTAACTTGTCATCCAAGCATCACCAAAAATGTGCATGATATACTGGATCCACAGGTGGATCCAAAAAGCCAATATGAAGGATTATAATCCAGGCAAGTTTGGAAATGGCTTTCAAACTCAAACCCAATTACAATTAGAGTGTACTGAGTCCTCATCTGACTTTTGTATTAGCTCATACTCTCAAGTATGCATGAGATTTGAAATCAGTAAATATGGCTTGGCAGCAAACTTTTTGAAATGTATTCAAATGTATGCAGAAACTGATAAGGAAAGATCATCCCTACTCTCATTTAACCAATGCTTTTATATGAATCAACTTGCAAGTTAGGAACACATTGGGGGGCCGTATGGGGTTTAGCATGTACCCATGGACACTTCAGCTTCTGGTTGATCAGACCTGTAATGTATTCATAGAATGATAGCTTCATCTTTTGCGCTACCATATACAAGTAAATTCCACTGTATAAAAGCTAAGATATCTAAAACTTCCACCATTCTGTTGCATTGCATCACTGAGTGTTAGCACTGAAGTCATCAGTTATGTTGAGACATAAGCTACGTTGCATGTGCTGCATTGTCCAACTTGTTCCACAGCATAATTCAATTTAGCTGGTTTTAACTTTGACATACTGTCTAAGGTTTTAGAAAAAGTGTGCGACCAGCAGATGGGCAAAAGTTATGAGTTACCGTCAGTGACCCTTAAATACAACTCTTAGCCCCCAAGTACACCCTTAACCCCAACCCTCATCCATCACATGGGCCGGATCACAGTCTTTAGAGGCTTAAGAGTCATGCATACACCCACTCACTCACAAACACTCATGCAGACAGGCTTATGATAGGGTCAAGACCCCAGTTGACCCTTATTCCACTATTTTGCTGCTCAGTCACTCACTAAGACAAGCACTCTCCCACTAAACCACAGGAGGCTACGCACATGCAAAGAAAATGCCTACATAGGTTTGTTTATGTGATAAATTTGAGAATATCAATCGAGCAGTGAAGTGAACAAGCTTGTTTGACAAAGGGGACAGCCTACATCTTAAAACAAAAGGCAGTAAGAGCGGCAGCCCATTGGTATTCCGCCTCGTTCTTCTGTCATTGTTCATTTTCCTTGCACTATCCACATAATGAGCTGTTTTTCCAACTCAGGTATTCCATTCCTCCACAAGGTCATTGAAAAACACAATACAATTATTTCAGACTGAGGCACAGGTTGAAACAAAGCCTTGTCAGAATCATCAGAAAATGCCTGCAGGATATTAAAGGTCAGGGAAAAGTGCCTTTACGTCTTATGATTTATTCATTTTTGAGAAACTGGCTTTGGATTTCTTTTGTATTTTTCTCATAAACCACAATGTCTTGGTCAACAACAGCCAAGTATCTCAACAAATGACTTGAGTCTCCAATATATATAATGGCTCACAACACAGGCTGTTTCTTTTTTACTTACAGGTATCAAGGGTTCAGGATTTCATCACTTGCCAAGTTTGGTCAGTCAAGGCCTCTCATCACTTTCTAATCTCAAAAGAGAGAATGCAACTGAGTATAAGAGGGACAGAGTGGTTTTCTCAGGAATCAAGGGAGCAGTGCCTCATATCCTTTTGTTAAGGGTGGAGATGCTGAGGAGTTCCGCCTACAGAACACTCCCCTCGACCATTAATCATCTGTCTATTCAGTCCCTGTCAGGGTCTCTCTTCCAAGGTAAAACTACAACTACACCCATAACAACGCACATATAAATTCTCTCTCACATGCATATATTTAATACACTTGAAGCTTTCTGCTGCCTTTGTCCCCTTCACCAAACATCTAGGGGTACCTGCTCTCCCAACTAGCTGATACAGCAATGTCTGATGCTGCAGAAACCTCAGTGAATAATAGTTAACCCCCTTGAGAAAGCTGAAACATCCTCCAATTAGGGTTGAAACCCAACACATAGCTAGATTGCTGTGTGGTATGTTATTAGAGAAATGGGACAATGGCTCATTTAAAAAACTAGAAAAACTCTCGGAAATCTGTAATACAGCTAAGCTTTAAGCACAGAAGTCCTAATATTCAGAAAGTGAAAGTGTAGTACTGCTCTGCTTTATGTAGATGTGCCTGTATATAAATAAAAGCATGTCTGACTGGGTTTCACGGAGGGCAGTGCAGCAATAAATGGCTAAAAACAAATGAATCCCCCAGCAAGAGTAAATAAATAGGCTTGTGTATAATTTCTCTAAAATATTCTGGTTGCTTCACATACACGCATAAAATCCAACAGTTTGATTACTAGCACTAAAGAACAGAGCGTGTGGCTGTTAGATGATAAATATAAGAAGGCCCACTCTTTTAAAATTAGAGTGCGTATGAGTATGAGCCTTAACAAACCAACGAACAATTTAGCAGACAGCCCACACCCCTGGGCAGGCTGTTACCATGGTAACCTCACAGCCAGTATTTTTTTGGCCCACACTTTCCCTTTGAACAGCCGGCCAATGACAGACCAGCCGACTGGGAAATCTGGCTCACTGAAAGCGCCTGCACGGGTTGTGCGTCTGCATGTATATGCATGCGTGAGCATAATATGAGTGTGATACAGATCAAGAGAGCTATACAATCTTTTAGCTCCATGCAGACTCCTCTTCCAAGTGTTTTGCATTGGCAGTTGGCTGCTCTGTATCGTGCCTGGCACATTGGCTCAGGTGCGTGTCATTTCCAGGAGGATGCAACTATCTGCCAATTCACTGAGTATATATTTCGGGTAGAAAAGTCGTCCGAGAAAAAGAGCGAAGGGAAGGAAAGAAACAGGTAAAATGAGGGGGTTATGATATTCTAGGAAACTCCTCTGTGCCAATCTATCCCTGGCTGGCACTGTGGAAGAGAAAACTTCCCTTTGAAACATATCGGCTCTCAACAGGCAGTAACATGTGCTTGCACTACAATCTACACTGTAATCAGAACTTAACAGGGGGCTTGCCAGGCATATTGCCCTGTGCCAACTAACAAAGGGGAAAAAAAGGAAGGGCAGGTAAACCTGAAAATCACTTGCCAAGTCAAGAGAGAAAGAGATATCTTATTGTTAGTATCTGTTATCAATACGATTGTAGTACCGATTTAATCACTCTAATGTCACTTTTAAAGCAAACTGAAGTCACAAAGGCAAGAAACTTTCTAGTCAAATTAAATGAAACTCCCTCATGGAAAATAAAAAATGGGTAATCTACAGATTTTATAGCCAGAAATAATTTTTTGTGTCATGATATGCCTGTAGATAATGACTCTAAATCTGAATGTTAATCAATAAACAGCTATGGACTATCTAGTACCTTGTGATTCTGTTACACAGTGCATAAAGCATAATCGTCCCAGAAAAATAGCTTTGTACTTTCTAACTACTGAAAGAAGAAGCTGGATGAGACCATTATCTTCTTCTATTTCAGCACTAGTCTCTTTATAAACAGATCTAGATCATTAACTTCATGGCTAGATCAATGAATCTATAACAGTTAGCCAAAGATGCCCAGTCCAGTTCTTTTTACTCCATTGTTGTTGTTTGGCTCACCAATGGGTATCACTTTTTATGGTCCGATAGTTTTTTTTTTACCACTGCTTATCATTCTGACGTTAGGAAATTAAGCTAATGGCAAACTGTAGCTCTTGATATTAAATCAAGACAGTGGGAAATAATAAGGGACACAAAGAACTTGCCCATTAAGATCTGAGTTTTGTCCACTTTATAGAATAGAAAACATGTTTTAAAAAGTAAAAAAAACACACAGTCACGAACAAGTGACCAAATCAATTCAGCAGCAGTTGGACTGTCAGTCATCTATTTGCACTCTATCTGTGTAGGTTTGAGTCATGCAGGAAAATGAGCTCAGTTTATGATATCATTCTGTTAAGTGTGTTACTGACAGCTACACTGAATTTAGACATAAATTTAGGAGCACGCCTCAAGCCAAGTTGTTTTAAGCTTTGTTATATCAGAGAGGTTGAGAAGATGACATCAAAAAGAATCGTCAGGATTATTTTCCACTTTTTTCTTAAAAGAAACATTTCTGTACTATACAAGTATGATTAAATTGCCTAAAGTAACAAATACAAAACAAATGGCTTATCATGTTAATGATGGCCCATTATCCTTTAATTTGATTTTAGAGTATTTTGCACTTGATTCATAATAGAGGTCAGGCTTCCAATTAGGTTACTTAAAGCTATATATCTGTATTATACATTTAATAAAAATCCCTTTTTTCATGTAAAAAATGTAATAAAAGCAAGTTTTGTTTGGTTTTTCAAAGTAACAGAGATCTTGATCTGTTCTGAGCCACAGACACAGACACAGATGTCTGTGAACTTACTGCAAAATATAAAACAGAAATCAAGAAATCAAATGCGAATAAAAAAGAAAACAAACAAATTGATCTCGTAGGTATTAGTCCAACATATCATTGGCCCCTTTTTTGCAATTCAAAATCATTGAACTCTCAAGTGATTGCTGCCCAGCTGTTACCTGCTGATATACCGGTTACAAACTAAAATGAAGATGCAATAGTTATTTCTACTTCTACAATAAGATTGTGATTAAAAGCCTTTTAGAAGGTATTTGAATGGCTGACATAAATATGTAAAAATTTGTAAAGATACATTCCTTTTTTATTTGAACATTTTTCTGCTCAGGAAAAGAAAAACTGTCCTCTGTAATTTTGCTCCAGTGACAGTTCCTGACCCAAAAAAGTCACCAGCCCTTATTTCATTAAGAGACAAAATCGTTGGAAAATAGTTTTAGCAAGATTTGACAATTGTTTCAAATATCCATGTATTCTAAAATCCAACCTCTTAGCTCAGGGTTTAAAACCCACTAATGAATATTGAGGCGTGGGAAGCAGGAGTAATTATGAACATAGCAGTGGGAAAGAATGATAACACATCTGAAACACAAAGGTCCCTTCACTGTTTACCATTCTCTAATTTGATTCCTAATTGAGCGTACCTAACACAATGTTCACACCAAAATTTTCTGGCAAAGAAAAGCACCCACAGCAGAAACACCAAGCTGAACACAGCCATCTATAATCTCAGAGAGAGAGAGTGTGAGAGGCCACTCCATCCCCCAACACCATTACCACAAAGAAGTCTGTTGACATGTGTCCGACCTAAAAAAGCAACCACCCTTTCATACTGATGCTGTCACTTTCACACATGGCAAGCAGGCTGTTAGATTCAGTTGGATGCCAGAAGTTAGTAGTGCAGTGGACTTGGATGGGGATAGCAAGAAAGAAAGGAAAAGGAAAAACATAAATCTATTTCTTTTTTAAATCCAATTGTAAGTTTTGAGACTATACCTTTGGGTTGCAGACAGCATCCCTGATAAGACAAGAGATGAGGTTGGACTATAGAAGAGGAGAGAAGTGTTGTGAGCTAAAGTGATGGTGAGGTTGCATAGAACTCTGTACCTTGAGATTATAATGATGATGATGATGATGATGATGATGATGATGTCATCACCCACCACAAAAACAACTATCATTACAATTCACAGGCAAGATGTTCCTCCAGCTGTACCAGCATATCTGCTGTTCATTGCCCCCGCTACTTTTATGCCTAATGGGAAGTAATGATGAAATGTTCTGCATCAAAAGAAAAAGCTCAAATTATGTGTGAAGCGTGGGAGAGTAAAAGTGACCGGAATGAGGGAAATAGAGTGTGAGAAAAGGGGACACCAGGGAAATGGATAAGTG
Organism: Atherinosoma microstoma; assembly: GCA_037177055.1. NCBI lineage: Eukaryota > Metazoa > Chordata > Actinopteri > Atheriniformes > Atherinidae > Atherinosoma > Atherinosoma microstoma. The sequence continues at coordinate 13,299,306 of JBBBVU010000008.1, forward strand.
AGCACAAAACAAAGTGTGAAAAAACTCAGGACTACATCTTGTCACTCAAACTGTCAGTGGCAGAGTCCAACAAAATGTATGCTGTCTGAGTGAGGCAGCGATGTCTCATTGCATACTAAGTGAAGGCTGTTATCTCTAACCTGACAAAAGGCAAAAGAGAATAAAAAAGGCTGGCTGATGAACACTGTTTAAAGCAGCTTTGCTATCTGTACTGCCCCACCTATGAAGATCCATTCACGCTACAGAGTGGGTGTGCTTTCATACATAGAAAAACAACTTTGTACACAACAGGTTCAGCCATGAACAGTAAATATCAGTGGATGAATGACATTCATGAAAACCTATGTTGTTCTTACAGTGCAATAACAAATAAATGTGTTCAACAAATGTTGTGCTGCAGTGAGAACAAGGAGTTGACCCCATTTCATGACAAGCAATGCCTCTTCAGTTGTGAGATTCTCCAAAGGTGACCGGGACCCACAGCACATCTATATTCATGTCATATTTACATCTGCCTCACCTCTTCAAAACCTTATCAGTAAGCTGTATCTCCTTCCAAACAAACACACAGTGACACACGCAAATGCTGTGTATGATAGTGAACTGCAGCCCCCGTCCCACTGTCCAAATCTGAACAGCGCTGACCTTTATCACAGAGTCAGTATGCCCAAAGGTATGAAACAGGCACACATATGCGTTGTGTGTAGTGTGTGTTTGTGTATGCTTATGGGACCTCTTTGCGCTCTCATGCATTTTTGGATTGATGGAGACAGAAAGCCATTCAATAGTATGAGGAGTGGATGACAGACAGCCAGGGAGGGCTGGTAGTTGGCCAACATATCGGACTTTTATAAAAGCATCAGCCTTATAGATTTTGTAAATGTAAGATCATATAAATATCAATAAAAGACTGTCCTGCAAGTTCCAATTTTTGATGATACAGATTTTCTTTCTTCCTTAGAGAAGGTTGCTCTCAAAATTGGTTTGCATGATTTCCTACAAAAGAAAAGAGCACACATTTAAATATCACTGTCAGCACGACAGAGTGCCTACAGTGGCCAAGTCACTGTAGGCACTGTGTTGTGTTGTGTGTAATTTTCTGGCCCAAAACAACAACAAATAAGGCAGAAAATGCTGAAAAAAATGTTTTTAATACCGTTAACATAATTTCACTGAATTGACTATGGTACACAATTAAAGTTTTGTTGTTTGTGTGTTGCTGTGTGCATTTTCTTTTACGTCATCAGATCATTTTGAAATTAAACCCACTGACTCTTGGATAATTTCATCTACATGATTGAAAAGATCATTTTACCCTCCTATTATCAATTCACCGCTAATATTGGTAATAATAAGTAGTATAGTCGGACACTGAACAACCACTGAGGCGCTCAAATTGAATGGGATCCCAATTCAGACATTCTCATTTGATTGAATCGACATGATCAGTGGCTATAAGCCCATTCATATGGGACAGTGGGCTGTTATCATTTATCCATATCCCTGATACTTATGCGTTGCCACAAGTTGTTAATGCGTGGGAACGAGAAAGTTAATTATGTCGTGAACACACATTAGTATCTTGTTCCTATGCATTAGTATCTTGTAGCTACGCAATAGTATCTCGTCACCACAAGTTCAAATTATTTTTCAATGATGTCACCAGACGGGCTCTGTACAAAACAGTCGTTTTTTTATTCACAAAAATTCTCAGGTCTCGCAAGTTTGTTGCTACCATGGTTGCTATGTGCATGGCATGTTCCAATTCTGTTTTGGGCTGTTTTCCATAATGGGCAACGTTAAATTTCAAATTACTGTCGGCCAGCAGTATTAGGAGTTTTATAGGCTTTGTCTTTGTTTACTTCATATATATTTCAGGAATATACAAGAGTTTATTTGTTCTTTTTTTCAACAATAATTACTATATTACAATGAAAACATGATCAATATTTGATTAGATCTTCATAAACCGCATCCCTTATTAAATCCTGCTTTACTGTCACTTATTCAATAAAACTGGATTTAGTGCATTGCTTAAAAACTCCAGTGCTGAATCATTTAATTACTTAATAAGCACAAGCAAATACTAAAAATGTTTTATGTCCAGTTTAAAAACTAAATGCTACTCCCTTTTAAAAAAAGTATTTACATTTCAGTTTCACTTCAATAAAATACTTTTCATTTAGTTTTTTTTTTTCACATTAGTTCTCAAGGGTTGTAGAAATGGTAGCCTACGGATGGGTACATATAAGATAATCTGTGATGTAACCCTGACTCTGACCCATGGTCTGTGTGCTGAACCTAAATCCAGCATTTTAGGCTTTCTTTCAAGCTATCATGAATATCCCAGAATATGAATAATATTATAACTCCAAAGGTGTCTCATTTTGGAATATACTTCCCCCACCAAAAATGAAAGGAAAAAACAAAAAGCATATTTTTTATACCAGGGCTCAGGGCTTGCAAGTGCTTTCTGAAAACTAAGCCTCTGAAGGGGTCAATAAAATGAAAAAAAAAACAAACAAAAAAAACTTTAGCTTTAACAAAACCAAATATATCATTGGAAGGGTCTGGAGAATAACATATGTTATCATGAACACTCTACATGACTCTTTTGAAAAACTGACATTTGAACCTTGACCTCAGTGCATAGTTGAAGGCTTAGAATTTAACAAACAAAAGGGGCTAAAGACATGGGACCAACTGTTATAGAGAGCTTGTGACTTGAGATCTCATATAATAGCTCATGTGTTATACCCACCAACTAGGGTTTGACATATATGGATACAATACATTTTCATCAATTTAACAATTATATTATTAAGATCTGAATCCACAGTTACTTTCACTGTCCCTTTAAAACCGTTATGTTGTCAATTCAACATTTATAACCTCTAATATGATGCAAAACACTCATATTATGTATAAACTATAACTCCCTATAGCAGCGCCATGCAGCTGAAAACAAATCAGTACCGTGATTGTGTATTTTTCCAGTTTTCAGAACAGCTCTGAAGATGGGGTTGAAAAATGGTTCAAATATATTATACAGCCAAACTTAATTATTCAGTAACTAAATGATCTTTGGTGAGAAAAAGTAAATATGTGGGTTTAATCAAGATATTCTAGCCAAACGTTCTTTAAATTACAGCAGAAGCCAATAGGAAGAGGAGAAAGTGGAGAAAAAAAACCAACTCCTGGAACAGCCTGAAGCAGAGGAGAGATGTCCGTGTAAAACGCAATGCAGCATCATATGTGGTGCTGATTATTACTGTAAAGATTTTATAATGTACATTATTATGGGGGGAGCAGAGACATCTGGTTAGACTCATGGATGTCTCCCTGGTGAGGTGTCCAGGGAAGATCCAGGATGCTCTGGAGGAACTACTTTTCTTGCACTGCGTGGGGACACTTTGGTGGCCATGGAAAGGGAAAGTCTGCTGCCTCCGCAACCCAAACTCGGATAAGCAGAAGAAAATGGATGGGTGGATCAATATCAGCAGTGAATTTAAACACACACAGACACACACCAAATGACGTTATTAGAGAACAAAACTTTCAGTGTACCAAGAAATTGTAACTTTTTTCTTATAAACTTCGTCAAGTGAATGTATATTATCCATAGTCGTTGTTTTCGAAATCTTTCTCACTTAATAGACAAGATGAGCGAATTCACTGGCGGCACAGTGCACTGATCTCTTGTGTTGCTGGAAATTAGTAGCACGCAAAGTTATGCACAACTTTTTGTAGGATTTGCTACAAATAGGTAATGAGAATATTGCTTAGAGCTATAATTCACAAGCTAACATCGTTCTTACTTTTAAGCAATGGGGATCTGTATGCTCTTAAATGAATACTTGTACTTGTGGTTCTACAAGTTTGACTTTGGAGGGATGAATGAAAATGTTTTGGGATCTAAATTCATTAAGATAGAGATGCATTTTGTAATTTAAATTTACAAAATGCATCTTTTTTTTTGCATTAAATGGTCTTTGCTGAGATGTTCTAGGGCATTGTCAGTGAATGTAAATACTCTGATTGTGTGGCTTGTATAAACTGGTGTGTGACAAATTCTCCTTTGACCTAACGACATTGTACACTTTCAGAAAGACATCAATATGTTGTCCAGCAGAGAATTAAGGGGAAAACACAACATGACCAACTGGGAAACTGGATTAGCTGTATAAATGGCAGAAAGCCATTAATAGAATGAAAAGGTCTAACAAGGTACTTCCGCAGGTGTGTGTTTGTGTGTGCTTAAAGGAGAACAATATGAATTTTTGAATTTTGCTTATGTTACATTAGACATTATTTACTAACATTATCAGCCTCAGACACAATTTTTTGCAAGGATTGTACAGACACTTTATAATAAAGCAACACGATAGGTGCAGATTCCAGGGGATGAAGCGTTCCATTCCTTCCCTCATTCATATAAACATTCAAGAAAGAAATCCACATGATCACTTACTGAAGGGCAACTGTTTACTTCAATGAAACAAGCTGTTCCAAAACAACTGTCTGTTTTAATGTTTAGTTTCACAAAATGACAAACCAAGAGGTCAAACACTGTGCTGCTCCACTCTCCTCATACTTAATGCTTCCCACCCTCAGGTTGACAGCTCACAGAGGAGAGTAACAAAAACAACTCTTTGAGTGAATAGAGAAAACAGTCAATCACCTACTTCAGCAAATTATCTATGAAAAAATTAAACAGATCCAGTATATTTTATATTAGTGACACAACTTTTTAGCGCAATGAATCTCAATGAATTAACTTCTGGAGTAAATTAATTTAAGAAAGTAAAAATTCATAATATTTCCTTCTGATCAATGGACTGTGTAAATTACTACTGTTAACAAATTACTTTAAATGATCACACCCAAAACCAGCAAAATATTTGAACACTAAACTGCTTCATGGCTCCTTTAATACTGCATTACCATTCGATATTACATAAAGAAAATTCATATTTTTAACTTAATGATATTGTGACATATTTGCAGTAGAGAGACAGTTGAGACAGATGTCGGATATGTTATTTCTTAATGCTGTTATTTCAGCTGATGACCTGTGATAAATTAGACTAAAATCATCGACTGTGTTCATTTGCGTGACAAATGGAGCTTAGATCAAAGTCAAATACACGCACAGTGACATGCAACTAGCACCACAAAAGTGCTGCACAAATCAACACACTTAAAGACGTGTGTCATTGCAAAGCTGAATGTCAAATATGCACCAACATCATATATGCATGAGCACACACATGTAACTCATATCTAAAGATGTTTGGAGCCATCTCACGCACACACCCCTTTAGTTATGATGTATTTGCATGTAAATACAGTATTATGCAAAGATAGCTCTAAAGTCTGCGTGTATATCAGCGCCCAGAAATATGCATTGTACTAATAATGCACAAAGAAACAGCAAAGCCTTGGGCACGAATAAATGTACAGGCCATTTTAACACACACACATCTTTAAAACACAGCTTCCCTGTGCAGGACATATTGGATTAGGAGTGATTTTTTTTTTTTCTTGGCTCCGTCTCTGAGGTGCTAGATTAAATGCCATTCCCACTTTACTACAGATGGCTCGAAAATAAATCATACCATCCATACACACCCAAAAGAAATGCACGCAAACTCACACACATATCATGTAGACACACATACACCCACAAGCATGGACACAAACTCACATAAATACTGTGAAATGCTCAAGAGGGGAGATATATAACATGTTGGCACACCCAAACACTAAAGCACCTGCACGGTCCAGCGCGTCTGCTCTTTGTATTTCAATCACTGAATCGATGGTTCTAAATTGATTGTAGCTGAGCAGGGGCCAGAGATGTTCCCCCTGGCTCGGTGCCCTGGCCCTCTATTGATTAGATCTGAGAGAGCCAATTGCTTTCACACTGGATTAAGGTGTTCTGGGGCAGCTAGCACATAGACAAAACAGAGGGAGAGAGAGAGACAATAAGATAAAGAGTTGCACCTTCAAAGCAATTAGATCAGACCAACAACACTATTAATTAGTCAAGATTCAATTCCTAGGTAGAAGCTTGAAATGGGTTTATCACACCGACTCATTTCAGAAATATGCTAATTTATTTGCACATTCCGCACTCTCTCTGATACAAACATTCCCAGACATAGCAAGCACATATGCCTGCAAACACACACAGACACACCTTTGTGTTGTAAGCCTTCAGATCAGGGGGGCACTAACACTGATCAAAGGTGTAATCTAATTCAGCCCCGGAGCTAAGAAGCCCAGGGCAACAGCATTACACTTCAAAGCTTCACTTTGAGTTTGTTACACATTCCTGCCCCAAAGTCTTACCTACTGTCACCTAGAGGAATAAAACCAAACTTTACTATTAGCCAGCATCACAGAATCTCTTCTAACCCAGATCAAATGAAGAATAAAGTGTGAAGGGTGGATAAATCTGTTATTCCACTACATTTCTTCACTGTGCTGCTTTTTTATGTGTCTCTCAAGTTTGCATTTATCTTTCTCTTTGTCACATTTGTATTCCACTTGGGGCAGTGTTCCGCAGGACATCCTCTCAACATCCCATCACTTTTTCTCTCCATACAACAATTAGCTGCCTCTGTCAGAGCTTCTAGGTGGATGAATGGTAAGAGGATGGACAGGGCCACAGAGGGGCTCCAACATCAGCCAAAGAAGAGGTCTTTTGTCTGGCTGAGGTCCCCCTTCTCAAATCATTTCCACAATGGAGGAGCTTCCAATCCAGATTAAGCGCTTATGAAAATGAAGAACTGTGTGTTCTGAGAGGGGGGCCAGCAATGGCAATGTGGACTCAAGCCACGAGAGCCGGGAAAAAAAGGCCCCTCAGTCTGAGTACTCATGAAGGCAGTTCTGGGGGAGCAGCAGCCCTATTCACAGGGCATTAGGGGTGTAAAAGTCTCACACTGACTGTGCAAGTAAGGCAAGCTCAGTATGCATTGGGTTAATACCTCTATTGTCACTCTCTTTTTGTGACTGCTCTCATAGCACAACATGAAGAATGGACAGTGCAAGATAGGGAATTAAAGAGGCAGAAAAGATGAGATTGAGTGGGAAAACAAGGGCAGGAGGGAATAGGATTTACTGGCCCATTCACACTGGGATGGCTGAAGCACACACACACACACACACACACACACACACACACACACACACACACACACACACACACACACACACACACAC
>JBBBVU010000008.1:13312380-13331112 GCA_037177055.1 Atherinosoma microstoma
ACCTCGGGGTAGGCCCAGGACACGCTGGAGGGATTATATCTCTCGGCTGGCCTGGGAGCGCCTCGGGATCCCCCCTGATGAGCTGGCTGATGTGGCCTGGGAGAGGGAAGTCTGAGCTGCCCTGCTCAGGCTGCTGCCCCCGCGACTGACCCCGGATAAGCGGAAGAGGACGGTACGGTATGGCTATATCTGCACGAGTGAGCCAAAGGGAGAAATGGCAGCATCATAAGGATGTCTTTTTTTGTGGCAGTTTGAAAGGGAATGTGGCAAGGGTGTCTTTGACATGAGGTGAGACAGCAAAGTCATGGACACTAATCTGTCATGGAGACTTCATGGGTTCATTCTATCTGCCAGTCTCAAGACACATTTCTTCTTGTTTCAAGAACTACATGGTTTGACCTCATAAAGGGAAGGCTGCGTTAACCCACAACAAAAGCATGTAATTACATGCACAAGAAGTTCAGCGCAGAATACAGGAGGTTTCTAATTGCTGGATAATTGCATATTGTGAAGGTTTTGAGGCAGTGTTTGATATGACCTTCCTAGTTATAGAGAGCTTTAGAATAATGTATGGTGTCATAACATGAATTACACAGTCTGGTATTTTTGACATATGTTTCATCAGGGACACTAAATGAACATTTACAGAGGAAATGTAGTATTGTTTGTTTCAAGTGCGTAAGGATTATAGTAAGCATGATTAGGTTTTGAAATTGGACATATAAAGTTCAGGCAGAGGTAATGGAACAATATGTGTGTGTGGGTGAATGTACATGTAGCATGAAGGCTTTCCACAAAATAGATTATGCAAGATTGGAAAGCCTGAAAACCTAAAACTTTGAACTGATTTCGAGAATTGGTGTAGACTAATAAAATAAACATGAAAATGGGAGAAAAGGAATCTTTTGTGTTAAATGATTTGCTTTAATAAAAATGACTTCTATCAAAAAGCTATGAGACAATACAGTACATTCATACTCCTTGGCAGTTTAGATTGGTAATGTTAATTCTAAAAGGTCCATTTACCCATATTACAAAGAACAAATTTCCTTTAAGATATGGTTCTGCTTTTCTGTACACGTTTTGAGCAATTTCTGAAATAACTGCTGTCAGCAACACAATAGAGACATGAGAGTTTGTTTGCAATAATTACACTTTTAAAATGGCATTTAGAAAATTCAGCAGCAGCATATCTTTTCCTAATTAATAGCTTTGTGACTGATCACAGACTCACATGTCAAAAGTTTCCATTTTAAGTACTTTGTATTTTAACAAAATAGTGTGCATGCAGGACAAGATGAGGCACAATACCTGAATGTTTAATTTTATTTGCAATTCAAGAAAGAAATGTAAAAAAAATACTAGTTCTTTTTTTTCTTTTCTTTTTAATGTTATAAATTGGATGTAACTGTCCATGAAATTGACCAGGAGATTAGATCAAATTTGGTCTTTTTCCTGTCTGATTCCTCTTGATTACTTTGTTGTCTTGTTGTCACTGCAGGTGAAATGAACAGACGTATATTGGCCCTACTATAATTGCAATTCAATTCTAATTAGATCATCAGTCCACATGTTCCACAGCATAACCTTGACTAATCTACATGTATCATTGTGCTGCTAAAACTCTCCAGGAAGAGATGAGACAATTCCCCAGAATTGAAAGATGTCCCTCTGCTGTCAAATCAGACAGATTTCACTGTTTCATTAGTGGGGCCGTGCATGTTGATGGACACTGATTAGAGAGGAAGAACCAAAATATGAGGAGCAACTGGGGGGATGTCTGTACTTTCTAAACCACTCTGTGGTGCTCTGTGGAGACACTCACCTCATTACTGTCTGCTGGGGCATATTCCAGAGTGGGGTGGAGGGCAGGGGGTGAAGACAATTTTGTACTTCCTGTATAAACTGACAGTTTTCCTGACATGTTACTTTGGGAAACTTGTGACGACAACACAGATAAAGAAACTTTTCCAGAGCCTTGCTGATTGTGTCTCTGCTGTGCCTTTAAAGGTGTAATCATACTTTATAGGCATTACACGAGAGATTTGATAAATGGGGGTCAAGGCTTGTGTGGAAGGGTGAAGTGGAGCCCCTCACAGTGGCAGACTTTTGTGGTTTGCCAGGGAGGGGGACATAGGCAAATTAAGCGGTGCCCCAGCCATCTGGTGAATGTTTGGAGTCCTTTGTCTCCCCATGTCCTCGTGTCTCTGACTGGCCTCAAAACTCGGTGTCCATCAATGAGTGAGAATGGAATAGGAGAGGAAAGGTTAAGAGTTGTTGGTAAAGAGAGTGAGTTTGAGGCACAAGAGGAGAAGTGAATGGAGCAAGACTGATTTGAGGAGAGGTTTGGTCAAAGTGGAGACTTCTAGGCACACCAACTGAGAGATGACAAGAAAACGGTATGAAAAAAAAATACATATATAGCGTATAGGACTGATGGTTAGAGAACTGCACACAAAAAAAGCTAAAAGAAAAAAACCCATAAAAGAGTGAAAAATAATAGGAGTGGGACAACGTGTCCCTCCTTGGGGGATAAGAACAGCTCTGTTTGTGGTAGGTATTTCCATTATGTGTGAACAAAATATCTGGATCCCCCTCGCATCATTAGAGGCTGACTGTCATTGCAGTGGGAGCAGTGCATCTGTGTTTGGGGTCATTAGAAACACTCTGTTTGAGCCCTAAATTCAAAGAGTCTTTGTTTGGGTCACGCTCTTTCACCACTACTCTCTGCTCCCCCCCACCACCTTCTCAAACTATTGAGAGCCATGGAAACAAGAAGTCTTTCACTCTCTTCTTTCATATAGCTTTTCTCTGTCTCTTTCTTCCACTACCCCATTTTGTCCTCATCACACTGGTCCTCACTGCCATAAGACTAATAGGAGCAGGAAGAGTCAGATGCTTACTTAATTGGGCTTCAAGGTGACTTGGTGGATGATGGTGTGTGTATTTGTGTGTTTTGTTGTGTGGAAGTGAGGACACATTGATGTGTTTGCAAATGAAGTAAACTCTGTGGAACAGAAGTAGACAAGGCCAAATGGGCAGGAATTGGCTCTAATAGATTATAGGGCCTTTACGGGTCCTATCTGTCAGATCCTTTACACTTACATGAGACAAACAAAGAAGTAATGAAATCCTCAGTGAGGCAGAAAGCTGTAAAATTGGAAGTTCTGGCTTGAAAAGCTAAACTTTAAAGCTTTGAATAAATAAGAATGGCTGGGGAGATTAAGGGCTTGCTTGTGCTTCTAGGATTGGGAAGAGTCACTATCTTATTCCAGTTAGATTCTCTACTCCCTCTCATACAGAGAAATAGGCCAGCTAGTTGATGTTCATGACAATGAATGAACCGTATAAGGGTATATATTAGGTTTCATATGGTTTTATCTCAAGGTTAATAATGTGATAAACATGCCCAGGTCACTGCATTTAACATTTTTAAAATGCACACATGGAGAGAGTAATACATTTTTCTGAGCGCGTGTGCTCCATGATGGCAGCCATTAGACAGGAGTAAGGCAGCCATGATGAATCGGCACTTAGCCCAGAGAAGCGCACTTGCTCAATGGTCTGTGAATCTCCCGCTGCCACTGTCAGCCTCCAGAATGTTAAATAAAGTTATTTGAATATTTGTAATATTAATGTGCCAACATGTCAAAAGCCCACTGGAGTCTAACGGTGAGAGAAAATATGAGAAGATTCATTTTGCTGTGTGGAGATACAGGGCTGCTCCATTGAGGAATTATGTAAATTCCCAACTATAAATACATGATCATGGATAATGCCTTGGACAGATGAATGGATGGATGAAAGGATAGACTGGCTCAGGTTCCATTAAAATGTAATAAATAAGTTGTGAGATGATTTTTATAAGCAATCATATTTGCAATTGAATTCTTAATTCTCCTTTTTTATCCTAACCAGATGTAAATTAATTTAAAAGCAATGACTAGTGGTAACACTAATTTCAGATTATTTTATCAACACAGTCCTCAAGTTGGCAGGTATGTGCTTAGCTTAGGAAATGCCCAATGAGGTAAAAATAAAGAGAAAATATCAAATTTTTATCACTGGCAACCAATTACAAAAATAAACAACTGCAGCTGAGAACCTTATCAAAGACTGCCACCTTTATATATTCCACTCAGAAGTTATCAGTTGAAAAAGAAATTCAGTTACCCACGGGGAAAAAGAAGTTAGGAACACACAGTCCAAAGTTTTGAATTGCTTTTGCTTATTATTAATGCTAGTTTTTATGTTCATGCTTGTCTCTGCAGTTTATACTGCATGAACATTTTGGATGTGTACTATTTGATACAAGCAATCTACTGCTGATAAGAGCTACTTCCCATCTTGACCAGGATACTCTATATTTTTGAATAATAGTTATTTTCACCTGGTTAAGTAAAAGATAAATACATAAATAATCTAGTTTGGCGTGCTTACATCATTCATCTACCACATCAGTCACTTTCAAGAGTTTAACGAGGGGTGGGGGGTTAGTGACTTCATATATGAAAATACTACAAAGATCATTAAAATGATCAATGTCTGCATAAGCAGATGATGTAAGGTAAATGTGTTCAAAGTGATTCTATCACTCACTCAGCTGGAGACTGCAACAACAGTTACAAAAAGGTTCAATAAAACCAACCATCAAATCAGTGTCTCTCAGGTACTTGAGCTGAACAGGACACACACACACAAGACAAGCTTTGCATTGGCGGAGGTGGTGAGGTGCTGTTTGGAGTGTCTCTGCTCGATTTAACAGGGAGTTGATAAAATATTTAGCAGATTGCTTACATAGCCGAGGGGGAGAGAGGGAGAGAAAGGGAGGGGGAAGAGAGAGCAGGGGATACCCAAATGGCTTGTGTGGGAGCTGGGGAACTGTTAATGAGGATAGCATGCTGGCATCACCGTTACAGAGCACAACTCTGTATCTCTACATGGCCTCTCTGCCCAGCTGATATCACGGTGCAGGCATACGCACCGCAATCCCTGTCACTAATTAAACTGTATAGATTAGAGAACATGCATTCAGCACTGGAAGGTTATTACACATACAAAAAAACACACTAAGCTGCACTCATTTTGTGGTCATAACAAATTATATACATACGTATTTAAGCAGAACAGGCATTCATTTGTCACTAAAAATAACACTTAGCATTTGCCTCTCACTATCTACAAACATATCATTTATATGCAAGGTGTATAAGGTTATAGCTCTACAGTGATGCATGTTTTGTTATATTAAGAAGTTATGATAAATTCATCAATTATTTTCTTGGACAATATTCAGTTGAAAAAATTTGGTGGTGCTAGGGTAGCAAGAGCACCACTGCTTCTACAATTATGCTGAATATCAAATATATAAATAATGTAATAACATATTACCAGATTGTTTATCACTGGTCAAAGATATTTTTTAATATCCCACTGAGTGCTGCAGCACTTTTCCTTTTTTCTAAGCAATACTTCACATTAATTATTTCAGCTTGAATCTACTCGCTCTCATATTCTTTTTGTTCCTGTTCCTGTTACTTCATCTTTAATGGGCAATTACTTTAGACCGAATGCTGAGGCCATGTTATTGCCCCAACCTCCAATTGATCGGCTGCCTGTTGTACTCAGCTTCCACAAGCACTTTTAGGTTAGATTTCCCTGTTTAAATAATGGATTACAAGTCCATGAAAGGAGACTGCATGGAAAATAAAAGGTTTGATTGCTGTTATTGGAGGGGGGCTCTCAGTGAAGAGGAGGGGGGAACCGATTCCACACACAAGTCTGATAGTCAGATAGTTATGAGAGATAGAAATGGTTAATCTGTTTCTCTACTTCAATCTTGTTATTTAATTTGTTTTACAAGCCTGCAAGTTGGTATATGTACTAAGGATTAAAGTCAAAACATTTCTAAGATTTATACTATTGTCAGCTTCATTATAGCTGCACACTAATGTGTTCTCCTCTCCACAGACTGTTAGAGATCAAATTTAACGCAGTCTTCTTGCTGTATGTAAACGGGGAAGGAAGTGAGAAGGATTGTTGTGCAAAAGCACAATATATTTTGATAGACTGCATGTGCATATGCCTGTGTGTGTTTTTGGTCTTTGCAACAATGACGTGTGCTATGGAAGCCACAATAATTCTCAAATAAGCACACATGGAAACCTTTGGGAGCATTCTAATCTTCACTTGCTGTGCAGCACCTGTGTATAAGATAAAGACTAAATTGTTAAACATTAAAGAATGACAAAGAAATATATATCAAAAATGGTTTCCAGGATAAAAAGTACTATTGCATTAAAGCCTGCTGATTTTTTTTATTTCATTTGAGGACAGGCAAAAATATTTCGCTTGTTGCTGAGAATTTCCTGTTTTGAATTTCACCTTTAACAGCCTATTTTACCTTCAAATCACATACTTGATAAAAAATAAAGAAAAGAAGAAACATGGTGAGATACTGCACGGGGGAGACAGTTCAACAAGGTTTATTATAGTATCTTCAGCCAAATCTCAGTGGACATCACTGACAGTGGCTTTATTGCTAAAAAATACAATTTAATAAGGTTAGAGATAGAAAGCTTTTCTGGATCTAATCGTTTAACTGAAACATACTGCACCACAAAGTATCACAAAGTAATGTGCTTGGATAAATATGATATAAAAAAGGATATCTCATTATCTTATATATTAAGGGCATATATAGAGACAGTAAATATTTAACAGTTAAATTAACTGGTAGAATTACATATTGAAAAACAGTAGAATTGAAACTTTTTTTAATACTCTATGAGAAGCATCAAGCACACTATTTCATAAGAAAACTGTGATGCTGACATTTGTGTAATGACCTGATGCAAAATAGATACTTTTTATTTAACTAAAAGCAACCAACTTCTGCCCTTTAATCCAATTTGAAAGTCATTCAGCCTCAGCTTAGGGGTTGTGTCTTTGTCTCTGTGTGTATGTAAGTGTGTGGGTGTGTTACGTGTAGGACATAAAGCAATGATAGAAGGATACAGTAGACACAGTCACGCACAGTGTGCTTTGTAGATATGTGGCACTCTTATATCTGTTTATTGATCAGAGCAGATGGGCGTCAATCAATCTTATCTGGGTTCCACACACTCTCCAACTAACCTCCTGAGGCAGGCCGACCGATACTGTACCAAACCGAGAGCCCCAAGTCTCTCATATTATTGCTAGACACCTTGAGCAAATTTTCTGTTTGAATATGTGTGTGTGTGTGCGCTTGTGAGTGTGTCAAAATAACAAGGTGCAGAACCTAAAGGTGAATTAGAGGACACAAAGAAAAAGGAAGGAAGTAATAGCTTGAATCAAAATCCCACATTATCTTTCACTTTAAATACGAGTCATTATCTATTCCTTAGAACTCAGTCTTCCACACATACTGAGACAAAGGCAAAACTCTCACCATCTGTGAAGTAGGTTCTACAAAAGGCTGGCATTCGCTACAAATTACAACTTGGTGCTCATATCCCTTTTTAGTGCTCTTGTAGATATAATCAAGGAAAACGTACAGCATATCATGTTCGGCAAAACTTATGAATCATAATCAAGTCAGCCTTTTGAATGATATGGAACATATGAAATCCAAGCCTTATTACGTGGAAACCTAAAATAGAGCAACATTATGTCAGTTGTCCACGATGAATTGAATATTTCTATCTTGAATTGTCCCTTATTTGATAAGAGAGACAATAATGAAAAGCAGAAAACATGTAAGTAGGATGTTCTTAGCTAGAAAAGGTAATGTACTCCCACAGCAACTGTGTTTGTTTCTGAAAAAAAAAGGAATCTAGTTTATTTCTTACCTCGGCAGACGTTACCATTGTCAGGCTCAAACCCAGCTTTGCATGTGCAGCTTCCAATAGGAACCATCCACTCTCCATCTCCATTGCAGTAGAGCTTTATTGGGACATCCACTTCCTCTGAATTGGGGATGCAGGTCCCTCTTGCAATGACAAGAGAGGTGCTTTCAGCCCCTGTCAAGGTCTCTGGAAAGATTGCAAAGTTTTGGACCACACTTGGACACTTCTTATAAAACACCCTGACGGACAGCAGAGACATGCAGGCCCCATAGTCCTGAAATGCCAAGTAGAAGCCATTCTTGGACAGCGGGCCAAAGCTGCGCACCTCTGTGTTGACCTTCATTAGGCGCCCACCAAAATCCACCTGTGAGAAGCTCTCATCAGCAGCAATGGTGTCCACCTTGAGGTAAGGGGCCTCCATCCAGAAGGCTGTGCCTTTAGTGGCAATGACAGCATCCGTTTCATAGTAATACAGGTTAAACGTCTCCTTGCAGGAACCGGGGACATTTGGAATGGAGCTGCAGTCGCGCACAGTGAACCGTATTTCTACATAGATACGCTGGGCTCCGCGGCGATCAATGAAGGTGGTGAGGAGCCAGTTATTTTGACTGGGCTCGAAGACATTGCACACCTGGTAGGTCCTGATGGTGTTGAGGTTTTCATCATAGCCACTCACTTCCTCCCACTACAGAAAAAAAATGAGAGAAGGAGAGAACATGGTTGATTAGTAATCATCTGTGATGAGGCTGCAGCCCCTCTTTTTTTTATTTTTGATAGAGAATGTTAATATTGGCTGAGCTGCAGAGAATTTGTACACATATTACTATCCTCCCTAAGGCACTAAATATGACGCTTCTTCCTGGATTAACAAAAAGGCATCAGCCTATTGAGCTACAGGGCTTATTCATCCTTTGAGAATACACAAGTGTCCTCCTTTTTTGGAATAATAAACAACTGTTTGAGTGCAGCAACAGCAAAACACCACTTTATCGTCTTGTTCTCTAAATACACTCACAGCTGTAGAATGTGTTTTCCCACTGTACAAGCACCAGCTGAGTAATTACCGTGGATGCAATGCTATTTGCCATCTATGCCAAGTGTTGCTGGGCACTGGGTTGATGCATTAGAAAATATGGTTTGTAACAAATTCTAAATTATGCCACTGCTGAATTACAATTAGACAGACGTTGAATACATGGCTGCCAAGAGCCAGTGTAGTGGAAAAGCGCTTGTGTGCAAACTAAACCGAAGTACGCTGCAGGCCATTTCTTGCAGGTGTGACCCAGAAAGCATGCTGGACGAGCATCAGAATGCCTTTAGAGAATTAACTCTGTGATGATGAGATGATGAAAATGTGCTATCAACATTTGGCTGAAATCACTGTGAATTGGAAAGAGAAATCATAGTGAGAAGAAGCTGTGCCTAAAAGCGTGCATTCATATAAAAACTTTTGGGAAACTGTCCATCTGTTCAAACCTTGATTATTCTAAATCTGTTCAGCATTTCAATCTTAGACCATTTCCACTCTCTCTAGAAACGATATTCTTTATAGTCCTACTTGAAGCAAGCGGCTTGGTTGAGAGATTTATTTCTTTAAATTCTGCAATGTCAATGATCCAAACAGCTGTAGGCGAGAAGTTAATGAGGTCTATAGTGGACTGAGTGGGTCTCCAGTCAGTTCATGTTTCTTGTCTCCATATATCTCCTAGCGCTTCCAACTTCCTCTGACCTTTAAAGCCCCAACAGCACAATCAGGCTTAATGGGGAGGGCAGGATATCGGTTCCATGAACCAATCAAACCATGGTAAAGATACTAAAGTCTTGCTTGATGAGAACATGAGATGATATTAGACAAGAGATACAGGATAAATCTGTGTCATCAAACTGTAATGTAGATTTGGTGCAAGAAACATGGAAAAAAACAAGTAGGGTTGGGTCTCAAGAGGGCATGTTGAGGGTGGAGTGGAAAGACACATGATGAACAGTGAAACTGCTGACATGATAAATGAGTTTACAGAAATCCAAGGTGCAAATTAAAGCCTTTTTTCACCGCTGCTCCCTCTGTGCCCACTTCACTGTACTCCTCTCCCCCTCTCCTCTCTTCCCCCTCTGCTCTCCTCTCTCGTCTCTGCTCTGTAATGACCATTCATCAGCATTACAGGAACCTGTCCCTTTCAGCACTGCCTGTTCATTAATACAGCGAGCCCTAGGCTCCTCTGCACCCGTCTCCTCCGGTCTAGGAGGGGGTCCTCACTGCCTCACGTCTAGCCAAATGACCACCATCTTTCACACCAGAGAGATGCCTGAGGCGTCTCCAATAATGCACGTCCAGATTCGGTCTGGAAATTCATTGGCTCTTATAATAATAATGAACTATAGTTTTTTATTTAATCTCCAGTAGACATCCAGTGTCGCCATTGTCTAAAAGACAAAACTATTACAGGTGCATCATTTACTTAGCTGCAATCAGAGGGTCTTCATGCTTTCTGTTTTCCATTTATATACCGTTTATGTGTATGTGTTTGGAAAAGGTAGAGTTTATAATTTGATATTTTATAGACAACATATTGATTTGCTGGCTCTTGTTTTGCTGCTGAGAGCTTGAGGCTATTTGCAACATTTCTGCTTGCATTGGACCAAAACATTTGATTACTGAGTATTGACATCACACTGTTCTTCAGCATCTGTATCATTTTCCCACCATATAAATCCATGCCACACAAACATTTAGACAGAAAGGATATAATATATTCCTTCTGCAATCACCACATGTCCGTGTCATGTCAATACCCTGCCAATGCATAGGTATCTTTTCTTTGGCTCTTTCCTCAGACCTTTTAGAACACATAAAACAAATCCATCTCCATGACATCTCCCCGACCCGAGAAAAGAAAAGACACCATCACTTGTCACCATAACAATAATGGAATTCTCTGTTCTTTGCATCCATTTCTTCAATAATTTGTGTATAAAACAACACAAGCCCTTCAGTGTGTGTATATTTAGCCTGTGCATTAAGAAACCAAGCATAGATGTATATTCCAGTATGAAACTTTTTCATAAGGGACAGGAAATGTGGAGAAAGACTGAAGGGTAAATATGCAGGACTGGCCACGGACCAAACTGGGGCCTCGCTGCTTGAGGCCATTTGCACCCTATCCTCTTGTCTATGAAGTCGCACCAAGTGGTATGTATCATTGATACTGGCTTTTGGTGAACAAGGTGTGGGAGTGAGACAGAGTGTTTTTTACAGGTTTTTCCCGCTGTAAATCTCCTACAAGTTCAGGTGAGAAGACATAATGGTTTCTTTTTGGCAGTCGAGTAAGACACCACAGACCAGAAGTGGATCTGAGTTATGCAATGATAGACTAAAAATGCAGTGCAGTGGGAAGAAGCTGTTGCAGACACTGGCCAACATCATTTAACACATTCTTTTATGTGTCTGTAAAGTTTTTTTTTTTTCCAGCTTGCTCTACTTCACACATTTTCCCATTAACATATCTTTATACTATTACTGACATTTCACTGCAATGTTTTAGATGTTGAAACACCTGACAAACACTGAAAGCCTTTTTATACACCACTCATTTATAAGCCTACAAATAGTACCCTCTAGCTCTGTTCTAATAGCTTTGCTTTTACCAGATGTGTAGAAGATACTTTTTCCCTGCCCCGATCATCCAATGTTGCCATTGTGTGTGTCATTATAGCTGCTCTATTATTGGCAGGAGCAAGGAGTTGGAGGAGCTATGGATTTACAGAGCACTTAATGTTGTGCTAATGACCAGTCACATCTAGCAGAGCTGGAGAAGAGAGGGTGGAGGAAGCTAAAAGAGACAGAGCGATGAATAAAAGAAAAATACGAGCTGATATTTTCAGGCTGGTCTACCCTCCCCACAGCCTCAGCTCGCTGCTATCAAGCCACTCTGCCCTCCTAAAGACCATTCATCACAATGATCTCTTGCCATTACCCTAAAAGACTAAAATAACAAAGAGCAGCTTAGATGGCCAAGGTCTAGCTCTGGAGAACGGCAGCATCCAGCACAGAGCTGGAGACTAGCAGAGCCCCATTCACAGCTGGAAGGATTCACATATCAGAATATGAATGTAACAACTAAAAATAACAGACTAAATGGCATGGAGTCGTGAGTCATTTGGAGAAGGAATGGTGGAAAAAGGCCAGAGGGATTCCTCTTGGATCTCAGAGACTAAATTTTACACAAAGAGAACGTAACGGAGCCTCTTCGCTTTCTTTTCTCCAATCTAATTGCTAAAGGTCGTACAATGGCCTATCCACGGAAATTATACATATTAACCTGTAAGAACAGGTTAAAGACAAGAATCCAAGGTGCCTCATCAATTCATCAATGGAACTAAGAAGTATTTATATTATCAGCATTTACTGAATTATTCATTCAAATTAAGAAAGAATTTAGATTAAAAAAAAGAAGAACAGATTATCTTAAGGATGTAGGATTATGTCAATTTATTCATTTTGGTGGCTTAAGTTACCTCTTCAACATAAATCCATGCCTCAGTGACCTTTTGTTGTTGTTTTCACATAAAAAAGAACAAACAACTTTTTATTCTGGGAACACTTGATCCTCAAGGTTATCTAAATGCTGCTGGAATTTAAGTGTACAATTGAAAAAACTCTGTGGAAGCACGAGGTGGTTTGTTTTTAACTCCAGCTTAACCAGACAAACAAAGAGACAGGACTTGATAACTTTCAGCTCATCATTCAACCTCAGCTAATTCACATGAGAAGGAGACCTGAGAAGAGAAGTGTCTACTCGGCTGATCTTTAACCTCCAGTCTGCTCTCTGATCCTCAGTGGAGTTGCACTCCTCCGCTACTTCTCAAATCCATCAGCACCAGTTAATTCAGCTACATGATCAGGCAAACTGAACACAGATGGGTAATAAGCAGCTCAGAATATTTCTGAGTTGAAAACTTCTGGTCTTAGAAAGGTCTACAAAAAGAGGTAGCTGATTCTGAACGGCCTTTGAAGGTGCAACTTTATGGCCCTGGGTAAGAGATGAATAGTAACCAAATAAAAGAAATGCTCCAATTTGACATTGTTTAATGATGTTTTTCCATTTATCTATCTACTAATGCTGGTAAAATGACTTGACTTGGAGTATAGTCAGTGGAGAAGATGTCTTTTGTTTTCTATCATTCCTCAAAGAATCTAAACAGTTAATTGTATTTGTATGTTTTTTTGTTTCTTTTTTTTGTTTTCTTTTTTCTTTTTTCACCAAATATAGCTAGGGATACTTTAAATTAATAAGCCTGAGAGGAATGTCTAGCACATTTAGGATTAGTTTCTATAAGAGTTATCCCTTCATCTATCACTCCACAACTAAAACATAAAGGTGGATTCAAGCACAAGATTGTTTTTCATACTACAGGCTTAGGATCTACATTTCAATAATGAGTCTATTTGTTATTCATGACAACCCAACATTGTACTGAGGCGGGGAGAGTATACCTTCACATATCACATTTTTTAAAGATAATTAGCCATGAATAAATCCACATTTAAAAAGCCTGCTTTTGATTTAAAAAAAGAAAGACGAAAATAAACTGTATGTGCACAGGTGAAATTCACATTGGCAGATTAGCAAAGGCCAAGGTTTCGGAAGGACAGTGGATTATAGGTGGACATGAAAAGCTAAGACAGGGATTGAACTCTTTATGCCCTTGCTGAAAAATGCTCTTCTCGTTTTTGCAAAGCTCTCTGCTGACAGTAATCACAAGCCAGATAGCCTCTTTTTTTTTTTTTTTTTCCAAAGGCTGTTTCAAATATCTCTGAGTTAATGAGGATATTTGCATTTCAACCTTCGGGTCTGTTCCTTGAAGTCGATGGACATGTCGTATAAGGTAAAAGTTCATTTGCTTTGGTAAAATCACTGCTGCTTCGTTCACCCGATTTCCCTCGCAAAGTTTTGAAGCACATCTTCATAGTCTCTAGTAAAATCACTTACATACACATACTTCGACACACACGGCCAAAGTGCAGCCTGTAAAATATGCAGTGGCATGATTGCTATTATCATTTTTGATCAGCTGTGTTATTGAATGAATGCTGCTGTCAGGGCTGTTGCATGGGAATGATTATTTTGCAGGGCATCTGAGGCTAGTTCCGCCTGGCTGAATGTGATGGATGGGGAGGAAATGGTGATGTCTGAAACACTCCAGGTCCTGCCAGATCCAAGCCACTATATAATTACAGTCACACAGATTGTCTGAGCCAAAGTAGAGTTCTGTCCATCTGGCTGGATGCAGCGGAATGAGACTCATTAAAGCTCTGCTCCCTGACCACGCCCAGACGCCGATTGACTGACTTCATGGTGATGATTAAGAGCCTTTTTGTTTGCTAGTTTAGTTATTGTTTTGTTTTGGTTACCTTTATGCAAATTATCCAAAAGTTATACTGAGAGATCCGCTATATTGAGACATTTTTGGGACTTTTATACTCCTAGAGATCTTTGCTGCACCATTAAAATGAGCAATCCTCAGACTCTCTCATCATCCAAATTTTCATGATGTAATTATTAAACTTTGTATTTTCAATTAGAGAGCAGTTCCTTAAAAGTAACTCTCATAAAAGTCCAATCTGCTGCTCTTTATCATTTTGGGAAGAACAGTTAATAAACACAACCCTCTGAGACAGAAATGTATACAAAAAATTGACGAGTAACATGAAGCTGTAATGATTTTTTTTTTCTGAAGGTATAATTATTGTTGTTTGGTGGAGTAATTAGAAGATTCCATGATGGACAAGCAAAGAGACTTAAGTATTGTGCATCAACTGAGGCTTTTAAAACAAAGGAATTCTGTTAAAGGAATGAAAACCTTCTATATTGTTTC
The DNA here is from genome assembly GCA_037177055.1 of Atherinosoma microstoma. Classification (NCBI taxonomy): domain Eukaryota; kingdom Metazoa; phylum Chordata; class Actinopteri; order Atheriniformes; family Atherinidae; genus Atherinosoma; species Atherinosoma microstoma. The sequence continues at coordinate 13,327,083 of JBBBVU010000008.1, forward strand.
TTAAGGAATATTGTGGTAACTTCTGCTGGAAATACAGAATCTAGCTAAAATGTATTTTCTGATGATTTTAACTGGGATATATAGTCATTAAATAAATTCTGTGGAAATCTTTTTCAGTATCTTATGGGATATATATTTACTTTAAGTGTAAATTAGCATAGCCAGCCAAAAAAAAAGAAAAAATATTCAAACTATATTTGTGTTTTATTTATTTAAAAAAGAATGGAATAAATCAAAACCAACCAAGGAATGTATGACAAAGCAAAAAAAAAAAAAAAAAAGTTGCTTTAAAAAGCAGTTTCCGGAAGTCTTAGACCTCACAGGAACCTGGTAACACCCACTCAGGTACCTTCAGAGAAACCAGGCAGCTGACACAGCCTCAGCAGGGCTTCCTGTTACCAGTAGCAACATCACCTTGGGTCATTCTGTGAAAGGCCCAAGCTGTTTATTTAGTTTCAGTTTGACAGCCTCTACAACCTTATGGATCCATTGTGGAGGATGATGAGCATGAAGAGCAATAATTCATCCAAAGCATGCATATCCAGTGCTTACTGAAACTGAAGGAATGCCCTGTTGCATCCGCTTAAATGTGAGAAAAAAGAAAATAATAGAAATCTAAAAGTAGAGCCCAATAAGCTACACTGAGGAATTATTAGAAAGAACGTAAATAGAAAAAGCACTTAAATAATTTACAGCCTTACACTCCATGCAGGGAGAGACAAAGAGGATGGATGGTGGGTGGGTATGAGGGTGGAAGTTAGGTAAAGGAAAAAATAAGTCTAATTTTCTAGACTGATAGACTGATGTAAAGAAATCAGAGGAAAAAAAACCTCTATTTCTGCCCGCTCTCTACTTCAGAAAAAGCAGGTACAGTGGGTACTGTGACAGAAACACAACAACTCTTACACACATAAACCCAATTCACCCTCCAGCCACTCTTTCACACTCCCTCCAAATTCATACCAAATTAAGGATAGTCTTGTTTTTCTGTTTTGTTTTTTTCTTTTTTGCCCTAGTTCAATCACTATTTTCTTTTACTTATTCTTTGATAAAAAAAATGCCCTTGCTTCCTTGAACATGCAAGAGAATTCTTCCATGTGAAATATGGAAGGAAGATCCTTCTGGGGAAAAAAATCAATAATTGAGGTAGCCATATGTTATTTAGTTTTGAAAAATGAAGAGCAGTAAAAGGGTGCAGAATGAAGAAATATTAGAGGTAAGTGGCACACAGTTTGAAACCAGCTTTATTTAGCTTGAAATTGTGCTCTCCAAGGCACACATTCGCAACTGGTTTTTGCTTTTTCTGTAACTAAACAAAGATGCTGCCGTGTTGGCCTAACACGATTTATGACATAAATAAAATGAGAAACGAAAATGCCCAAATGCAGAGCCACCCATGCACAAACAAACAAAGAGAGCCATGGATCCATACTGATGTAACATCTCTTTTGCATTGCATGATGGAGCTCAACTCAAATTTGCATAGTTTCAGCTCCATAGGGGTTTTTTTGTTTCACAACATGGGTTAGAGCATCTGATTATGTCCCACCTAAAGGATGAAAAACTACTGTGACAGCGGGTCAGGACTCTAAACTTTCATGAGCGTGTAGAGTGGTACTGTGGAAATTTGTCGCCACAAAGACTACAAAGGGGCTGAACATGTTTTCAGAGTGAACCTATCAGCTGTGTGACACAGAGCTCACTTTGGGGCAAATGGAACTAAATAAATCTGTACTCTCATTCTCAGATTTATAATCTATGCACATGAAAATGCAGACTGTCTGGATGGATCTGCAACCAACTTATTTCTTCAAGGAAGCTACAAGGAGTGGTGCTGATGTGTGCAGGAGTTCAGTAACCAGATGTAACAGATGGTTTGTTACACAGAACCATCTGGGAAGTCTATTTAGGAAACTGATGGGAAAAAAAGATTGGACAAACCATCTGGGTATCACCACCTATCCTGGGCTAACTTCAAACAGATAAATGGAGCTTGTTGGTAAAAACCTAACTTTTGCCAAAGTTTAAAGTGTAGAAATGTCTTGATTTCCAGATGCATTGCCATGCAGGTAGGAGTGGTTATGGATCAATGCACTTACAGAAAGATATGGGATATTTTAGTCAACATAAAATATGAGATGAGATTGCTAATTTGTGATTATTTTTTCCCTCAGTGGAACAATAAAACTGCATAGTTTTGTCAGCAGATTTCATCTAACAGATGTAAACGGCTGTGGATTTCATGAACTTACTTGATAAAACACAAGCGATATGTAAAATTGGCCTCGCACAAATGGTAATGCAATGAATGCAAGGAACCACGTTAACTGTTTTCACCCTGACCTAACGTCTGCAACCTGAAGGAACACGGCCAGCTTGACTAATCAGCCGGTAATTAAGGACATACTGTCAACTCTGACCTCTAACAATGAGAGAAGAGAATCACCTAATCTGTAGCAAATGTCACAGCTACGGATCACCAGCCTTATTGCTTCTAACTGACAATTGTAGAGAACTGGGTTTCACCAAAGCTTGAAGTTGAAGTAGAAGCTCCCGTGACTAACTCCACATTACAGAAAGAGCTATACCTGCAATCTGCAGCCTAACTATAGCCCAGGTGCAGGACTCAGCGAGGAAATTTAGTCTAACAGCTTTTACATGTGATTCTTGAATTTCTGTGATGACTGATTTATAATTTACACATGCACTGTACTGAGGTGGGTCAGTCTGATACGGTTACTGAAAAGATTCAGCTCTTTAAATTAAAAGTGTGCCATTGAATTTTAAAAGCACAGAAAAAGAAGTGAATTCTTATTGACCTGATGCTTGTATTCACGAATGAAAATGAATCTATGTGCAGTTATATACAGTAGTATTTTGTGGATGCAACACACTCAGATGCACCACAAGATCCATTGAATCATAATCAAAGTGAATCAATAGGCCATTAAAGATTCATGCCTCAGGCTGAACTCTGATTGTAGAGGAGCAAAGACTGAGGAAAGCTAAGAAAATGGAAAAATCTCCATTTCTGATACAAGTAATGCAGCAGTATGCACTCAAATATTTTTAACAGACATAACTGTTGACTGTCATCAATCCCAAAACAAACCAATGTTGCTGGTTGATTGGAAAAAAAAAACTCTACCTAATACCTTTTGCACTGACTAGAGCTTTCCAAGATGGATTCATCATAATTATTATATTCAGAATTTCAGGAGAATCTATTTGATTTCAGAAAGTGAGGGGATAAGCTTTGCTGCTGAGGCATTTCAGGTAATAGTCTCTAAGATTAGTCTATAATGGAAAGTCGAAAGCAACACAAATAGGGTGGAGTCCAGTTGAGCTGTACCACACAGAAGAAAAACAGCATCCATAATGTGTTGTTGTACAGCCTTATAACTTGTCATTTAGATATATTTGATTATGAGCTAAATCATCTAGTAAGGCAATCTGATCTGTGTGCATGCAGTTGAACAAATCTGGAAAAACAATCTTTTATATGCATATGCCCCATGGTTAAAGAGTTAAGAAATCACAGGAGCCAATAGGTGAACATAAGTGCTCATATCTGGGTAAATTTACTTACATGTAGGCGTTTCCAACAAAATGTATGTTTTAGTGTTGTCTGTTCACAGTGATCTGGGTCTACATGCACATAATCACACCACAGCTCTGCCAGTATGACTCACTGTCATTCTCCTTCCTCTCATTTCAGCTTCAGCTCCACGAGTTCAGAGTTCACCTCCATCCCTCATTCTATCTCCCTCTCACTCATCTTTTGTCTCTTTTTTTCCATCTGACTCTTATTATCCACATTCAATCAGAGATCCTTCTTACTTCCTACTAGCCTCTTTCAATAAGTTCGGTCACTAAAAGCCACTAAATTAATATCTTTATATATATATATATAAAGATATAAATTTAGTGGCTATATATATATATATATATATATGAAATGAAATGAAATGAAATATACTTTATTTATCCCTCTTAGAAGGAAATTATTCTTGTAGCAGCGCATTAAGAT
>JBBBVU010000008.1:13335801-13350150 GCA_037177055.1 Atherinosoma microstoma
CCCCCCCCCCCCCCCCCCCCCCCCCCTCCCTCCCCCACCAGCATGTCAATCAGCTTACAGAGGGCCTCCTGATGCCCATCAGTCCATATAACAGGTGTCTTGGGTAGTAATTGTGTCCCTTTTCTTTTCTGTGGACCAGGCTTCTCTTTAAATTGCGCCTCCTGCGTTTTCTTGGGTTGCAAAAGCTCATAAATGGGTTTTTCTATCCTTGAGAAATCTTGAATGTATGAGCGGTAGTAACTCAAGAAGCCAGCAATCCTCCTCATGTCACCGACTGTAGCAGGTGTTTCACTCTTGAGGGCATACACTGCTTCGAGGTCTTTTGGGTCAATGCGCACTCCCTCCGCTGATACTAAACGACCCACAAATCTCACCTCTCTCCTGAACAAGTGACACTTGGTGGGACGGAGTTTAACTCCATGACTCTGCAGGGCTCTTACGACCTTTCTCAGTCCTTCCACATGATGCTCGAATGTCTTAGCGTAACATAAAATGTCATCCAAATAAGGGATTCAACATTCATCCCGAAGGGGCGCCAGCATTTCTTCCATGCTGCGTTGAAATGAGGTAGGTGCATTGGTCAAGCTGAATGGTATTCGCACCCATTCATAACGGCCCCAGGGGGTGATGAACGCAGTCAGGTGGCGGGATCCCTCAGCAATGAACCCCTGGAGATATGCTTTCCCTTGATCCAAGATAGAGAACCAGCTATAGTCACCTAAGGTATCAATGAGGTCCTGTATTCTGGGCAAGGGATGACGGTCTGGGACTGTGCGTTGGTTAAGAAGACGACAATCAATGCATAGCCTGAGAGACCCGTCTTTCTTTCTTACACAGACTATGGGAGCAGAGTAAGGGGATCTAGACTTCACAATCCGTCCTCTGGCCAACAGGTCTTCAATATACTCCTTGACCTCTTTATAAAGGGGTTTGGGAATGGAGGCATACGATCTTTGGATTGGAGTACTATCTTTGAGTGTAATTGTCATCTCCAAGCTCGGAATACATCCCATGTCATTTTCATCCCGGGCAAATGCACCTGCTTTCTCCTCCAACATTTTCTTTGCAACCTTCTGTTGTTCCTCAGTCAGGTGACTAACATCAACTGGAGGTTCCCATTCCTGGATCACTGTCTCATCACTGTTTTGCTGTGTACCTGATGACTCATTTGACTCTTGGGGGTTTGAGGCATCAGTCTGTACGACTCCTAAGATGGATTCAATGGTACCAGAGCGGTTTTGTGGGAGAGGGTCACATCATGTTTGTTATGATTGGCAATGGGGACTTGAACATAAGGGACTTTTGCTTCACAGACTGCCAGGAGACTACTTCCCACATCTAGCTGCTGCAAAGTGGGCTTGCTTTCATTGGGCTCAAAGAGTACTATCCAGTTGGAAATGTCAATTGCAGGGGGAACTTTGCATTTAACATGTCTGATCTGACCAGCACAAATTACCACCTCATGCAGTCCCACTTTTAGCAGGCCTTGACAGTCTTCGCTGTCACTGGTAAGTTTGGTCTGGATGAAACTTATCAGTGCGGTGGCTTTGTCATCATGGAGATTCATCGCTCTACGAAGGAGGCTCACAATGGTAGGTATCAGATTGGTGCCCTCCTCTGGCCCCAGTATCAGCTGTTCGATCACATTGAAACCAATAAGGGGACAGTCCATGGGCACTGTTTTCAGGGAGGCTAACCATCACACCCACCCCGCCATCATAAGGCAAAGGTTGTCCATTCACAGCCAGCACACTGAGAGCCTTATCTCCAACTAATTCAGAAAGTGGTCGAAGTTTGTGGTCAAGGAGATATGTTTTTACCCACTGATGGTCTAAAAGGCTCACTTGGGCACCTGTGTCTAGTAAACAGTCAACTGCATAACTGTGAATGTAACACTTGAATTTACATTTCTTTCCCACCAACTGAGCAACTCTGTCTCTCGTTTCAGTGTCTCTATATTGGGGTGGAGGAGTCACAGAATTACTTTTGACATGGGCAGATCTTTCTGAGTGCATATTTGATGGGTTGATGGATGGCTGCTTGTGGTCACTGGATAAATGTGCACCAGCAGAGGACTGGCGAATGTTTCTGGTTTGTCCTCTGTTAAGACATCCAACTGTCCTGTGACCTGCCTCCCCACAAATGAAGCAATGGTTGCAAGAGCTGGCATCTCTTTCAGTACACTTGGGGCAACCTGGTTGTCTCATTGCTCTCCTGGCTTTTTGCTTTGAGTACATGCACTGACAAGTTGGCTCAGCTGTGAGAGACTCCACCACTTTTGTTAGAGTTTCTACTTTTCACTCAGTTCTTCTATGACTTTACATTTGCTCTTTGCTTTACAGTCATTTTTTTCATTGTCAGTCTCCAGTTGGACACTATGAGCCCATTTCCACCAAAGAAGAACTGGTGCTGGTTCGGTGCTGGTGCTAGAGCCAGTGCTTAGCTGGTTCACCTCTGGTGCTTCCAAAGAACCGGTTTTGCTTTCGACCGAAAGAGCCAGGCCGTTGCTTCGTCATTACGTCATCTTTACCCAACTGAATACGCCCGCCCCAAACAGGAAGACAGACAGCGGCGCTGTCACAGAGCGCTCTGGCAGAGATAACGGTAAACATGGAGAATTGTGACATACAAATACTGCTCCTCGCCTTCCAAATTTGTGCCAAGTTTCACAGATGAACAACTTATCTGTAAATGTCCGTCCCGCTACATTTCAGAACCAGGCGCAGAGAACCGCAACTACGTTTCAGGAGAAAGGTAATGCAGTTTATATGTTGTAGCCGTTGTTAGCTACAACTTGGAGCTCAACTAGGCATCACTGAAGTATTTCAATTACATAATAGTACGAACGTAACAACATTTATGTCCGTTCCTGTTTTCTTAGATGCTGTAGAGATGATTAGGATGCGGAGGTCACCTGTTGTGGTGACTTGTGTACATCCGGATTTTACCGGATTTTACCGCAGCAGTTTGTGCAAAACATCTGTGCATCGCAGGACTGGACCAAAACAAGGTCACAATATCTGGAGAAGTTGGACATTAGCTCACTGGTGATCCTGTTTACCCCATGCTGAAGTGGCTGATGAAACCCTTCAGACACAGGTAGATTCACCTGTTAACAACGCACTTACAGTAGGTAGATTCACCTGTTAACAACGCAGGTGCGACGACGGAGCTCCCTGCTGAAGAGAAATGACTTCAAACTGGATCTGAGCAAGACAATGGACTGTACTCCACAATATTTGTGAGGAGTATGGTTTACTCCATGATCACCACCAGCCTCCAGTTAAAGCAGCACCTGAACATGCTAATGTCTGACATTAGGTTAATAGATTATTTTACCTGTGAGGAGCAACATCTGTCCATCTTCATTTATTGTTCACACATCATTGCATAAAAAGATGTGAATTGATAACTAAAGATGAACTTATTTGACTGTTCAGCTGGTTTTGGTACATTTGTTCTAAATACACTATTATTATATACAGATACAGATGGAAAAAACAACACTGCTTGAACAAAAGGTTTTTATTTCTGAGGGGGGAACAGGAGAATACACATACAGCAGGGACAAGATTAGTTTTTTGGAAAGTGCCTCCAATATGTACACCATGCCACCTCTCCCCATCATCCTGTAGCTTCTCCTCAGACCTCTCCAGGTACTCGAGCAGCTGTGTTCGAGTCCCTCTACCGTTTACCTGTGTACAACAACAAAAAAGAGTCAGTATAAAGTCAAAAACACTTAATACAGGAAACTACAAGTAAACACAATCTTGTTTGTCTAGAGCAGATAACCTAAAGAAAAATAATAAAGACTTTAAGGCATCTATACAAACTTTGATTAATGTAGTTTAGCAGGACACACAGCAGTACATAACTGCTTTAATCCAATCCGATTTTAGATTTTTATCTTGTTTTATTTAATTAATTTATTTTAAAAGTTTTTGTTTTTAATGTACTTTTTCTGCAATGTAAAGCACCTTGAATAGTCTTGTACATGAAATGTGCTTTATAAATAAACCTGCCCAGCCTTTATTTGTATTGCACATTTAACAACAGAAACGTTTCCACATAAAATCAACACACTTCATAGAGTGAAGTGGTCGTGTTAATATTTCTTACCTGGTCTTCTGAACAGTGGTGATGAGGAGGATGAGGAGGGAGGGGAAGGTGAGCTGCATCCTCCAGGCCTCAGCATTTCCTCTACATCCAGAGACATCAACTCTGTTAAAAACAAAGAAGTTTGTGCTCAGTCGACAGTGAATAACATAAGAGGTAACGTTGACATTGGGCGAAAGGAAGGTGTGTGATTTACAGGAAAATATAAGTCACGTGACACGTTTGTTTGGTTATTGTTAGCAGCTTGAACCACGAAAACGTATCTAATGTCACACGTACAGATAATTTCCTCTAAGATGTTACACAGTATTTACACCATAAAACAACACTTACCATGTTCTGTGGTATTCTGAGCTTCCATCGTGGGCGGGAGGATGGACTCCACCATGGCGCGGCTTGTTCGGTTCGCCGGCCGGTCTCCAAGAACAGGATTTAATAAATCGAAATGCTGAATTTTTGGGGTCGCCCGTTACCACTGTGTCCCAGCTCCCTATTCTGGTCCTGGAAATCTTTCTTCAACTTCAATTTGTTGCCCAGCTAGTCCATGCTACCTTCGTAGCGGCTGCAGCATCTGTAGCTGCTCGAAGCAAGATTTCTGGTCCAGTACAATTTATTTTGGATATCTGCAGACAACCGAGGGAAAAAAGGGAAACATTGCGTGTCCTCCTCGGACCAGGTTTTTTGTTCGTTTTTGCTATCCATTGTGCTATCCAACCAAGCTACGTGAACCTGTTCTTAACTCTAGCCCAGCAAAGAGTTGGTGCCAAGATAGAACCAGTTTTGAGAGCCAGGTGCCGGTGCTTAGGCGGTCGAAAGCCAAAGAACCGGTGCTTAGTCTGGCTCTGGCTCCGAACCAACATTGGAACCAGCTCGGTCGGAAAGGGGCTAAATTGTCCCACGGACATCCAAAAGTAGGTCCTGAAGCGGCCGTGGTACTGCTTCAGCTCCTGGACTACACAATTAAACTCCCCAAGCTCTCCTCTCTTCTCTATGAGGATGTACCCATCGTGCCCTTTTTTTTCTTTTCTTTTGCCAGCAACAGTGCAACAGCGTTGTCGCTTGATGAGGAATCCATGTTTGTTTTTGCCACCTTGCCCCCTAGACTCTCTAGCTTGCTTTGTATTATTGTCCTTACCGTTGTGACAGTTCCAACATCCAGTTTTTGTACACTGGAATACAAAAAACTGGATATCTCTTAATATATTCATATATGTTTAGCCTGCTGTGTAAGCACCATTTAGCTCTTCTGCCAGACCTGTCATCTGCTCAGCGAAGCTTACTGGTACAATATTTGAAGCATAAAATAATTTATAAATCACTGTAACTTTCATTAGCTGGCATTTAATTTTTTTTTTTACTTGCATGTCCTAATGAATCATTTAAAACCTAAAGGTAATAGAGTTTCACTATTCATAAGAAAAAAACTTCTGGATGTGCTCATTGATGCTTAGTATTAATATTGTCGAGATTTAATATGTTTTTAACGTACATTAACATGTAAAAAAAAAACATTATTTCTTACATCTAAGCTTTTGTTTACAAGAGGTTTATGGTAAATAATTTATGCAAATGTCTAGTTTGATTGACAATTTTTAATTTTAATCACTTAATCTGAAAGAGATGACAGGCTTTATTATGATGATTAAGTTTCACATACACATACAGTTACCGCTGAAAACTGAGAATAATCACATTAGTTAAGAGTGCATACAAATGCCTTCTTTCAAGGCTGCTGTGCGCCTATGTCATTGTCATTCAAGTCTGCTTTGTCATGTGGCTGCATGACAAGGTCAGGGGGCATTTGCCTTTGTGGGACTCCATATTTTATTAATCATACAGTAAGCGTGTGCCTAAGAGGATGGCAGAAAACGAAAGGTAGCGTGAGAGAAAAAACTGAAAGGACTGACACATAAGGACAGAAAGAGAGATAAATGACATGGGAGAGTGAAGCCCACAATGCGTGCAACTGAAATAAAACAGTGGGGAAAAAATGGAGCAGGAATGCACATTATGGAAGAACACCACATTACTGTTTGCTGAACTCACATGTTTCCTCACTGAGTTCTCTTTCTTGTTGCTAACGCTGAAGTATGCATTCATTGCCAATCCATTATACATGCACATGGCTAACCCTGATGTCCTCATGTTTACACCTCTGGAATTAATGACCCTGCCTCTGTAGTCCTTCAAAATTAACCCTTCAGTACAGCCAAACGCAACCAGATACACAAATCCACTTCTCATTAACTCCTGAAGGAGAAGTCAGGAAAGGAAATTAATAAGATGGATTGAAGAGCACAGGGACAACACATTTCTGTGATGGACTTTTCTGTTGTGTATGTGTGCAAAAAATGTTGCTGCCAGGTTCACAAAGAGAAGCAAATTGGCCACTCAGCCACTGGCTTTGCACACACAAACATGTATGATAGACTTAAGTAGTGCACCTGCACCTCTCAGAGGTGAGAGTTGTGCATTTTGAATGCGTCTGGAAACCTTTATATGTACCCCTTATACATCAAAATCCATTATAAATGTGTAGAATTTAGTATAATCATCCAAGTGTAAGATGTGTGAAAGTGCATATTTTCACTATCACACTGCATCTTGCAAACTCAGAGCCAACTGCCTAAAGAAGCAATACCAGTGAGCAGCATTAGTGTAAACCCTCTACTACAGGTCTCTCTCTGCCTTAACCTTTCAAACAGAGAAGGTTTAAAAAAACATGCTTAACAAAGAAAAGAGGTTCTGCATGCCCGTAAGCTTGCTGAACTGTACAGGTTTCAATAGAAACACTGATGATGTCTCTGCTCAGTAGGTCTTACTTGATAATCTCCCTTCTTCGAGAGATATGAGACTGATCTGTGCCATTATGTTGTTAAAAACAGTATTCTATCGCAAACGCAGCAAATCTGAATGTTCCTACATGTTGAGCAGGTGTGATGAAAGAGTGTTATGCTGACCCTAACAGAGAAATTGAATTGTTTCTTCTTTTTTTTTTTAAAAAGAAAAATATTTAAAGAAGGAAAGCATCACTCATGCCTGCAGACTGAAGCTGTTCGGCCAAGTGTCTAATCTAAAAGCTTAAAGCAAAAGAGAATTAAATGAACAAACGAATCATTTCTGTTTTGACTTAAAATGGCAATTGGCAAGTAAATGCATGATAGGTCTCAAACGTTTCTTGCTCACCACGGCATCAAGCTATTGGTTAATGGGAAGCACTGGAGCTGCTACCCCCTTTTAGTGAACCTGAGCAGAGCAGTTACATAAATAATACAAATGTATACATACATAATGCAAGATGATATTGAAATAAAAATGATTTAATTGCACTATGCACCCGGTATGCATGTCAGCCTTTATTGTAGGTCAACTAAGCAACTGAAAGGTTAACTATGATTTTTTTTAAATGTCGAATAAGTTGCATGATAATTCTTTCTCTATTTAGCCTGCAGCCTGGCCCAAGGGTGTGTAGACACCAGACAACAACAGAATAGGTTTGAGGACTATAAAATGCAACAATGAATGCAAAACACAAATCTATCCCTTTATTGATAGCATGTATATGTCAGTGCATCTGTACTACGCTAGCTTGATGGGGAGAATGGAGGTTTAACATGAAGTCTGGCAATGTTTCACGTGGGTTGTGTTAAGTTGCAAGGAAGTGTGGATGTCCTTATTTTTACTTTTAGAGTAGTGATGTCAAACTAATTTTAGTTCAGAGAAAGAACATCTGCAGAATATCTGTGTATATCTGTTTAATTCTTTTTATTTATTGCTTTGTTTTGCCACTGACTGTGGACTCCCTTTTACTTTCACTTTCAATGAACATTGCCACCACCAGACCTCAATCTGCTGTTACCCCCGGTGTAATAAGCATAATTAAAGATACAAAATTGGTTTTCTTACAAGGCAGGGAAAAATCCATCTGTCACGTCACAACATATCTATTTTTAGTATCACATAAGTGTCAAAAAAGGGGGAAAAAAGACTTTGTGACATTGTTGAGACAAGGCAGCGAGGCCAAGTTTGAATTATGAGGCCACCCTCTTTTTTTTCCTAATATCTCCTACACCTTTTGTCATTAACAATCTACCAGGAACGGCACAAAGCTGTGTAATATTTTTGTCTTGTAGCTGTAAAATGGTAAATCCCAAAGCTTGCATCTGACTGGTGCGACAGAAGATGTCAGTTTATGTGGGACTGTAGAGTTTTAGGTTTTTACACAGCTAAAAGTCAGATAAAATGGATAAAAACAAATTAACTTAGGTCACACTAGCAGCAAATGGCTTTGACTGTATTGGGCGAGTGAGAAGTTGTGGTGTGTATCAGCACCCCATCCCACCAATATGAGGTTACCTGTATGTTACAGGTCAAATGGCTTTTCGCAATGATCTTCAGTCTACTGCATTATTAATGTGTGATTTTCAACCAGTTTCCATACCCTTCTACCAAAACGTGACCCCACCACCTTATCCCATAATTTATTATTGTTGTATTCTCACAAAGGTGGGGGAAAAAAAGCAGCACAAATGTAACATAATGCAGAACCATTAATATGGCCAATAAAACCTGAGGTCCCCCTATTAAGAGACAGTGAGGACAGATGGCAAAACTGTGTCAAACTGCCAAAATCCCCACTTTGGAGACCTTGCCTGAAATGTCTGTGCTAAAACCTTTCTAATTTTGTTCAGCTTCTTTTTATCAGAGGTGACCTTTCCAGAGATAATGTTCACATATTATACTATGATTTGTTAGAGTTTCAGAGCTACAGCTGCCTCATTTCAAAGGGATATTCATATGCATCCTGAAAGGGGTTGGTTTGTGTTGCTTTTAGGAGAGCCTGGAACTCTTAACTTTGTGTGCTATGTGGCATCTACATTTATTCTTCACCAGTAACACATAAACTGATATTTACACATCTTAACAATTTCCCTTTACTATGATATTTTGCCTTTTGAGGATATTGATATAAATTCTTTGAAGATACTTATTCACACTGATAACAGCTGATACCTTCCAAAGCCCAAGCTGTGAGAAGAAGTGATTGCCAACATGCACACATAATACACAAACCACTATTCCTAATTTCAGGTTGTTTTAGCTAATACTCTTTGAGAAAGAAAATAACAATAATGAAAATCTGGGATTCCACACGCCTCAGCGTTTAAACTGGGTTTGTTCATCTGTTTCAGTATCAATAAATGGCCCTTTTACACGTCAGTAAAATGCCTCATAAAAACCCAAAGACCCAGAAAATGCAGGAAACAGTCATTGTCTGTTCCAGATAGCTCCTGAAATTCATACTAATGTTGGGCTATGGGGCTTTTTATTGGATTATTGAATTACAGTACAGAGAGCAAGGTCTTAAAACTCTCCTTAGGTCCATTAGTGTAATAGGGCAATAATTCCTTTGATAGTGTATTTCGTTAAGAAATCTAAAAAAAAAAAAGGAAATGAAATGAAAAAGGAATGCTGTTTAAATTCTGCTGACTTGGTACTTTCTTCTATTTTTACTCCTTTCATGTGAATAAGAATACCTGAAAGTTGAAAATAGTTCCCTTTAAATCTTAAAACCCCTGAGGATTTCCATCCTCTAAGCTCCTCCTCCCCGTTTCATTCTAATATCTCCCCTTCCCTGCATAAATGTGTCATTACAGTATCATTATGTATATGGTATCCCCCCAGCATCCATTTACCGGGACTTAGGTACTGTGTTCTGTGGCTTACACAGACCCCATTATATTATTAAGTCATTATAAGCCAGGACACAGAGAAATTAATACCCTTAATGGGAGCTGCATTGGGCTCTACTTAAGTTTATACCCTCATCCTGCCTACTTTCCAGTCAATTTGCCTGTCTGTCTATACATCTGTCTGTACTGATGATGAAAAGAAATAATTTAAAATCAACTAACTCACCCCAGAGTTAGGGTATGCTGTCCAGCCAAGTTCTGCTGTGGCCACCCGAGTGTCCATCAAAGTCTCTGCAAAGATAGAAAAAGACAGAGAAACAGTGGTTAACATTTTAAAAAAGCTATTTTTAGTAACACTCCACAGAGATGACTTGTGTTCAAGGCCCAGTGATCACTTGACACTATCATCTATGAGCAGAAATGAGATGAAACCCCACAGTGATTCATCCATCTTTGCTGCACTTGGTAAGACAAGAAACATGGTAGCAAATCCTTGGCACTTTCCTGGAAGGAATGCCTGAGAGCCTCTGTCATGCTGTTAAGGGCTGTGCTTTGTATTGTCTTCCCTCTGTGAGAGCATGACAACAACATGCACATCCTGCCTTTGTTTGTGTGCTCATGTAAGCATGTATTTGAATGATATGTCATTGTAGAAAAAAAAAAGGGTTGGATAATTTTATATTTGTGTGTTTGCGTGGGAAACAGTGTACATCTTTGCACATTGTTAACCTGAAAGAAAAAGGCCTCTAATTTGAAAAGCTAGTTCCCTGGTGGGGAAATTCTGTGAAGTTGAACATGGCAGATGTTTGTGATTCTTTTTGTGTCAGCTATTTTTAACCCATACTGAAAATCTATATATCCAAGCCATGCTTTGTGTGCGAGTGCTATGATGAGAAGCAAACAGATGTTACTAGATTCATGCAAAAAAATAAAATAAAATAAAATTTAATAAAAGGTACATTGGCTTAAAAAGTGTGAATATAAAACATTCTAACCTAAAAAAGGAAACCGCTTAGAGAAAAGGTGGAAACGTCTGCCTTTCTTTAGACCTCTATTACACAAGGTAATATATTTGGCCACAATTAAATATATAAAATACAGATTTGACCCCCCCCCCCCCTTTTTTGACAATCTTCAGTGACATTCCACTGACAAATAAGTCTGGCAGCTCACCCAAGAAGTTTGTCAGCTCTGTTTTGATTAATATCAGCCTTGTTGGCACACAGTAACCAAGAAACCTGATAGTACATTAAGCTCAAGCATAGAGGAGATAAATATGGCAGTTATTACAAGGCAACTGATCTTGCCTGCCTCTCTCAACAGATTTATAGATAATGGACTGAGGCGCATGCTAGCAGTGTAATGAGAGATTTCCCCTGTAGCAGACAGTTTATTCTCTGTCCTAAAGTGTTTATTTCATAGGAGTAAGGGAACATTTTACATCTTTAAAAATGTCTCCTACCACAACATTACCTCTGTTGTGGCCGTTGTAACCAGACAGATAAAACTGGGAAGGAGAAGGGTGGATGGTCGGGCTGGGTAAGGACCTGTATTAGATAAGCAGGGTGTGTGGGGAATTTTAAGAGGAATTGCGGTTTCTGTGTTTTTTGGCAGGACATTTTCTTATTTATCAGCAAATGTTTGGCTGTACAACCCACATGTTGTTGATGAGGTAGAAATTTCACTCTGATAAATGCAAAGATACAACACTGCCTGTTATTAAGATTTGAAGAAGAGGTTACGGCCCTACCTACTTCTAACAGCCCGGTGTGACATTAAACCAGTTAGCCTTTAGATACCTCAGCTGCACACACAGGCTTTCACGTGTGTATAGGATGAACCCACATTCTGCACAAGCACCAGCCAACAACAGAGAGCAATTTTCCATGTACACCTCCAGTGACAGCCTTGTTCACACCCCACTTCCATCAGAGTATTTCAATTTCCTTAAGATCAGCCTTGCCTTGTCTAGTTTCCACATCCAGCCAGCTCCAGCCTGCCTGCCTGTTTGTAAGACTTGCTGTCAGCTGGGGAGATAGGAGCATGAAACAGCCCTCAGAGGCAGCCAACATTGTGGGGACTGCCAACCCTTTCTCAAGGGAAATCACAGAAGCTTTAGTCAAATCACACAAGCTCTTGGTAGGCCATTTCCCATTTCCTTTAAAACAGAAAGCAAGGGTGGGTGAGGTGAAAGACAATGTGGGTAGGGGACAAAAAAGGTCAGAGGCCCTTGGGAGGAGAATATGAGCAGCATCATGTGACTTAATGCCCACCATTAGCAGAATATCAAAGTAGCAGATGAGTAAATGGAGTATGCTAAGTGGTGATTAGCAACGAGGTGGGGCTCACGCAGCCGTCACGCCACAGCTCCCACACCTGTCCACTGGCACTGGGGATTTGGAGAATGTCCCATGTGTATGTGTTTGAGTTTTAAATGAGCTGTTGTCTGGACCATTTTTCCATTAACTCATAAGTGGATTTAAAGAGTTTAATTTTTGAATGAGCTACTCAATTAAACAGAAAAGCCATCTCTTTTCAAATTACAAAAGGACTATGTGGTCGGATGCTGAAATTAAAGTTATCTTTGGAGATGAGCATACAAAATAATCAGTTTTGTTTAAAATACTTTTTTCTTTTATAGTTAATCACTTCTGGTTTGTTTTATGTAATGTAAGATGCAGTGCTACTTGATGTACGGTATGATGTGCATTTGCATCAGGACTGTTTTAGTTAACTCTGACAACAGCAACCTGGCTGGGACAGGTGATCCTCCCTTGAATCTTATACATTTGCACATTACAAAATGCTACCAGGGAGCAATTTCCTAGCTGTTATCGTCATGCGAGCTCAGCATTAGATCATAAAACCCTTGAAAAACTGTGACTCCTCTAAACATATTTTCTCCCTCATTTGAAAGTAATGTGGAAGAAAAAGTAAGAATCTGTTGTTCTTTGTGAAGCAGAGTAACCCAGAGAGTTTTGTCCTTTTTTCATGTCTATGTTCGTTCCACTTGCAAGTGCCAATAAATGAAACACGGCCAGGGCTGCAAGCAGCTCACTCTGTGGGCAAATTATTACCATAAAGAGCTTGATGTTGACTGTGTAACCATGGCTCATAAATCTATTGGAAAACAATAGCTGGAAGGTGCCAGAGTAGCCGGCCTTAAATGAATTGAAAGATAAACTATGCTGGAGGATGTACAGTGACTAAATCATGGATTATCATTTACTATAAATCCTAAAAAGTGATTTGGGATGTTTCATTTCTATGTGGGACACTCACTTAAGCTGACACACTGTAAGCATTGTCAAAACTCAGAAGTCACTAGTTGAGCAAAAATCAAGACTCACACCTTGGCCTACAACCTCCAGCCCAGGAGAGCACTGCTCCTTCTCATTAGCAGCAAGTGATGGATCAATACCAAATGGTGGGCTGTTTCCAGATAGAGAAAGGGGGATATAGAGAAGTAGGGAGAGAAATGAAAAAGTGAAGGAGACTCCATTAAACATTAATGGTGCCCGGCATTTTAGATCAATAAGGCAGCAGCTCTCTTTGCACAATTACACGTCAGCAAGCCGTCGTGTGATACATCATGCTGATACGTATTATTACACATTACTAGCACTACAACAAAGACCATCAATAGAAAGCAAGTTTAGTGAAGAAAGAACGGTATCGATGGGCTGTTCAATCTCTCTGTCCTCATTTGGTCTATATGTATGAGTCTAATTCTAAGTAGAAGTTAGAATGGCAACATGCCTGTATAATTCCCTCCTTTGTGGTCACGTCTGTATGACTGTATGGCTGCCAGTTGATAGAACATGTGCAAAAGCTCCCTGGCTCCTTAATCAATACAGCAGACAATTCTAAACGGATTTCCATTCCCTTTCCATTTTTTCCATTCATCTATCCTTTAACCCCCATCCTCTGTGTCCTCCTGTTCAAGGTTGCTGGTACACTTTGTAATTCAATGAGACAATCATGTCCAGATGCTGGATGCTACATGGGCTTTTGAGGGCCTTCTCTTTGTGATTGTAGCAACAAACTGAAAGGAGATCTGAGGCCCTTGGATGACATTATTTAAGTGGGGTTTATTTTTTTCATGGGAATGGAATCAAGATGGATAAAGAATGAGAGATCCAAGAAAGAAAAAAAAAGGGAGGAATGACAGACGGAGTGAAAGACGAAGATGAAAAACCCACAGGAGAAATCAGCAGGACTGAAATGAGCACTTAACAATGATGAAACCCCATGGTAGCCTGCTGAGCCTGGCATCTTAATACAGGGCTGAAAACAAAGTGACAAACAAACAAGAGAGAAGTACGCCACATCTTCCAAACTAATCAGCCGTCCACTCAGGGGATTTATGAATATAAAAAGGAGCTGTTTTGACAGTGTGAAGTATTTTCTGAACAAATTTTGAGGACATTTCACACACAGATAGACAGCACTCACCCACTGCATCAAATACACACACACACACACACACACACACACACACACACACACACACACACACACACACACACACACACACACA
>JBBBVU010000008.1:13354093-13394498 GCA_037177055.1 Atherinosoma microstoma
CTGAAACTTGCAACACTTATGTACAGGAAAACACAGAAACCAAGTTATCACCTTCATATGGACATAAACATAAAGTTTACAGTGGAAGGAAAGAAATACCCTAACGGATGACAGAAAAATGGATAAGCACACACACACACAGAGCCTGCCCCTCTTTACATTATTTCCACTAGTGTCCCCTTCAGTATCGGACTTCAAATCTTTGGGTGGTACCTATTATGCCAAAGTGACAACACCAACAGTCCCCAAAAAAGAAAAATGAAAATTAATACAGTCTACACTGTAATCCCCAAAAAGCTTAATACTTCTCCCTCTGTGTGACTGCTGGCAAGAATGGGAAAAATGTACTACTGAAAAGTAATAACTAAGCCTGCATTCAAGGGTGGGAGGCAAAAACCAGGTAGCTATATCCAATCTCATTAAATGCTGTTGTTAACCATTTTTGGATGCACCACAAAATTGACTTGTGCTTCCTGAATAATCCACCCTTAAGGCAGAGAGGGGAAACAGACAAGAGCTCAGGAGTAAGTCAGAGAGCAGGATCCTTGAGGGTTTGACGCCCTGCTCTCGCTCTGTCTCATTTGTGGCAGTAAAAGAACGACCTTCAACCACCTTGAACCCATTGGAGCAGAATTTCAATAAAAGTCAAATTATCACCCGCGCCCATGGGGCTTGGGAAAGGCAGTAAGCCTGAATTGACTGTGCGCATAATACGATTTAACAGTCATATGGAGGTGTGAGTGAGTCAATCATATGCTACGCTTCTGTTTCTCACTGAGAGGGAGTCTCAGTGGTAAGAGGTGGTTACTGTACCCTGTCGGGACAGGATGCCACCGGGATGGATCACTGATTGTTTTCAGAGACTGCACATGTGTGTGCATATGCGCCTGCTCTTATGTGTGCAAAAAAGCGCATATGCCAACATGCGATTGGGAAAGCGTAATTCAATTTAGCTGTGTTCTCCCTCGACCAACATAGTGAGATCCAGGTAATTGATGCCTCAGTTTGGTATTCCCCAGCCACGGATGCTCCGCTATGGGGACAGTGCTGGCTAAGTCAGTGTGAATGAGAGAAAATGCATGGTGAGATCTCAGTCCCTCAGCCACCGTGAGGAGTTCTGTAGGGATCTTATTAGTGCAGCTCTAACACACACGAAACCACCAAACAGACATACATATACAATCCAACAGACAGCGGAAAAAGTGATTTTGTAGATATTTTAAAGTTGATATCAATCCCTCCTTCTTTTCTTGCTATCTCACTCAACAAAAAAAGAGTGGCCTCTCCGATGCCTCCGAGCAAGCGCAATGCTTTTCATTAAAAGCAAACACTAAGTCCTCTCTCTTGCAGTGTTTGCTCACACGCCTGGGGAAGTCTATATATTTTTGGAGATGGGCTTTGTTTTTCCTCCAGGGCTTTGCTGGAGTCTGTGGGGGGATATGAGATAGAAAACAGTCCAGAGGCTAAGAGAAAAACTTTCAGCAGAGGATTGTGACCTTACTGGATGAGTCTGACAGAGGTGGCTGAAATGCTGCAACAAGAATCTATTACAAGAAAGGAGGAGGAAGAAAGGTTTACTTTTTACCTTTTAGGAGTACAAATAAAAATACTTTTTTTTTTTGTATATTTTTCTTGAAATTTCTAATACCATAGAAGATAATGGTGCATGCTGCGTAGTCTGCATCTCTTCCTGTTGGGGATGAACATAAACACATAAGAAAGCTTATTCTTTCACCTCCCACAGGGTATCTGTATATGATGTTCCTTCATTTACAGCCAACCTGTCCAGGGTGTTCCCAGCCTCTCATCGGGTAGCAGCTGGGAAAGGCTCCAGCACCCCTGCATTGGAATAAGGGGTTATTGAATATGGATGGATGAATGGATGTTTCTTCATTTGGTGCTGCTGTATCTTGTTTGTTTTTCGTATGTGCCCTTCCACGACCACCACCCCCCACTGACCACCCAATCTGTTGTTTGTTCTCTTTATCTCTAAGTCTATTTTTTGTCAAGCCTGACTGTTATAAACCATGGCTCAGTAAAGCACTTGCGACACCTTGGATGGCAAATGTCATTTCATACATTAAAGAAACAATCTGCTTTGCCACGGGGAGACTGTTGGTGATTTTGAACTGCACACACGCAAATGCACATACACATTTAATCTGACGTCATCTCTTTTGGCATCCAGGATGCCTTGGTGCTTGAGCTTTGGCATAAAACACAGCCCAAAATGTCACAGCTGTCCAGCTGCACAAGCAGGGGGCCAGCATCAGCTATCCTGACGCTTTCATCTACCATCATACCAGTACGCCCTGTCATCTTTTAGACACCGTCCATTAACACCACAAACAGGTTTTTTCTTTCTTTCAATCTTGTTATTTTGGATCCTCCAAGCCGTCTGTTGATCGCTACTGTAATGGAAACAACATGAGAGGATCAGAGGTGGAGGTTCTTGATGCAGTAAGACAGCCTGTGGTTGCCCTCTCAGTTCAAGATCTTCCTCCCACAGTAAGGAAAACAGCTTCCAGGCAGCTCTTTACTCTGCATCCAGCAGATGAAGCTGTTAGCTGGCGTGATGTGAGCTGTGCTCCAGGAGTCAAAGTGCGACACTCGCTACAACAGTTGCAGCTAAAGAGCTCAGACATGTTGTTAAATATGTAGTGCCACGGACCCACTTCAAGCTGTTCTCTTACTTCACACGTCAGGAGCAGGGGCAGGAAATGCCTGGATGCTGCTCACTTTGCACATTCAGTAACACACATTCGTTAATACACATGTGCGAACATACATACAGAAAAGACAAGTTTACACAGCTGTAAATGCTACTCTAACCTCATCAATAATTTCTCCAGTTTTATGGGTTAGAATTTGTGTAGATGTCTGTCCAGGAGTTTGAAGAGCAGCATCTATCTGGGACCTATTATATTTCAAGCAAAACAGTGACACTGTTTGTACTAGAAGGATATATCCAATTCCAAGTGCATTTTGTGTGGCTGATTGGAGGGCAATGGTGAATTCCACTTGCCAATTACATTTACAACCAAACAAATAATGTAGATGTAGTTATTTCAATCCAACATGCACTTTTCACTGAGATAAAGAAATAAAGCTTTATATAAAAGCAAAAAGCATATCAGTCTAGAAAAGTGATGGTAACTGAAGGTGTTCCAGTCATCTCTGTGACTGACCTCCAATGTGTTGGATAAGGGAGCTGATAGATATACAAGAGCCCAGAGGTTTCAATACAAACAGACCAGAAAGGCTCTGTAAGTGTCATCCCTGCAGAAATTCAAGACTCAGCCTCTTTTTCTCCTTTTTTCTGTAATTTGACTATAGTTATGCCAGCAATCATGACTCACTCCATTGAATGAGTGGATTAAAAATTATTTTAGGAAAGCTAGTATAACCGTCTTTCTCAAAACCAAACATTAGCATCATCAGAAACAACTTATCCCATGACTACATTTATAAATTATATCTGGGGGCTCTAACTTTGTCCATTCGGATTAAATAATCATAAATTTATAATTATAATGTAAGTGACTCTAGAATGTTTCCACATAACATTTTTTTCATTAATAATTATGTCTTGCTGTTTTCTGCATACTGCAGAGTGGTTAATGTAACAAGGCAAGCAGTAAGAAGATGATCCTGTCAACACTGAATGTGGATCTATTGCACTTTTGTTGATTTTTTTCCTATAGTTTAAGTTTAACATAATAGTCTTAACACAACAAGGCAACCAATTCCAGAAAATGTATTCTACAAATATGTGGAAGGCATTATACGCATTAAGTGAATGTGGATGAAACTCCAAATGGTTTTTCTGAAGGTGGTAAGAACAAAGATGTTACTCTATTGTAAAAGGCAATTTTCCAAATGTTGGCCAGTACATATTTCATAAAATGTTTTTGCTACGGCTCAAATATGTGCAGAGCAAATATGACTACCATTTCATGAAGAGTTTGCTATCTGCGGCTGTGGAGTTATTAATGTAGGTGGGTGTTGGAATGATTCCCAGAGAGTTTTCACACACTACTACTCTTCTTTTCTCCTCCCCAGGGGTGTTGTTAGCCTGTGTGTCCTCTGGCAGTTCACTCAACGTAATGAGGCTGACAGACCAAAACAAACAGGTACAGAACACAGGTAGTACAAAAAAAGGAAAAAAAAGTGAAGTCTAAGGAAATGAAGGAATAAGTTCTGCTACTTGCTATGTTTGATCGATGGATAGATGGCTATTGATGTGGAGACTGTGGCATCCTGGGATGGAGTTTGAGTAATAACACTGCTTTATTTCCTGTTTTCCCATCATGTTATTTTATTGCTTTTTGCTTTTTTCTGCGCTGCTGTACATAGATGCATTTGATGGTGACCTCTTTAAAGGCATAGGGTGATAACTGATGGTTAGACAACACTGTGCTGTCCCCATCCTTCTTTATTTTTCATCTCATCTCTGTCTCTTGCTTCTGTGTCTGTCCTGTTCTCCATATCTCTCCCCAGGTGTGCTGGTCGCTGTGGCTAAATGATGAACAGAGCCACAGTGTCTGCTGTCTCTAATGGGGACATTATGCAGGAGGATGGGAGATGTGCTCACACCAGGCTCATAAATCACACACTCTTGTAGAAAGGCTCACTGCAAAACCTTACTGCTCCACTAACCCTTCAAAAGATATACAAATACAAACTTAAGAGCTACTCCTTCACACATATACACACAGGCAAACAAATATTGAGCTTAGATACATAGACACAAGTACAGATTAGTGCACTCTAACATGAGCATATATGCACTTGCACACTCCATTTACCTGACCCTCGGTGCAAAGTCAACATTTGCTGCGTAATACTGAGACACAATTCACTTACATCTGTCCAGTGACAGGCCCCTCTGTAGGACAGTGTGCCACACCAGAGCTTGCATCAGTGTGATTGAAGTTTGACAGAGCATTTAAAGCATTATTAGTTCTTCCTGACACAGCCCAGCACACACAGACGCCTGCCGGTGGCACAGGTGAGGTAAACAAAGGCCCCATTTAGCATATTAGCCATCAGTCAACACGACAGGGAAAGGAGATAAAGAAACCCACACCCACTGTGAGTGGCAAACACACGCCCCAGTCTGCTCTGTCTCACATGGAGAGCTATATGAAGATATTTTGGCAGGTGCCCCCCCCCACACACATACACACACACACACACACACACACATTCATGGCCACGTGGAAAAGAAACAAACAGCTTTATACACACACATGTTGATGACAGAGGAAGGATTTTCATAGCAACATCGTGTGTGCAGGAGATGCTTCACATAGCTGACTGACTGTGATGAACCAGTTCCAGCATGCCTTGATCCTTTCCATTTTTACTCACATTTGTTTCTCAATTTTCACTTTATCTCTGCAGAGATAATCTAGGGGGAAAAAAATACCCCAGGACTTGGCATTTACCCTGTGTGATATGTTTTGAAAATGTTCCAAAATGCTGAGGCAAGGCTTATTGTCACAACAAATATGTTAATCTGGAAAATCCAAGGTGAAGAATTTTATCACATATCTGATTCCATATAATTATTCTGAAACTATAAGACTCCTTAATCATCTGCAGCGGTGGAGATTATCAATCCTAAAATCATCTGGGGGGGAAATAGTTTTGCCAGTTAGGATGCAAATAATCCTCAAAGGAGTGGGCCTTATATTCTAACAATGGCAAGCTCTTAACAGTTAACATGTTGCCAATAGGCAGGGGGCCATGATGTGGCAACAGGAGCTTAGTGAGCAGAGCTGTTTGGACTGGAAACAGACAGCTGGCACAGTGGTGGGGAGACCTGTTTAAATGCCCTCTCCCCAGGAAACCACAAGCCTTTGCTGACTCAGTCAAATGCATACATACAACTATTGACAAGAAACTCTCAAATGAACATCATATATAATTTATCTGTTCCCTACACTGTATGTATTTATGTTAACAGGGGATTCTTAATAGTTGGCTGGCTGCAGAAGCTTTTTGGTAGCATTGTGCCTTTGAGCATGCCCGAACAATATACAAGTAAGATAAAGGGGGAAAAAAGAAGAGGTAGGTTAAAAAAACAGAATAAGACAGGCTGCCAACTTTTGATATGGCAGATAAAAGGGAGACGGCATACATGCTCTAACCGCAATATTTATACGGTCTGCTGGTATTTGTCTAACGTCTTTTAAATGGCACGAAGCAACCTTTATCCAGCGTGATTCCTCCCTGAAGATAATGGATTGTGAAGACAAAACCTCCTCCTCAAACATCGTCATCTCCCCCTTCCACACTCCTATCATCAGCAGATGCAAACATGCACACTGCAGTGCACACAAAGATATACACACACCTCTGTCAACACTCCCCGAGGCAGTAGTGTTAATTCCTCCCAGCCTATTCTCAGTCACACATGGCTGTGGTGGCAGTCGCCAGCGGAGCCTCAGTGCTGGATTAACCTTTGCTCCTACCACAGATCTGTTTTTCAGTGGGACCGGCAGTCAGGCAGGGGCCGTGGCTGGTGGATAGTAACTCATTGTCAGAACACTGTCAGCACCAGGCCCTGCATTAGTAGCTTTTGAAGAAAGGGACTGTTGACGTGGGCAGGGTGCCAGGCAGGAGGAAAAACAGGCCCACTGCCCCGCGCAGCACTTAACCTGACCTCTCCCCTCAGGATGTGGGGGAAAGGGTGGAGGAGCGTGAGTGTGTGTCCGTATGTGGAAACATGCATGCAGGTCGGTGAGAGAAAAGATATCCCTAGCAAGTGCGCATTTTTCCTGGTGATAAATCTAGAATGCTAAAATTCGGAAGAATAATACTTTCTCACTACTTCTGACTTCTCACCAGTTTCTCACTAGTGTACCGTATCCAATCCTGTTTTCTCTATACTCCCCTGTGGTCTGTTACATTTAACAGAGGAAAAGGTCGCATTTCATAGCGAATGTAATGAGCATGTTCTGCAGAAATACAGCCACCAGCACTCAAGCTGTGTAGTTTAAACCACAGCAAGTACTGCGGCCGTTGAAGAAAAATTTACTGAACATGTGTTAATCTATAATATATACAGTACCACAAAATACTTGAGCCACTCCTCATGTCTTTATACATTGGGAAGTTAAAAGTAAATCGATGCACCAGTTTATTAAAACTTGCAAAAACAGAGTTTGTACAATTCTAACAAACTTATTCCATATTTGGTAGGATCCCCTTTATCCTTCACAGCCTGAACAATTTTCTACAAGCTCTCTTGTAATTGAGGTTTTTTTGGTTGAGCTGATGTATTAACATCCATGTACGACTCAGCAAAGTAGTGAGCTGTATATGAGCTGTACTTTGCTGTAAAAATCAATAGTAAATGCCTTTCACTGTGATCAATGGAAAACACTTTCAAGACTCACCTACTGCCCCACATTACCATTTAAAACAGTCACTTAAGTCTAGATGATTACTTGTCATTGGTTTAGACATTCATTCACATTTGTAACTTATTGGACTAAGATAGACATTGCATAAAAGTTAGTGTGACTGAGAGACAATGATACAAAAACTGTGATTAAGAGACAACATAAGTCAACAAAACATAAAATGGATAAAGACATGGTGCCTGTGTAATACAAGAACACAGAGGTGTAGGCTAATCACAGCTTTTATGGCAGTTATATAATTTTGTGGACTCCGTGTTTTAAACCCTCAAATGCTGCATTTGGATCAAAGAACAATAACTACAATCACTGTACATTATCACAACGTAGCCCCATCCCTCAAACATAATCTGGTTTATCCTCAATTATCATCAATTTCTCAACAAGAACAAGCAATCACTAGTTTAATGCTCAATCAAAGACACGCAACTACCTACTGAAACTCATGTTAATTTAAGTACCATGTAGGTCATCCAGTTGAGACTGCTGCCAAAGTTTAAGACACTTCAGTCTTCAAAAAAAGTATTGGATCCATTACTTATGGATGTCTATGCTTTTTACATCAATGCTTTTTATGTGTGGGAGTTTTAACATTTTGTGTGGGAGGACTAATCAAGGCAAACACTGAAGTAGACCCTCTGCCATTGCTGAGGTGGCATTTCTGTGCATGTCAGAGTAGAACAGATAAGAATCGGACTATTTTCTTAACATTGTCAAAGAAATCAGTCTGGTGCATTTCTTGGCTGTTTGAACAGCAATGAAAAGCTTTAATTGTGGTCAAAAGAAAACATTTCAAAAGTGAATCTGAAGAACAGGGAGCTTTACTTCATGAAGATTGCCGCTGTCTGTCTGTGCGTGTGACAGCGAGGGGGGCAGTGGTTGACACCGTTTGTAAGCTGATGGGAGTGTGTTCTTCAGGGCGGAACACCGGACACAGAGAGCAGAGGAGAAATGACATGCTGTCATGGTAGAGGAAACACTGGATTTTATCCCCAACAACATTTTGGTGAACAGTTGTCAATCTGGCAACTGAAACATATCCGAGTTAACGGGATGCAGGTGAAGTTACGCTTGTTATGCTAGTTAATGCTAATGGACTGAGAGACAAGTGGCTTCGGTGTTGCTGAGAGTAAATTACTCATTTTGTAGATATTATGAGATGTAATGTTGTTTGCTCTTATCATGGCAATGATGTGGCCAAAAATTAAAATTATTCAGTCAGTAACACAAACAGATCACATTCAGTGGTGTCCTAAAAAACAAAACTATGCCAAATATCTGACAAAATAAAACATTAACCTTTCCAAAACTTTGAAACTATTTCATGACCAACTTTTGATAACTTATAACAAATATGTGTTTTATATTCCAGAGTGGATTGTAAGTTATCAAAAGCAGTTTCTGTCATTTGAATCATAGTTTAAATTGATGCACTAATGTCTAACTAACTAATATGAAAAACTGAATAGTTTCGACATAAGATACCCTCATCAATAACTGTAGTCCACTGTCTAATGTTGTCAGTCGCCGGATTAGGATATAGGCTGAGTTTAATTGAGCAGCAAAGACACAATAACCCGCTAAATTCCTCAAAGCATAGAAGAGTGAGGGGGCCTATAAATATTCCAGTTTCACCTGCCTTGGCTCCACTCGGTAAATACTCATTTTAATTGACATAATACAGTAGAGGGAGGAGGAGGAGAGTGAGGAGGTGGAAGGCCAGAAGGACAGAGGAGAAGCTGTAGGCAGCTTTGTAAGTCGTTGTGTAGTTGAATAACACAGAATAGAAAGAGAGCACCAAACAAAAGTGGAACAGGAAAAGGCCAAAGGTGAATTCCTTTCAACTACTCTGTGTCTTTTCCGTTCTCCCACACTCTTTGCTCCGCCTTTAACCAAGTGAGAGTCTAATTTCTTCCAGTGAGATCCCCAAGTGAGTGATGTACTCTTAAGAGTACCTTTTTCTTAACTATGAGCAGGTAAGGGCCACAAATTCATTGGACTGAACTGCTCTTTAGAGCAGGCCCAGCCCTTATATTGAGTAAGCAGGATGTGGGACTTGTTAGGCTGACAGTTGGAAGGCTGTAAGAAAAAAGCTATTTGGGTTTTAATGAACCCCTGATGAATGGGTTTCAAACCCTGGCAGCAATAACTCAAAGCACAGGACGAGCCTGGCAGGGATAAGAACTGCGCACAGCTGGTCCGTGGGGCCACAGAGTTTTCACACTTCTTAGCTTGGATTCGAAAGACATGAAACATTTTGTTTAGAGCTGTATGTATAATCCAGTAAAAATGCTTTTTTTCCCCTAGTTACACTAAACTCTCGAACAGGATTATCCTCCAATAGTAGTCTTAGAAGGTAGAAACTAAACAAACATCAAAGCAGCATAGATACAGAACAACAAAGATTTATTGGGTTGGCCTTTTGTGATTCTATGTAGAAAATATGACTTATGATGTTTTGGGCAAATTGCTTACTGAGCTTGATACATCAAACCACCAAAATCTCACTTGGACATCTCTGGCAGCTCATAAGACGTCCATCTCTCTATCTCTGGCCAGTCAGACCAAAGTTGATTCTGGACTTAGTCCTACGTCTGTAGGAAGGGTTGAAGAACATGGTAGTTTTTCCTGGAGGAAAATATATGAGGTTACCCCAGGATGACTAGATAACAGGGGAGGAATTTATACCCACAAATTTATACGCACACATGGCCACAAAGTAAAACAAAGAGTTTCAGATAACAACCCACACGGAGGGCATACAATTATGTCTGTGTGTGAGGGAGTTTTTTCTCTAATGAAGAGATCATTACTCAGTGACATTCATCTATAAAGCCATTATACACACATTACTTGAGAAGATCTGTAGGCTTTCCTAACTAGCATTGGGCTGAAGGTGGGATACACCTATGGCAGGTCAACGTTTCAGGTATTCAGTGGGAAAAAGCAAAGACATGTTGGTAGCAAGAGGGCACACAAACTCCCGACAGAAAATAGGCAATACCAACAACTGCGTCATCAATTCGACTCCAATGCTGCTATATTGATATATATCATTTGTCTATTTAGAAAAAAAAATCATAGGTCATGGCCTTCTCAGATGCTTCCCACATGAACAGTAAACTAAATAGCTGAAAACACAGATTTATTTAAGTACAACTTACAGTAAATCAATAAAAAGAAACTCTCCCTTTTAATGTACAATGGATTTTATAAATGTGGGTGTATAGCATCCATTCTTTTATTGGAATTAGTCAAAACACAAAAGGGATTGTGTCTGGCTTACTGTATTATTACCCCCTTCGTCTGATGAAGCTATTACTGACAAATATGGTATTGATACTTTTAAGACATTACTATACTAATATGTCTCACTGCTCCATTGGTATCAGGCTTATTTCACAAGTTAGTGGCAGATTTTGACATCAGGAACCAGGAATCCTTCTAGAAAGAAGTGGTACAACTTGATCTCAACAGCACTTGGTTCAGATTGTAGCTATCCAAGCAGCCTTATAGGACAAACAAGAGGTAAAAGGTTTTATTTTAACAAACAAAAAGAAAAATAGTAAATAGAAGAGGAAAGACATCCAAAATGTCAAATATTTTCATGTGTATTATATAAGCTGTTTTATTTGGAAAATGTAGCAATGGCAAGTTAGAAATACATATAATTATGAAGAAGGGGGGAGGGATTGCAAGCACACAACACAACTGAAGATGTTACATGATAAGTGCCCTGTCATTAAAATAAATAAATAAATAAATCTGAAAAAAATGGAAAAAGCAAGTACAAAGTTAAACCTGCGAGTTTGCGAATAGCTGTAATTTCACACATTCATTAACTCATTGGCTGCCAGCATTGAAAGCGTCTTTCATCAATCATGACATTCTCCTTCACCGAAAGCGCCGCAACACATACTTTGCTTTGCCAGTGTCCCGCAGCCCCTGCTCTCCATTAAAAACCGCAAAATACATCTTTTCTCATCTTTGGCAGTGAACGATTGGATTTGAAAAGATGTCAAAAGACGTATTTGGCAGCCAATGAGTTAATGTGAAATAACACGATACTTTTAATTTGTGAATAAATTAAGATGACACAGCTAATACATCAATGGTAATGTACGTGCATGCTGAAACACACAGGAACACTTACAGTAACTTAGTCGTTTGTTCATTCACTTGTATGAAACTTTCCACATTTAATCATAAGCGACCATATGCCTCCTTTTTTTAGATCCCCTGCAGCCTCCCTCGGAGGCAGGCAGTGGAGCTTGAGGGGAGTCCACCTGCAATGGCTCTAAATTCAGCAACACACCTCTGGTGTTACCACTGAAAACTCTCCACTTGGTTTCACAATGGCCTAAAGCCAGTGCTGAGAGTCATGCTCTGTTCAGAAAAGAGCTGGTGGGAAAAGCACCCAGTAGACAACCTCATAAATACTTATATCTCAGTAATAATAATAAAAAACTCTTCCAGCTGCACCATACTGTCTTTTTCCTCCCCTTCCTTCTAATTTCTTTTTGCCCCTTGCAGCCTCGTAAACAAATCTGTCTAAAAGACAAGCAGACTGAAAAACAGAAGGGTAGTAGATTGCACCATGGGTATCAGGAATTCCAAGACAAACCTTGAGCACACTTACTGCACAGAACCTTTGCCAGAAGCAGTGCACATCTGCCTTGCATCTGCTCATTCCAGATGATTAGCAACATAATATGGTGCATTCACCACTTACTAAATGCCACCTTGCAGAAAGATTACCTAGTCTGGATGTACATTATAAGCAGCACTTAGAAATTAGAAATAAGTTAAAAATCCTGTTGGGCTTGATGAAAAAAGTAAACATGCCTTGTCTCTTCAGCAACTTAACTGTTGGCTTAATAAACAATCAGACACACTCCTATTTATCACAGTAAAGTTTCAGCCGTAAAGTCAAAACCTGACATCACAATCTTCGTGTTTCTTGTTTTTTTTCTTCCTTTGTGGATGTTAGCACAGACATAAGGTGGATCTGAAAAGCATCCATCTTTTAGACTATTTAGCTAAGTGGCAGGGACAGAGGGATAAAGGGAGTGTGACTAATAGCCAACCACTTAAATGTCAAATTAGGCACAATTAAATACATTCAGGGCAAAGTGTGGACTAAGGAGACAAAAGCAAACTCTATCAGTCTTACTTTAGCAATTGAAATGTGAAACCAGAGTGAGCTTCAGACTCCGTCTGTGCCTGTATGTGCATGTGTATTGGAGAGAGATAAAGACAACTTTATTAACACAACCCTATACAACCAACTGAGTGCAGAGCTGAGATACAAATTCATGGAAGGGCAAATTGAGAGTCGCAAACCGCCAATGTCGGGTAATTTGCAATTAATATCTATAATTGAAGCAATTAACTTTGTTTTGTTGTGGAAACCATCTGACACTCATGCGTGCAAGAACACACAAGCACACACACAAGAACAAATACAATACCTTCACTAAGGTGATGAAGGTGCCGCTAGAGCTCACAAGTTTTTTTTTTATTACTTATTTATAAAGGAACGGTGCTGAACTGCTGAAATAAGCACGCATATGATCACTCTAAATATTCAGATTCATCTTTAACAAACTGTTAAAAAAAGGATTTCCAAATCCATTGCTGTCTCTCCTTGTGTACCAGATGGCAGTCCTATCACTCCTTTGCTGACACTTTTTTTTTCTTTTGTGTTATTCTTGCATCAGCTGCACCTCAATCTACCAACAGACGGATAAAGTCTTGGACACAAAGCAGACTTAAAGCATTCACCCCTCAGTCCTCAACAATGGCAGTTCAAACACAATACCTAGCTTGCAGCCGTTTACCCGGAGTTGCAAATCTCTTTCTAGACTTTGAGATAAATTTGTCATCATATCTGCAGAGAAGACCACAAAACAAGAAAATTCAAAAACTGCCGTTTTGAGCAAATTCATACACAACAACGAGGGAAGTTGCTTTTTAATAGTCTTGATTTATGTGCATAATGGTGGAGCTAGCCAGCAGTGAAGGCATGATTTTTATGCAGCATTCAGATAGTCTTTAAGGAGAAATAACCACAAATACATTTTATACAAAAAAAGAAAGGATTCAGCTTTTTTTTTTACTTTTAGAGTCTTTTAAATTCTTTTTAGTCCATCACCACACTTTTAGTTTGGTAAGATATGTTTGATAATAGTGGTCCTCAAAGACACAGAGACTGAGTAAAGAACACAGAATAAACTACCAACAACACTGACTGATGTTATAATCAGCTTAATAGTATCATCTTTGCATGATACAAAACCTTTGTTTTGTCTTATAATGAGTGAGATCCTTTCCTTTAGGTTTACAGCACATATTCTCAGTGTAAGTTACATCTGAACATGAGAGCAGCTTGAGTAGTGCTATTTTAAACAGAAGGACAATTACACTCATGTGCCTCATCATGTTTGATGGAACAGGATCAGATGTTGTGATCGAAGATTGTGTATTGCAGGTATCTCAAAACCCCCTTTTTCCAATAAGATAAATTGACTTAAAAAAAAACAAAAAACAAACAAACAAAAAAGTTAATCATTCTGGGAAATAAAGTGTTTATTTGCATGTTGTTTATCCACATTTCAGCAACATCTCACACGAGCAATTTAACACTTCAGTACTTCAAAAATTGCCAGTGAAGTACTTGCAGCCCAGTCTCTGTAGAAAATGTAGAACAGGTACTCACATTTCAACAGCATTCCACTCAGAAGCCTTTGTACTTAAAGGTAACCAGCTTTAACTTTACCATCACATTTAAAGGTATATCAAATATGAGAGACACATCAGTCTTTTCATTTAACTCCTCATGTGACACACAATACATTGTATGTGGTTTAACACATACTATAGCATCTCCTTTGATTCTCCTTGATAATTCTAACCATTACAACTGGTAATCATCACAATCTTGGCCATACCAGCGACACCTGGAGATCCTGTCTTTTCAAAGTTTTGGAAGAATCATCTGCTCTGCTGATCAATAAGAGGATTTTACTTCATACAAGACTGCTCATCTGCATTCATCAAAGCAGGAAGGAATCCTGCAGAGGTTACAGGATTGTCTCTCTTCCCTTTTTTGTTCTTTTCCGGCTTTTTATTCTCCTTGTTCACCTTTCGTCTGCTAATCCCGTCTTTCCTGTCGACAGGACTGGGCGGATTAAGGCAGGAAAAGTATTCACTCAGCACACAAACTTCTTGCACTACAGCATGCATAAGTTACCTCTTGCACTGCATGTGAGTGCATGTGTGTGTTGTATGTGCGCAAGTCTGTCTGCCGCAATGAGATACAGGATATGTGTGGGTGGTACAGTACAACACAATATAGCTTAATGTGAATAGTTCATCAGCACTTCCTCTAATCCTGTTTAAATTAGTTAGGCTTATGGAAAGATGCTCAACACACACCCAGACACATACACACACAATCATACTTCCATGTCTTTATGTTTTAATGGTAAATCTTTGTCTCCTCACTTTAACACAACCTAAAGAAATTATTCACAATCAAATGTTTTGACTGTTTGAAATGTTGGGTTCTCGGTCAAACAGAAGTACACTTGTGGCTGAAAGTTTTTACCAAGTTTTTACCAAGTTTACAGAAGGATAATGGCACCTGTTTAGAGCAGATCTGGCTGTCTTTGACACAGTCTAAATGGAGTTAGTGGCTTAATTCTCTGTCCTTCCCAGGCTTGTTTCATCTGTGGATATAGCACAGACGAGGATAGCTACAAACACGCTCAAGCTGTAATATCACTCTTGCTGAGCCTTTGTGGGACTGAAATGGCAAAGCAAGCAGTCTTTCGCAGATGATGGGGAGAAGATGTGAAGCATCTAATACAATGGTATAAAATTATCCAATCTGTTCGATTTGTTTAGGGACTGTTCATTGCAACTGGTTTGAAATACAGAAAGTAAGCGCTGCACACGGAGCTGACCTACTCTCTCAGGTCACTTTCACATGCTTGTCCAGACAATAAAGCATGCAAACACTTTTTCTTCTTTTAATGGAGTCTTGTGGGGGCTGTTTCTATCGATGATCAGTGGTTTGAATTTGAATTGAATTGACACCACAAAATGCTTCGAAGCATTTTGAGAACTAAGCGATTTTAGTTTGTTAGCAACTGAAATTTGCCCTCAGCAGTTAAATGTACAGATCCATACCATATTAATGCACATACATAAAGATCATATCTTTTTCAATCTGTAAGGCCAATGCAGCCCATCCCAGCATCAACAAAAACAAAGATAAACAAGCTCCCAACAGACATCTCCAACAAAGATGAAATATTTGTGAGCAATGAACACCAAAATATAATTAAAATGAACATCAACACACCCATGCTCCCAGCAACTAAAACATGCATGTTGCATACAGTGACAACACTTTGCTATTCCTTTTAAATACAGAGTTCAATGATGTCATCTGGATTTTTTTAAATTTTGCTTATTGAAATTTCTCTCTGGGATGAATAAAGTATTTTTCGTTTCATTTAATTAAATCTGTGATTTATAGTCGGTGTATTGCAGATCCTCAGTGACTCAGAAAGGGGAAAAGCTCATACCACTCATACCAAGTGGTGGCTTTGCCTTATCAAGCCAATGTCAAGTAAATGCAACATTTAATTAACATTTAGAACTGTGCCTTGAAGGCTGCCTTGAATTAATGGCAGCCTCATCTTCAGCTGATTATGATGCAGTGATGAAGTTAATGATGCTAAATATTTGGCTGGTTGGCAAACAGTAAAAGTGAGGTTGATGCAGGGAAGAGTTGCCCCTTGTAACTTCAAATTTAGACATGAATGAATAACTATATTCATGTTTCTTCTTTTATAGGTTTTTTCCTATTATTATTTAATGTCGCCCACTTACTTATTTTCCTTATGACAAACATTCCCTCTTGGAGTTGCTGGCCACAATCTTGAAAGCAATTAAATTTCATCCCACTGGGGGTATAGGGTATGCATGTATTATGCAGCTTTGCTATATTTGAATAAATAAATAAAGTAACTTTTACCTGACATGTTCAGATTAGTCATATTCTGAATCATAGTTGCTGTTTCTAACTTTAAGGATCACCCTGGGCTCCCTGTTAGATAAGAACTGACACAAAGTTGTTGAACCACTCATTTGAAGTAAATTCAGCTAAAGCCTAGGGAATAATGGACTGCGCACCAGTCAAAAGCAAAGACACAAACACACACAATTGTGGGTTAGGCACATTACAGCACACCACACTCAGGCCATATTATTCTGCCTCACTGAGCTCACTTGACTTTCTGCCAGAATAACTGTAAAAGTCACAGTGCTCCCTTTCCTACTTCTGCCTGCACTGCTGTCATGACTTTCCCTTCCTTATTCTATCCTCCTCTCCTACCTTCTTTCGTTACAGCTCTTTTTTTTTCCATTTCCGTATAAACAGTGAGCTTGTAACAACTCAATGGCATAAATGGGCCCTGGTTTATTGTTAGCAAATAGTCTACAACATAGGCATTCATTAGAGCAGAGCACTGAGCAGCTGTCAAATAAAGAAGATGGAATTGGAAGAGTAAAGATAAAAGCTTTGAGATAAGAAAGACAATCTTGCTAAGACATAAGACAGAGTGGCACCCAGAGATCTGTAAGTCATTAACTTCAATGTTGCTAGAAGGAACTGGGTCTGCAATGTCCTATTTCTGAAGGCTCTACATCTCATCAGAGGCTCTTACCTCAAACCTGATGTTGGCTTTTTAGTTCCTCTTTTTCTTTTAAATCAGGTGAACACAGGTGTGTGTTTCGGCTAATCTGCCCAGTCCATGTGTCACATAGTCCACATGACTCAAGATGTCCTACAGATGACACACATGCTTTGATAGCTCTTGAAATGTCATCAAATTTCTGGGTCAGCAACCAATGGCACGCTACTAAGTCTGTTTTACAAATTCATTCACTAAACACTGGAGATCACATATTAGGTTAACATAATCAACCATACTCCATTATGAGACCTAGATCAGTAAAACATTTTTTTTAGTAGGTGCATTCTTTAAAAAAGAAAATCAAACTTATGACAGGTGACTGGCGTTAAGGTGAACAGGGGTGCACAGACATGCTATCCTGAAATATCTGTCCTAATTACCAATGGGTGGTCCAAAAGAGGAAAATATATTGAGTGTTAAATTATTTGAGTACAATGAAACAGATTATTTATCACATCATTCATCCCTTAGATATACAGTATGTGCATCAGGTCTAAGGGGTCCCTGTAATTTATCAACAAGGAATATAACATTTTAAATGTCTTTTTAATCAGTACAGCTTTGGTTTAAAAGGTTTGATCAATACCCTGCCCAGGTACAGAATATAGAGGGGAGGACAACAACAAAAAATGATAACAGCTGATCCACAGATTTGAACCAAAAATCTTATTTCTATGAGGATGTTTTCTCATGTTATGTGAGATTTTCTTCCACGATGAACCTCACAGCATCTGCAATAACATAACTGAAGCTCAGAGTCTTAACAGAACAGGAAACATGGGGTTAATATCCCCATGTCCTCTGGTCTCAACTCTGAGACAGGATATGAGCTGTGGTGTCCACTAGTCACTTTAGATAATGGAGAGATTTATGAAAATGAGGCTGCTGCTGTGCCAACCCTAATTAATTTTCCTTTGTGTGAAAGTAAAAAGAGATAGATGAGAATGAAACAGAGAAAATAAAATTATGTAGGAATATATGTGAATTAATTTACGTGTGTTTCCAAATGTGGCTGTGCAGGTTTGAGGATAACATTTTTCTTTGTGAAAGCAACAGGTTTTGGCCTGAAGTGTATCCCTTTCACTGTGAGACAAAGTAAAACATGCAGGCTTGGCAAAGCAGAGACCTATGGATCATGCAGCCAGGCCCAGCCAGATGGCCCCAGCCAAGCAGGCCTCCTTTCTGTCAACCTCACAGCTAATTAGGATGTTTACATAGAGCTGCATGTACCTGTGTGTAAGTTTAAACACTTCCTAAAGGAGCAGAGAGATTAGCAAGGAGCTGGCTGAAACTGGAGCACTGCAGCTTAAGCTTAACCTCACGAGAATGTGTTCTGTGTAGCAAAATGATATTGATGAACTGCATTTTGAATCCAAGTTGAGGCAAATTAGTGTGACTTCTTTTTACTTGCAATTTGACTTTTAAGCTAGTTTCTACAATACAGATAAATAAGTTACAGTTCAATGAGTCTGTCTCATCCAAACTCTGACTCACAATTACTTCTCTCCTCAAACATAATGTATCTTTCTGAAGAAAATTCAAAAACAATTTACAACTGGACAGTAAAAGTTTTTCAAGAAGTACTGAAAAACTGCCTCACACATCTTCTTGGCCCAAGATCTGCTTTTCTATTATTATAATAGCTATTAAATGTGAATTACACTGCCTCATCTCGTCTCTGCTAAATCATTGCCCTCAATTACTCTATGGATGACCTGTTCTCTTCTCTTATCAATCTTAACTTCTGCCACCACTTATTTCTCACCCCTCGATTTTATACCACAATGCTCCATATCTCTATCTTCTAGTTTCTCAAAAAATTAAGCCCACCCTGGATTTTTATCCTCACACCATAAGACTATTTAAAGCTCACCCACACACCCTTTTGTGTTGTTCTAAGTGCATAAAGGCACAGACGCATGGCTGACTAAAAGGTGGGGAACATTAAGAGGGTTTACAAAATGTTTAACATGCAGACAGAATTGGCCCAGATGGGCATCACGCCAAACATGCCTGTTTTATTTGAAATATTGGCTTCCTTTTAACATAACATCTATCAGAAGGCACAGTTGATGTCTGTGTCTGTGCGTGTTAGACAAATTTATATATGGTAAACATGAGCAGCCATAATTTCTGACTAGAGATACATTAACCCATTCACTCATCATAGATCTTTTATTATGTGTTTGTGTGTATTGCTGTGCGTGTGAGTCTCTGTGAGTGATTGTCCTTTAATGCTGTGCTACGCCTCACAATACATCTTCAGTTATGGCAGGGTGACTGGGCAGGCCCCCTTCTAGTTGGTGGCTGCGGTGTAAATCAGAGATGATTTGGCTCCCTGCCACAGATGTGTCATCTCGCCCAGTCCAATGGGAATCCAACAAATATCATACAGTGTCAGTCACATCACACACACTCCATAGATCTTCCAGATGGGTAAAATACGCCTCTGACTTTGTAAGATTCCACAAGTCCTCTGGTAGTGCCCCCTGCATGTCTCTTCTATGGATTTCCTGCAAGACAATGTCCTCTCTCTTCCGTTGGCCCCTTGAGCCGGCCTGTCACAGCATTTCCACTGGATCAAAAGCTCAGATGGCTACAGTCAGCGGGAGAGAGAGGAAAAGCCTCCAGTGTAAAACTGGAATGAAATCAGATGATATGGGATATATTGGATTTAAAATCTCATTGTACTGCTAGATCTTAGGGATAGACCTGTTCAAATTAATGTAGCTGTCAGGAAATACATGAGAAAAAAGGGAAAGAAGCCCACTGCTGTGAGCGATCTTCATTTTCAGTTGTTTTTGATCGGGAATCACAGCATTGGTCTTTCACAGGTAAAAGCTGAGTGGAGCAATCTGGATGCCCCCTTTCTCATAAAAACAGAGTTGCCCCCAGCATATCTGCATAGACTTATTTCTCAATAAAAAAAAGGGGTCCACTGAAAGCAGTTATGCTAATTAGAGTTGCAAAACAAAATTTCTTAAAATTTTGAATGATTTGGTCTCTCATCTTAGATTCACACTGGTTCAGTCCACTTCCTTCCATCCCCAAAATGCCACAATCAGCTATTGTTCTGGTTCAGACTGCTTCCGCCTGAAGAAAACTAGTCTGCTCGAGATTTTGGATCCACAACATCAAAACAATGAAATTACTGAAAGAAAGAGCAGAAATTTCAGAAGCAATTTCATAACTTCTTTAGCTAAACCTCATACAGTGTCATCTAAAACAAAGTTCTGTGCAGCATCTCAAGAACTTCAATTAAGTTATTTTTCCAAATGTTATCTGCTATCTGTCTTACCTGTCAGATAAATGATGGAGACAGAAATACAATATTTTCGTTTTTAAATGTGGTGGGGTGGAGAGTATGAGCTGCCAACATACCGTCCAAAACAGTTGTGAGGTTCTTTATTTCCACCACTAGAGCAATTAAAGCATGTTTAGCATTTGAACCTATTTCAGCTTTCAGCCAGGATTTTTATTGTTGTCTATATGTATCTGCTATGCCTGTTTTCTCTGTGGGGCTCCATGGTGGTGTGGTGGTAAGCACCATGGCCTCACAGCAAGAAGGTCGCTGGTTTGAGCCTCGGCTGGAGAGGGGTGGACCTTTCTGTGCTGAGTTTGCATGTTCTCCCCGGGTATACGTGGGTTCTCTACAGATACTCCTGCTTCCTGTCACCATCCAAAGACATGTATGTAGTGTTTATTGGATACTCTAAGTTCTCCCTAGGAGAGAGTGTGAGCGTGAATGGCTGTTTGTCTCTCTGTGTTGGCCCTGTGATGGACTAGCAACCTGTCCAGGGTGTACCCTGCCTCTCGCCTGCTAATTGCTGGGATAGGCTCCAGCAATTAAATGGATGGATGGATGTTTTCTCTGTGTAACTTCTCCAACGTCTAGAGGCATATGCGCAGAGTGCCCAGTTAGTGAGTATTGTGTGTTCAGGCTGATGTTCTCCTCCTGTCTCTGTGGTGGGACGAGCAGATTGATGCTGCAGCGATGGAGCACTATTTCAATTACAAGGCAGGTCACTAGCAGCACTCTGTGCCTCAAGAGAGCGCAGATCCACATGGCTCTGTCCTTGCCTACCTTTTTTTTCCACCATAGGCTTTTCTTACACCTCAATTTAGCAGATTTGACAAAGCGCCACCCGTTACTTTCAATGTTCTCTTGCCTGCAGGTAGAACAAGCTTCCTCCAGTGTCAAACACCAGTGGATGTAACACAGACTGTGGAAGTGAATGAAGTCAACACAGCACAGTGCACCTGGGAAACATAACACACTGCAAATGCATCCCCTCACAGGGTTGACAGTGGAAACAAAGTCAAGTCATAAGCATCACTGAAATTGCCCTTCCAACAGCCAGCTGATCTAAAAAGATCTAATGTTCAAGAGCAAAGCTGACTAAATCTGTTCAAAAACAGAACCGACACATCAAAGGACTCATTCTTTGCTATCTTGAAAACAGAAATTAATGACCATGCACACGCACAGCAAAACCGTAGAAAGGGCAGAAGATCTGTGATCAGCAATGGTCTAATGTATCTGCATGAATTTGCATTAAAATCCCAGCAGCATGAAAGGATAAAGTAAAGATTCTTTTGATGCACAAGGGAAGATAAGAGTGGAGGACCACAAGGGAAAAGAAAAGGGCAACAGAAATGCAGGAATTTACCAAAATTACTTGATATTTTCAACCCCAAAATGTGGAATGCCTAAGTATAATTTACTTACAGTGCAGGGGTAAGACAGCATGCCTGAAAACATGAATATACTTCAAGCAACGGCGTGAGCGAGAGGGATATTAGAGAGATAGGATGAGAAGAAATGCAGCTTAGAATAAATTGGGAAGGGAGGAAAAATGAGAGAGTCAGACAGGGGAACTCATTAACTTCTCTTTAATAAAGCCCAAGTCACATGGGGACCCTTTCGTTCCTTTATCTATCAAGTCACACACACACACAAAGACACACAACACTTTCTAGTGCCATCTCCAGATTACTGCACAGGCAGTGATCACAAGCACAGCTCCAAAATCATTTGACTCACATTAAAAATCACTGACCTAAAACTGTAAAAGTGGGGGGATGTCACTGAAAACCTTTCACAACTATAAAGTAAACCATGCCAATCATACACTGGGGACCAAAACTTGTCCACTAATTCATCAACTCAGTAAATTTCTACAGTGCAAGTGCTAAAATGCTCAATGTAAAAGTTTGCAAAATTAAATTATTTCTGCAAACACAAAGAAGGAAATGTCCTTTTACCTTTTAGATTTACAAACCATCTTTAAAAGCTAAAGAGGTCAAAACTTTTACATGGTGAACATCAAATTGGCTCTACGTCTAGCTTCTGATTCCCTTTTACAGTTACTAGTGGGATATGTTCACTCAGACTCCAAGGTATATGACAGGAACGACTGGATACTCCATTGGGAAGAAAAATAGGAACAGCAGCATTAAAGCTTTGTCTCTATATCTGTACATCCATATCTTTCCTCAGGGCCAGACAGCAAGGCTAAATTAAGAAGCTTGGGCCCTATCAGCTGTCACTGGCATGTGCACCCACACAAGCACACACTTGAGGACATTTATCCAAAAACACAGAGAACACACATGTGCGCGACTCAACACAAAGCTGATTCCAAAAATGTGGGCTTCTGACAGAAGTCATCGTCTGTGAGTACAAAGCCAACCAACATGTTACACAGCCTGGTCTAATGTGTGGATGATGGGAATGAGAGAGGATGGGATAAAATACATTTTAAAAAGGCAAGAGAGAGGTGGATTATTGATTGTCTGTCTGATTTATATATATATACAGTTTTTTTGTTTTTGTTTTTTTTTTACTTTTTGATACAACCTGGATTGGCTCTCTTCTTCATATGAACACATTTTCAGAAGCAGAACGGATTGTCTGACAAACCTGACCAGCTACCCCAAGATGAGCAAGATTGTGAATTTCTCCAAACTCCTGCAGACAATTTCTACGCCTTGTCTGCTGCTATTGGCCTTTTTAAAAGCAGTATTTGTGGTGTCATGTATACCACCTTAGGTTTCTCAACTTTCAAACTAATCAAAAGCCTTGGATAAGATCATCAGTCTAGTTCATTTTTTAGCCTTGTGCATCAGGTTATCGAAGTGTTTATTTTCAAAACACGATTCTCCAGCGTGTCTGACACGTGTTTTGGTGCAGACCTCCTGTCCATCCATCTTATCTAATAGTTTTTTACATGTCCAAGAATCTGTGCTTACAACATTTGTAACACACTAAGACTAAAAATCCTTTAATTGAGCATAGCTGACAATTAACATTTATGCATAATGGGTAATTTGGATTTTTTTTCATACAAATGAATAAAAATGCACTGACTAATTGGCCAAAATAACAGTTTTCAGATTTCAAGCCATCACTAGTCCACATCCATTCTGATTGGGCTTGAGGAGATTTTGTACTGGTCAAATTTAGACTTGGACAGTAATGTCACAGCCACACCCATTAATGCGACATTGGCAGATAAGTTCTTCAGTGTAAGCTACAAGAATGTACGTGTTTCATTTTCAACCTTTAAATTGTATGACTATGTATCACTGGAATGTTAGGATAGGGAAGAACCAAGATGTCACCATATTTCATTGTTAATTATCAAATTTTATTTGGTCTTGACATGTCATTTGTGTGCATAAGCCTTGGGTTTGGGATATTTCATACAACTATAGCTTGGCAGTGGTGAGCCTGTAAAAGACGACAATTCTTCTGGTGACTATGTACATATAGAAAACACAAATATCTCAGTGAGAAAAAGAGATGAGAGATGTTTTACTCCACAATCCTCATTCTCAAATCATCACATCCAGGTATTTTCTGATCAAAAAAGGTTTCAAAGCAGGGACGTGCAACTTTCATTCGCCACGGTGACTGCAGTCTACCCTTTCAGAGGCACATATTCACCATCCACATCCAACTATTTTGTGGCATCAGCACTTCAGTAGAGACATCAAAGAGTCTTTTAAACTTCAATCAAATAATAACCAAACAAGATGCAATGGCTACCACCCGAGGAGTCCATATGGCAATAGTAATGCAATGCAATATTCTAGTAACAGTGAGCAGCTAGTCGTTTTCCCAACATACTGTATGACATTTCTCAAGCAGATTTCCATCTCATTGTCACTGCATGCACCATCGCTCAGTCATTGAGATGACACAACTTAGGCGTTTGGCACTGAAACACATTAGCATTTTGGAATGCATTAGCATACCCAACGGGATCTGCGTTAACATTGATTACAAGTAATCGTATGCATTTAGATGCTTCCCTACCTCTGATCACATGCAATATGCCAATCGCTACACGCTGCACTGCCCCCCTTATGCAGACACGCACTTATCGTTGTGAGGCACTCCCACCACCTGCTGTGAAACCAGGTGCCGTGTTGTGATCCCCCCGTCCTAACCAGCCACCTCCTTCATGCATGCTGATGTGCAAGCATGCACACATACACATTCATGTTTTCAAAGACAGAGTTGTGAAGCTGAGGTGACAGGTCTCTGGTTCCTTGCCATCCTCAGCAAATGTAGAGCTAATTGCCATCCCCCCACTGTTAGAAAGCAGCGTAGATTCAACATGAGGTCCATATGGAGCCCAAGATGGAGTCATCTTCTTGTCAAAAGAATATCATGGGTAAAAGAGAACAATCAAAGGGTGCCCTTTGATATATAAATCACTGTATCAAAATTCATTAGAAATGTTTGAGTTTTTACTCACAACACATAGTCAGCTTTAACTTGTACAGTGTTTTGTATTTATTTGGCAGCTGAGCTCAGGCACACGTAGATGTTGGTGTTGTCAGTATGACAGCTGATTAAAGAGATGAGAGATTCAAGTGTGACAACTCTAATGATCTCTCAGTCTGATTGACAGGCTAGGCAAGGCTCCAGTTCACACATCCCGCACATCATAGAATGCGGATCACATACAGCAACACAGGTCAGCGTGTCAGACATACACACACATCACACAGACTCACAAATACGCCTTGCACACTGCTCCATCGGACGTTAGAAAAAGACTATTTGCTTCCATAAATCCCTCCTGTGGCTTCCAGAATATTCCACTATTATGTTAGCCCAAGCAGGGCTATTTCCTCTCCCAGTTATCCTGTCATCAAGGGCATTGTACTGTATTGTCTGGGAGTGAGCCTAAATGGGACCCTTTCAGGGGTATTTTCAGGTACTTTCATGGAAGAATGGAGAGGATATTCATATCACATTTCAGTTTTTCTATTGCTGAGAGTACAGAGTTTGGGGCAACATA
Source organism: Atherinosoma microstoma (assembly GCA_037177055.1). Lineage (NCBI taxonomy): Eukaryota > Metazoa > Chordata > Actinopteri > Atheriniformes > Atherinidae > Atherinosoma > Atherinosoma microstoma. The sequence continues at coordinate 13,379,606 of JBBBVU010000008.1, forward strand.
CAGACACACACAATCACAAACCAGCACTTCCTTCACTGACCCAAACTAACAAGTTAAGCGCATTCCTGCTTCAAGCAATTTCCTCTATCTTTTCCCAACAGACAGGATCCTTTTACAAGCACCTGGCTTTTATCTTTCAAAAAGACAGCAACAAATGCCATTGTACACTTTGCAAAGGGAATGTCCAAGACATGTCCATACATAGAGTAAGTTTCCCAAAATTGTTTGGAGAAAAACTTGATTGGTTTATTTTACCCTTAAAAGGGTATATTATCAGTTGTGATTTCTTAAAGGAACTGCCACACATCAGCTAAATCTCTTAGTTGCTCCCACACTACTCCATCCCGTGATTATTGGCAATTATCTGTCCATTAGTAATGTTCTGATGTCACCTGGATGTGAAAGGCAAAGCAATCAAGACCTGTTAACAAAGAAATGGTCCCCATCCTATAGACCTGATCTGTGTTCCAGTCATGAAAATGTGAATGTTCAAATGTGTTTGCTCCAATAATTCTTCACTTGGCCATTCAGTTATATTATGTGACCGGCTTTTGAGGCAGTGCTTCTAAATTGCATAAATGTGAGCATTTCTGCAAATAGAAAATATACCCCTGTTCTGTTGTTGTTTTCAAGTCACCATTGCATGTTATGAGAAACACAAGAAAGGAATGAAAATTAGTGTGTACTGTATGTGTGTGCCTATGCATGCATGTTAGAAAATAATTACTAGAGTGGAAAGTTTTTGTAGCGCTTTGATCCTTTTACCTGTACAAAGTAGGAACTACGTGCATCCACTCAGTAAGCATGCAATCTTTTGATTGCCCTTTTCACACAGCTCATTCAAGGCTGGACTGTTGCAGCTCTATAGAGCTTGGCAGCTCTGTTTGTAAGGTACAGCATGGGATTTGTGGTTGAAAGTTGATGCAGTAATAATGTGTGCCATTTGAGCTCAGAAGTTGTCATTTTCCAATGCCATCGTTGTATTAACAAAAGTGATCCTGAAACACACAAAAAAATGTTTACTTCTTTTGCTTCAGATTTTCACCAGATTTCATTATATTCTATTTGGTTGTAATTTTGCTAGCAGATAAACAGAAAACAGACAGACCACAACCAGTAGCAATTACATAACCTATTTGGCAGAGGCAATGATAGAATTAAGATGGAAAGAAATGCAAATATGTTTCAATGTGTGTTAATCTATCACCCTTCCTAAATGGCTACATAAAACTATCTTGACCCCTCTTTCTACAGCCCCTATACTACTAATCACCCAAAAGAGGTGCCCTGTCTTTTGAGACATATTAAGTCTTGAAATAAACGTTCCAGTATTGCAGCCAAATTTGATAAATGTGGTATAGATATAACCTGTGCTATGGGAGGTAATAGATCCCAAGAAACATTACATTACAGTCTAGGCAGAAAAGTCAATATTTGAAATACTTCATGAAAGTAGCCCTGAGCTGAGATTTAAGTTTATTGTATTCACTTGAACTACATATGTAGTTGAAGTGAAGCAACTGTAAATATGAGGCCCATTTTCCACATGCAACCAACCTTGTTGTTTTGATGAATGTTTAGAAAAACACAAAGACACATTAAAGATGACAAATCTTTGTTGGAACAATCTAACACAGCCAATCCATCAGACACACACTTGCCCTTCATATAAACCAAGAATGCTTATGACAACTGTCACTCCTTCTCCATGCTGTGATCCATGATATGATCAAAATGTTCATACATCCTGGACGATTCACAATCAATCTTTAGAGAGAAGACAACAGAGATCGATGGTTTGCTTTTTGTCTTTTTTTACTTTTTTTAGGAGCGTTCTTCATCCATCTAGCCATCTATCATGCTTTTCCCCCTTAGTAGCAGCTGAATGATGTTTATCAAAGGTAGCAGTAGATTCTCAAAGCATTACCTGAACATCAAATTGATTGAAAACATGTGCAGAGATGCAAGTCACTCTCCACATTCCCTCTACATTTTCAGATGTCAATAACAGCAGAGAGGCGCGGTCCTCTTTCAGCCAATCTTTGACAGGTGTCTGAAAGACCTTTAAGAGCAAGCTGAGGGATTTATTTTTCCTTTTTTTTAACTCTTGCTTGAAACTACTCACACAAACATACATGAAGACACACTTACAGACTCACACAGTGACCTTGTCAGGAGCGATAACCATCACATGAAGAGAGCAACACACATCTGTGCTTCCTCCTTCCACCTTGGGTTTGGCAAGAAGGCATATCAAGTGGTTCTTAGAAATGCCAAATGAAGAGGCCGGATTGCCAGATTTTTGGAGACATAAATGCAAATTTTGAGGTCATGAACAATTTTTTTTTAAGCCTTGTCAATATAATAAACATGTCTGGCACCAGTTAGACTGCTGTGTTTTTAATAGGGTTCATTTATGCACTTACAAAGACTGGAGTCATCAACTTCTGCATACACAATTCCACACAAAATGTTTTAAATCAGCTGACAGCATCACTATTTGCTCAACCCAGGGATGGCAAAAAGCATGTATACACACACACACACACACACACAAAACGCAGGGACACATTGACATTTCTCACTTTTTCATTAGAAAGGGAAAAAAAGAAAGTACAAAGATGAAAAGAATTCCACAAATCTGAGCAACACACTCACTCAATGCTTTTGAAAATATGCAAATACAAACACATCATTCCTTTATTGTCCCAACCTGTTTAGTGTTTTCCGATGAAGAGGAGACTAAAGCCTTGGCATGAAGAACAAAAGCCTGAGATTGTCACACTACAACACACCCATATATGACTCTGCTTGGCCAGATTCTTTTGTCTCAGCAGTCGTTTTGTGATCGGTGTTACACAGTCAGCGTTGTCATTAACACAGGTTAGAACACAGCATATTCATCTGAAAAGGTTGGCAGGAACTCGGTAATGTGATTCATTCAATCCGAAGTGCTCTAAGATGGAAGTGGTGCTTGTTTGCAAAAAAACACACAGTACTATCTGGTATACACTGTATGGTAAAAAGGTGGTAACACAAAAAAAGAACTCCAATACCTCACTGACAGAGATCAGCTAGTATGTGCTTTCAAATACATCCACTGTGAAAAAGAGAGAGTTTAAATTGTTTAGGGTTTTTTTCCTTCATGAATCCACATATATTATTTTGTTATTTATTATACAGTCATAAGTTAATGGACAATATTTGTGTAGGACATCATGACTGGAGACAATGTTGTTTACTAGAAATATGCACAATATGTAAAACAGCAATATTCTGTATATTTGAGCCAACTGCTACATTAGGGAACCTCAAACCTGTATATGCAGAACTTGAAAAACAATTTAGGTCAGTACCTTAAATTTCTGCATATAATGCACTACATAGACTAGAAAAAATTTGCAAAGTTGGAAACTAAGAGATTAATTCAAATTATGTATGATCATTTGTACAATCACCCACATACATCACACAACTCTACAAAGCGTCTGTCATTTACCGTGCCTGCAGTAAAGATCTGAGGTCCTGCTGGTCTTGCATTCAGAGTGAATTCACAGATAAAAGGGAAGTACTTTTTTTTTTATGTTTTACATTTACTATCTCATATCCTGTCTTTGTTAGGGATGCATCTTTTAATATATTTTTTTAACTTACTCTAAAACCGATGTGACACAGTTGTAAAACATCAGGAAAACCGCTGTACAATTACATTCAGCTTGGCTTAGAGGGAATGTTTATCATCTTGACATGTCATCGACACACTGCAAGATGGCCGCAGTGGAAAAAAACACAAGCACATCTGTTCATTCAATTCCACATCCTGCTTCACCTTATTCAAAGCTACCTGACTACATACCAGACGTTTTGTACAGGATACTCTAATACTTAATTTCCCCAGGTCTCAGAAATGTGTTGACTCCTCCCAGACATCATGTGTCAATCTGCTGAGCGGGTCTCTAACAGTGTGTGAAGCTCAGATCAAAGGCATGCCGCTTTAAATGCTTAGCCTTCAGTGAAAGCGGGAAGGGGACAGACTTCATAGGAAAGGAACACTTAAAGTGGGCCATGAATTTTACACTGTTCAGTGAGCCTCAGTGCAAAATAGGTTCACATTAGGGGTGTATAACTGAGACTGTGGCGTTAAATAGTCAAAACAAGACGACCTCCCATAGATGTAACAGCTCAAAATACCAGCAAATGAACAAGCTGACTTATAGCACTGAACAATCTTTTGAACATTACTTCTTATGGATTTTAATAAAAAGATAAATCATATTCCCGACAGACATCCAAGGACAGGTACTCTTAAAGAGATGCACACTCTATATGACTAGATGCTCTTAAGAGTCAGCAACCAGAACCACCAGCCTACTAATTAGCTCGTGTAAGATTGAAGGGATGATACAAGCCTTCTCTCCCTCTCTTTCTTTTATCCTTCATCACCTCTGAGTCCTTACCCTTGTTCTACTTGCTCACCTCAGGAAAAAAACAAAACACAATACTTAATAGTACAGGACACAGAAAACAGACTACAAAAAAATATCCACCTGGTACAGTTTTGTTTTTTCTTGGTTTGTTAATGCATTAGCTCAAATGCATACATAGATTAGTACATACATAAGAAAAATAAATATCCACTAAGAATTTGACTAGCACAAATGACATTCTCATTCTGTTAAATTTTCAACAAACAGCCCGCTCCAGACCGCTTTCTTGATACACTTCCTTTGCTTAAATGCACAAACAGAGCCTAATAGCCAACAAAGCAGCACTGACTTTCTTGGCTATAGGGGCGGTGGGGGGGAATAGTTTTTTAGCTGCTCTGCAGCCAGGCAGGCGAATCGAGATACTGTCCATTCATTTCCCATTACCCTCTGTGCTTCAAATCAATAGTTAATTACCTCCACAAATGCTCGTCTTATCCAGCTAGAGAAGTGGACAGCACAGGGCAGGAAGAAATTTGCCTGGAAGAAGAATTTAGCGTTACGTGGGGTGAAAACTGTCCTCCCACTACAATTGGCCCATCAGTGTCCCTCTTGGAAGCTGGCATTCCATTTTACACTGCGCACTGACACTTCATTTTTCTCCAACATACTTTCTGCCTCTTAATAACACACACACACACATACGAATATTCATGCACAATTTATCTGCTACTTTTACTAAGAGAGCAGTATTTGATAAGAGATTACACTTATGGTGAGGAAAAGTCCAAGTGAATGGTGAAATATGTCCACATGTCCTGAACCTGGGAAAGGCCCCAGGTCCAGACCCTCAGCTCTCCATCTCTGCTCATTTCTTTTCCATACAGCAAAGCTTTGTGTATGCACAGCTGAGTGTACTGAGGTCCATACACATTGTGAGTGTGCGTATATGTGTGTGCCTGTGAGCTTGTCAGTCCCTGTGAGAAACAGCCTGTGGAGGAGCCGGCTTTTATTTAATCAGAATTGGAGCAGCTTCCACCAACGTTCAATAATTTCAGCCCTATTAACGCTCTACCTTTAATTCCTCTGAGTGCTAGAGAAGCAGCATCCTTTGGGCTGCTAATTCACTTTAAATGCAAAATCTACCGCATTTTTCCCCCATATCTTGGAAACCCCATGTATTATAAATTGTAACTTGAGAGACATTGGATTAGCAATATAAACAAGACGTGTAGTTATCAAGTGTGCACAGTGAGCAAAACTGAAATACATATTAATTTGAAAGTTTCCCACATGGCAAAAGTCAGAAAGCCATTTAAACATCATACCTGCCTTTCTCTCAGTCTCTTGTCAGCCTCTGACCTGCCAGCCCTCTTAATTGTAGCCTTTAAGCTTTGGCCTTGAACCTTAAAAGTAATATAAAATCATTCTTGGCCTGACTGAAAAACAGATCTCATTATAATAATCATAACTGAAGCTCTTTGTTCCTACAATCCCAGAACCCCAACCATCTCTTTACCCTCTTCCTGTTCTTGCCAGTGCTGCAGCTATTACATCTTCTGAAGGACAAGCTCATATTTCACTTGTTTCCCCTTTAGTAAACCCAGCAATGCTTCATAAATGCATCTGTTTTTAACCATAAAAATGTAGGGGAGGGTGGCAGGTGAGGGTGGGAGGCAGTGGAGAAAAAAGAGGGAGAGACGTTTGGAGAAAGAACCAATTATTTTCAGGCAGTAAGGTTTGGGAGACCAGGGTGGAGAGACCTTGCAACTGCTCACAGATTTAATTAAAAAGAACAATCTGGCAAGGAAGAAGGAACAGAGAGTTAACAACAGGCTTTTGTGGACCTGGACTGGTCTGAGTTGGTGACCACAGGATCTGAGTGGACTGAGGCTTAAGGGGCCATGGGGGGTGGAGAAGAGGTGGTCGAAGGGGGGATGTAAGTATAGAGGTCTCAGAAGCCAGGCTGCATTAACACTTAGAAATAAAACTAAATGATGAATTGTTCTTCTCACCTCTCAATTCAACAGCTATTGCAGAGGCTTCCCTTTCCTGATTGAACAGCTGTCACCCAATGAGGAAACCAGGTGACAATGGAGAGGGAAAAAAGCTTCTAAAGCAGAAAAAGAACGAGAAAAAGGACATTTTTCACACCATCATCCCTGAATGGTGGGGTTAGCTGGGTCACTGCAGCCAATCAATTACGAGTTTTGCCATTTTCCACTAGGTGTGGCTCAGAGGGTTATCTTCTCGTCTGTGTTCCTGTGCACATCAAGCCTCTGTATAGTGTGTTTGTGGATGCATGTCTTTGTCCATGCTGAGTTTGCACCATTTGAGAAAACCATCTTTTATAGCAAACAGATGACTCACACAGTTTGAGGTTGAACTGTGTCGCAAGCGTCACCGCTTCCACTCCCGTGCTCTAATATGTTACATATGTCCCTGATGCCATAGGTCTGCTTATCCGTGAGATTTGACAGATAAAGCCACGGCGCTCGTCCCACAGTCTGCCACCTGCACTGATAAGGGCCAAGCAAGAATGAAGACGGGTGGAACCTAACACTGCTGATAGCATCGCAGCGGCCAATCTCTGAACACAGGAATGTGTGGAAGGGAGGGGCAAACAACATGGTCGAGAATATGAGATATCAGCACACAAGTTCCCAATCTGGGATTAAAATCAAATAGAAGACACAGACGAACATTCAGCGCATACAGCTCTATTCCCTTGTTTTTTTTCTATTCTCCCTTGATACTCCTCACTCTTATGCAGAGGGTTATACAAAAAAGTGCACATGCGCAAGCTCCCAGCCTGCATCCACCATCTGGCCTTCCCAAGGCTCAGATGTCTCTGGGGTAAGGTGAGCTGTGAGGGGGACTTTATGTGCATTATGTGTGTTAGCATGTGTGTGTGTGTGAGTGTGACAGAGAGAGAGAGAGAGAGAGAGAGAGAGAGAGAGAGAGAGAGAGAGAGAGAGAGAAACAGAAACAGAAAGGGAGTGAGGAAGCAGTGATCGTATTATCCATGAGAGCATATTCAATATAGTATACTTCTATATATGATAGTACATATTGTGATGGGAAAAAGCTGCACAAATCACCAATTCTTGCCACTCTGATAGCATGCAAGCATAAGGGTTTCATGGAAAGACAAAAAAAGGGAAAATTGTGCAACACATTTACAGGACTGCAGGCACATCAGCTGCTGGCAAGAGTTTACACTGGGGGTCGTCATAGCTGAGTAGGCTGGCTAAGCGCGCCTTAACACCAAGTACTCTTTACACTTCTGGCGAAGTAAACCCCCAATAAAGGGATGAGGGCAAATCTACTAGCACAGTCAGCCATACTAGTTTTATCATGATACTGATGATACAAGAATGCACAAAGCAGTAGAAAACAAATGAAAAAAGGAATTCTACTTCAGGTATTCCCACGTCAGCAGCAGCTGTGCCTGTGGCCAACATACAATCAGATGAACACTCAACGGATAATCTTGTGTTTTGTTTTTTCCAGCTCTATCACCTCCACCCACATTTATATGTTGTTCAGTTATTTCCATTTTTCTTTTTCCACAACAATTTAAAATGAGAGAGCAGAGGGAAGGAGCAATTTTGCATTCACATTAATTTAAGACATTAAAGAAATATTTCCAGGCTGTTTCCTCACACAACACTCTTAGATATAAAAGGTTCCTGAGTCTATTTTAGACTTGCAGGGGGGTTTCACATTGACACAACCTCAGTTGGTGAGGAAAATGTAAGTGTGGGAAAGAAAAAATGTTGAGGATGATTGGAGCCTGACAAAAAATGCTGGACCACTTTGAGAAATAACAGGTTGATACATCAAATGAAGCATTATTCAGCAAATGAATTGCCCAGCTGGATTTTCAATTATATATTAATGAAAACAATTTTGTTGTTCTGATTTAAAGATGTTAGGAAAAGATGACTGATAGCCCTGTCAGTGGTCACTTCATCCAATCTTGCCCTATGAACAGTTCATTTTAATTTGCAAGAGTATCAGACGCACCGCAATGTAGTGATCCATAGACTGCAGATAAATGTCTGATTTGTGAAGGACTTTAAAGTCTGGAGTTTTTCCATTTAGCCCTTGCAATCTTTGCTTTTAAAAGGATAAAGTGATGTATATGGGATGGAGGGGTGGAGGCACCCTTGTACATCACTTTATGTCAATGTCAAATTGATTTCTATAGCATATTTAAAACAAGTTGACCAAAGTGCTTTAAAAATTGATGTAAAGAAAAAAAAAGGCCCACTTTAGCCTCATCACATCTATTAAGTAGTAACCACCACAGCACTCATGTGTCGCTCAAAGCTGTCAAGTTGATCTAATTTTAAAGATAACTTGTATAAAAATCCAAACCCCAAACACGGTGATCCAGTTGATAAATTCTTGCCTAAGCCTGTGTTGTTCTTTGCCTTATTTTCAGCAAAGAAACACTCTAAGTTTTAACAACTTTGCATCAGTCATTACAATTAGCATTTTCACACCATCAGTTGTTGTATCATCTATGACACCTTCTTTATTATCCGTCTTTAGTGGCTTTTGTCACACCCTGAGCTGTCACTACAGACCACTGACCAGTCTGAAATAACTGAGCCTTGGCTGCAAGAGATATCCCAGAGCCTAGCAGGATGGATTTACTCATGATTGTAATCTTGTAGATCTTGAAAATTCAGGTTAAGGAGCCAGCTCCAGGGGAACACTGAAAGGACTACTACTATTGCATAATTTGTAGCCCACATGGCCACATTTTAGCTCTGCAATTTTCAAAATCATAATTCCAGTGGATTCAGTGCTGATTAGAAAAAAACTCACAGCGAGGTCAGAGCAACAGGTCAGCTTCAGAACAATTCCCCTAGAGTCAAAATCTCACTTCTCTTCTCTGTCAGCACGCTGTCCTTACCTCTCTAATCAACATGGGTCAGGCCTGCAGCTGATTAATGTACAGTTACCGTATATATTTTTTTCTTCATTGTGTCCTCTGACGATAATACATTACCATAGTACAATGCCGGCACACACAAGATCCAGAGGGAGAGTTTACAACGTACGCTTATCCAACTTGGTTCAAAGCTGAAAGCTTTTTCTGCCAGAAGAACATGGCGCAGGCACCTACTTTATGTCAAATTGAGACAGCACAGGGTTCATTTACTTTCATAGCCTTGTTCACTTTCAGTCTACTCATTTGTAAAACATGCAAACTGTATTTTCTCCTGAAACTAGCTGACCTCCCCTCATCTGTCTTCTCTCATCTTTTCATCTCTTTCGGTCCATGTCTATCTTCAACCACAAGTTCATCCCCGTCCCTCCGTTCCTCCTCCAGCTCCCAGTTCCAGGCTGTTAAATGGGAGAGTTTATCTAAGCCTAACTGGTTTAAGGGCAAACAGAAATAAGGAATGGCTCTGTAAGTGGAGGAGAATTAGTGCTGCTGTTGGCAAGAACCATCCTCGTGCCACAGAGACGGCAAGGAGGGAGGCAAGAGTGCAGTGGGGAAGATTAGTGAAAAAAGATTGTGGAAGACAGAGGGAAGAGAAATGAGGTAGAACGGAGGTGCGAAGGAAAGTATGCAGGGAAGGTGAAGACAACAGAGAGAAGTGGGGAAAGAAAACAAAAAGGGCTGGGAACTGGGCTGGGAAAACAAAACAAAAAAAACCCACAGTGCATGCTTCTTCTACTACGCCATGCATATCCCTGTCTACAATCTCCTCTGTGTTAAGATTTCTGCTTTTGGTTTTAACTGCCCCTCTGCTCCTCTTCACTAACTTGTATATCATGTCTTCTTGTGTTTGGTGTAGCATCTCCAAGCAGCTGTGCCTGAGCCATAAATCCCAGCTGCTTGATCCTTCAATGCACCTCGTTCAGACAAATAAACGCACCGTTACATATATCACTGCATACCCAAGATTCTTCTTTGTATGTCTTTTTTCTACTACGCTCAGCCGTCTTCCACCTATTCATCCTTAAAATCACTCATTTCTGGTGAATGTCATCCCACAGTTCATCAGTTCATCAATGATGTATCAGGTCTTTGCTGTGAGTGTATGTGTGAGTAGAGAGAGGTCAAATAAATCATTCAATTCATCGCAACTCTCTATCCATATGGTCGGGGTTGCTCTTTCCTCTAAAGTTACAAAGAGACAGCCAGACACACACATGCAAACAGACAGATCAATGACACTTAGTGATTATCATCTGATTTAGACTCATAATCAGATTAATGGTGACAGGACAGGCGGGGATTATATGGTCATTGGTTTGACTTTCTCTCATCCACACACAACAATAAAAAAAAAAAAAGAAAGAGCAACAGATTGGAGTTTGGATCAGTGAAGATTTTAACCTTCCCATGGGGCAACCTCCTTTCAATTAGCAACCCAAACAAGGAAATCACTTTCATCCTTGTTACTGAGGTAACCCAGGGGCCATCTCCATGCCCATCTGCTTCATTCTCATCTCATCTTTTGAGGCAGAAAATCACACACCCCTTTCCTTGCAGGGAAATTTCATTCCTCCCTTTCATCCACCACTCATCTCTCATCCGTTTGCTGTCAGTTCATTTAGGGTAAACATTTGAACCTCAAAATATCCATTCTCGCAGAGGTAGCAATTTGGGCCTGGGCTTGGTATCCGTAGTCTATGTTGAAATTTGATGAGCACAAACAAGAAAGCCGCCGCCAAATTATAGAGAACACAGCCTAAGCTGGGAACAATCCAGGAGCAGACTTGTAAACGATTAAAAGGAAAACCTGCATCTGAAAATTGTTTTTAGTTAATTTCTCTTTTATGGGAATGCAGTCACAGGGAATCCGCTGTATTCCTTTGTGTCTTTTATTAGAAAGGATGAGTTATGACACAATAACATGAGATTGAACACTATATACTGTATATTCACGTTGAGAGCTGGGACATTCATCCAACAGATACTGGTTGAAGCAACAACCAGTGTCCAATCCCTAAGGTCCTACAGCGGAAATGAAAAACATGTTTGACTGAAGAGATAATAGCTACTGTACTAGTGGCACCCGTGCTTGTCCAGATGAGTGTGTATCAGAAGGAAAAAAGGAAATGGGGGGAGATGCAGACAAAGACAGAAAATAGGGAAGTGAAACTGATAAACACACACAAAAAAAAATAATAAGGGGATGTGTCCCAAAAGGACAGAGGCATCTGTGGATTTTTTTCAAAAGTGGTTGATAGTTGTTGACTTCCATTTGCACAGAAAAAAAATAAGAAGAAAAACAGGTAGAAATTAACTTCAGCATAAAATCTATAATAACGGGAGACTTTTCATCAGCAGTCCACAGAGAGTTGGTCTCAGCATTTCAAAATGCTAGAGAATGATGCTCGGGGGGTTAATAGTAGCCTACCTAATTTATTTAAACAGTTTAATGAAAAAACGTGATGGGAATCTTTCAAGTTTGACAGGCTTTTGTGTCCCACTGAGATAAGCTAATTGCTCCAGGGATAATGAAAATCTAAAGTAGCAATTCATAGAGAAGACTTCTCAAATCCTACACTTCAGTTTAAAGTAACTAATCAATAAAAACACATTTTTTTATCACATATCTACAAATATACTGTTTGCAAGCGTTTAATCCAAAGTACTGTTCTTTACAAGGACAATTGATTTCAGTGATAATAAGCCGGACTGGAGGATACTACTCCGAAAGAAAAGGATAGTCTAAGAAATCTGCTGCGATCCACGTGTATTACCCGTATACCGGAGACACAGCGCTGCCCAGCAGAAGCAGTTGCAAGCATCCCAGAGATGCAGAGCGCGCTTTGGACAGGAGCATCTCCATATCTACAGCAAGTGGGCTATAGTCTCAAATTTTTATTTACCTTCCATCGCAGAGGATGTGGTGACCAGCACGCATAAAAGCGCTAACAAATCCACTGTCATGGCAGAAGGGTAGTCTCCACAGCCTGTCCCCAAATAACCAAGACGCACGGCGCGCGTCAAAAGAATCCCTCGGTTGTCAGAGCGGTACTCCAGAAGACAGTCTCTGTTGTGAGTCACATTTCAAGCCGTAGTAAACAATGTGTGACAATCAGCGCAAGGGAAAAGCAGAGTGTAGGGGCTGAGGGGTGCGTGGAGCAGAGGGGGGAGGGGGAGAACGGGGGGTTCGGAGGAGTGGGTGGGGGAGACCCGACATTGCCTCCTCACAGCCCCATTAGACGACTGGGGCCAATCAACGACTGGTAGCTCAAACTCAGTAACCAATGGCCAAGCCGACGCCCCGCCCACCTCTCATTGTCAAAACACAAAACTTTTCCTTGACCTATTTGAAGAGGTGTCCGCTGCACTGAAGGGGAATAACGCCGCCAGTCGGCTCGCTGCTGCTACTGCATCCCAAATGTACCCCAAAGCCAAGCTCTCCCCCATGGGAGGCCATCTAAACGTCTGCGTCATTTGTTCAGTGGTTCGCCCGCCCGTGGTTCAAAATAATAATGTTGTTGAACAGTATGTCCATCGAAGTATGTTCCATATGGCTTTGCTCAGCTTGAAAGTATGAATTGCTTAAACTTTGAGTGTCTCTTTTTCTTTTTTCTTTACAATAATTGTTGGGTATGTTTTTTTCTGTTTGTTTTGATTATTTGTTTGTTTTTTCAAATAAAATGTTATAAGGAGTCTTGCAGCTCTATTCATGGCATTCCCTTCTCCCTCTCCCACTGCTCAGACAAGTGCTAAACCCATTTGTACTGAAGATGCCATTTAATAGCTTTGACAAATTCAGCTGCACTTCCAAATGATATTAAACAGGCGTTGCACATCAGCTCCCTCCCTTTGCCCCTCTCACCCCCTTTTGTGTGTGTGTGTGCTGCAACAGATGGCATGCACAATGGGCTTTTCCCTGCAGGGACAGAGGACCGGAGTCTGCTTCAGCTGAGGAAGAGGCAGTTCCCGCCCTGTAGCCCACAACCATACACCTGTCTTGGGCTAGATATGTCCCACAAGTCCCTGGAGGTGAAGAATTGGGATGGAGTTGTTAATCTTCAACCTTAGCAGGGCTGGTTTTTCCCGGGGCCAGTGAATGGCCTAATACTTCAGTCCTGTCCCTCTGCAGCACACTGGCCCAGATACATATTACCTGCTTTAGTTTTTATTAGCTTAAAGGATGGTTTAGGATTTTAATAAAGTGACTTGCAGCAATGATGCATTCAGTGTACAGCTTTAGAAAAATGCTCAAAGTTTCTGCTATTGTGAATAATAAGTGAATAGAAGATAAACTTCTTTTAAAGACACGCAACATGAGGTCAAAACTACTAAGTAAGAGCAATGTATTGCTTAAATCATTGCTAATACCTGTCAAGTACATCGTAAAATTGATAACTAATCTGAATTTTCAAACTTAGTTCCAACAAACCACAGCCATTGGCTCCTCTAAGTAGATGCCAACCACTCAAAATGTTTAAATAACTAATGCCCCCTAAAACGGGACTAAAATGAGACAATAACAAGCTTGTTTTAGCCAGAAGGTGTAGTTCAACTTGAGAGACCAAGAAAACTTTCTTCAGAACTGTTTTTAGGATTACTAAAAAAGGCTTTCGCTCAGTAGCTCTAGAGGTTGGTGCACTGTTACTGGACAGTTATATTGCACAAATAACTTTTCTCTGTTCATGCAGTGGTCAGCAGAGTAAATCCTTCCCGGTATCCACACTACATAATTTGGCAATACATGTTTTCAAAAGAAAGTCTAAACAAAGTGAGCCAAGACAGAAAAAAAAACTGAAAAGGATGGTGAAGAAATTCATTGAAGGAACAGCTTCTAACTTCCAGCTACTAACCACAGGTCAGAGTCAAGAATCTCACCCCAAGGATCTCACAGAACTATCAGGCTTTTCAGGAACAGTTAGCAAAAGCCACAGTAAACAAGAACTGAAAAAGTTACAATGCTCCTCAAAGTCAAGGATATTTTCCTCATTCAAAAGTAGCTATAGTCATGTCCCGAGACTAATAAAGAGTCTTTCTTCATATTTGAACAACACAACAGTCTAAACAAGCAAGGGAACCTTGTGGTAAGTCAACGTCACTTTCATTCAACACACATCAGCTGAAATTTGGTACGGCTGTTAATAGTTAGCTAGTAGCCGAGCATTTAGCTATTTATATTGGCATTCTATACTTTGTTGTCTTTTCACAGAACACATCACAATTCTAAAAACTTTATGGTAGGGCGGCATGTTGTTCAACTGGTTGAGTGGCCGCTCCATACAGAGGCTACAGCTCCTCGGTGCAGCTGGCACAGGTTCACCACATCACTCCTATCCCCCAACAGCTGCACTGGCTCCCGGTTAAATCACGCATAGAATTCAAAATCCTCCTGCATGCATTCAAGGCGATCCACAACCTCGCCCCCCCTTATTTGTCAGATCTTCTGCACATCGCCACCTCCTCCCGCTCCCTCAGGTCATCCTCCTCCATACACCTCACTGTTCCCTCC
>JBBBVU010000008.1:13405307-13429132 GCA_037177055.1 Atherinosoma microstoma
TGTGTGAATGGGTGAATGAACATGTGTCAAAGCGCTTTGAGTGGTCACTTGACTAGAAAAGCGCTATACAAGTACAGTCCATTTACTATGAGAAAAGGTATGTATGCAGGACAAAAAGTGCACAATACCACAAAACCAATACTTATCCATCTGTTGAGCACAAGGCTGAATTAAGCATGCAATGGACTGCAGTCAGCAACACGAGCAATATTCTAGATGAAAAGGAAAGGGTAACTCACTTTTATGCCAAAATATGAAAGTAAATATCACACCGTCTGCAAAGAGTTAACGATCAAAAAAGGATGTTTTTTACAAGTGGAAAATTTTCCTGAACACATTATATCCGTAATTGATCATGGTCGACATGAAAAAGTGCAAGCTGAAAGTTTTGTCATCACAATCCTCCACCCTGAACCCAGTTTGTTAATCTGTGTTCAAGCTACAAAAGACCAATGTATTCAAGACAGCCCAATATTCTGAAAGATCAAAAAAAAGTTTTGCAGGAAGTGAACATGAAGCAAAACACTCAAAGATGGCCATAAAAACGCGTTTACAAGGTGTGATACTTGCTAAAAGGGGTGTTACTAGGTAATGAAGATGCAGCTTGCTGAAATCTTTCTTCTTGTTACTTTGAAGCTGTGAGAGATGGAATCCCAGAGTCATCTTGGATAAAAATATTAATAAAATATTTCATCATCACCCTTGTGAAACTATATTTCATAATAATAATTACAAAATGCATCATTCTGGATGTCAAAATACTTGCTAGCTATTGCATAATGCTATCTTGATTTGATGTTTCTTTCATTAACATTGCAGCCTTGAGTTAGCACATTCCTCTAGTTTCACATAATTCCATTTGTAGCGTCTATCTTCATTACAGCCTTGCTCTAAGATCTTTCATACTTGAAGCATTGTCTATATCAGATTTTTGAATGTGGGTAGCTATTTTAGTCTCCTATAGGATCATGGTGAAGTATACCTTTTTTAAAACATCTCCAGAGGGTTTATACTTTCATTGTCTACACAGGAACAAGACAAAGCACTTAGTGTGCTCTAAACATGTGTCAGTTTTTCCTCTGTGGCAACTCTTGACAGCAACTCTCATCTGACATCATCACCGCACATTGGCCTTTTTCAAGTGGCAGTAGCCCACTGCGCTCTGAGAAAATGTAGCAGATGGTAAAGGTGGTTTGAAGTGGACCACACACTTTCATTTGCTGAGAACTAAGCTATATTCCTTCTATGTTTGTAAGGCTGGTTTATGAATATATCTTCAAATCAAATCAAATTTTAATTATAAAGCCCTTTCCATATATTTGTAGTACTAAGTGCTTTACATAACAAAATGAACATAAAAACAACAATGTTAGAAAATTGAAAAGAACATAAGATAACATTTAATAATATACATCTCTTCTTTCTCTCTCACACCCACACACCCACACCCAAAGCAAAGAGATCTATCCATGACCACAGAGGCCACCACTACAATGACAGCCCAAATTTGGGGAGGCCAGGGTCCACACCATAAGGGCTGCAGTGCAGGACCCTCAGCCACCCAGAAAAGAGCCATTCCCATGGCAACAATCCTGCAGACCAAGCAGGCAAAGCTCCCATCGTGGAGGATCCTCATGAGGAAAACACTGGAGTTAAAAATGTTAAAAGTAGAAAATCAAATAAACCTAAAAACAAAAAAGAGTGACACACATGAAATTTAGATAAAGGAGCTCATAAACAATGTGCCTTGGTAAACAAAGCCATAAAAACAGAAATAAAAAAGTTACCCAAACAGGTGGTTTTTGAATAAATAGGTAAAATAAATAAACTAATGGCAAAATAAAGTTGACTAAACAAGTTAAAATAACAATTCAGTTAAAAGTCAAGCTAAAAAGGTGGGTTCTTGAGCCTCTTTTTAAAAAAACATTAACTCATTGACTGCCAAAGACATCTTTTGACATCTTTTCAAATCCGATCATTCACTGCCAAAGACGGCAAAAGACGCCTTTTGCGGTTTTTAATGGAGGGCGGGGGCTGTGGGACATTCTGGCGAAGCAAAGTATGTGTTGCAACACTTCGGTAAACGAAAGAGTGGCATGATCAATAGCTCTGTTTCCATTACAGCTTTTCGCAAAATAAAAGCGATATTTCTGAAATTTCGACTAAGTACAATTGCGATATACCGGTGTTTCCATTGAATGGTGTTTAGCGCATAAGCTGTAATTCATGTAAAATCTCGTCCCGTGAGACCCCACTCTGGGGAAGATGGAGACACAAAACACTTTATGTTACACTGTTGTTTGTGATCAAGGATGACAGTTATATATTTTTTTGTTCAGTTATTTGTAAAAAGATTTCCGTCTCCAACTCCATTCATACATTCTGAGCCATTTTTACTGTAAACAAACTGGTCACGTGACGCCCCCAGGTCACATCCAGTGAAGTGAAAATGTGGAAAAGGTATTTCCAATACACTTTTGCGAAATACTTCTATATCGATACGTCTGAAAAAACACCTCCTGGGAGCGTAAAAACTTTTTTGCGATATTTGAGAGTTTTTTCGAAATGTAGGTGTTTCCATACCAAATTTTTGTTGCGATATTTAGATTTTGCGCAATTCTAGGTGTAATGGAAACACAACTAATGAAAGACACTTTTAATGCTGGCAGCTAAGTCTGCAGCCCTGAGATTCTCTGGCAGGCTGTTCCATAGTCAAGGGCTGTAGTGATAGAATGAAGCCTTATCATAGCTTTTAGTTTAGGAACAACTAAAAGGCCTGCGCCAGAGGACCTCAGGGTCCGCCAGGGCTCATAATTTAAAAGGTCAGGTAAATAAGAAGGCCAAAGGCCATTAAGACATATATAATTAACTAAAAGAACCTTAAAATCAACTCTGAAACACATGGGGAGCCAATTCAGTGATTTTAAAACTGGTGTAATTTGTTCTCGGTCCACCCTCTGGTCCTCATCAGAACACGTGCCACTAAGTTCTGGAGTGGTTGTAGGTTTGAAAAAGACTTTTAGGAAGACTAGAGAGCAGGGCATTACAATAATTTACTAGAAATAAAAGCATGCATCAGCACCTCCGTGCTGGCAAGAGAGAGAAATGGGCAGACTCTGGCAATGTTTTTAAGATGATAAAATCCTGGCTTTATTACACTTCTATGTGTGGAATAAAATTCCACTCAGTCAAAAATGACACCCAGATTTCTCACACACTGAAAAGGTTTAAAATGCTGCAGTTTTGGTGAAATGACCTCTCTCTTGTTTTCATAATCAAAACTTCATTTTTTTTCCAGGTTAAGCTGTAGGAAATTCTCTGCCATCCATGACTTTATGTCTAAAATACAGTTTAAAAGAATGTTAACTGGCTCTAGGTCATCAGGAGACATGGCAAATAAAGCTGTGTATCATCAGTATAGCTCTGAACATAAATGCCTTTTGATGACATCCCCAAGAGGCAACATGTACAGATTAAAAAATATTGGGCCTAAAACTGATCCTTAATTTAATAAATTCTTGAGGAACAGGTATCCAAGCTTATGAAAAATCATTGATCTGTGAGATAGGAGTAAAACCATTATAAAACAGCACCTGAGAGGCCCACCAGACTCCTCAGTCTGCATAATAAAATATGGTGGTCTACTGTATCGAATGCAGCACTAAGATCCAGCAGCACCAGGACGGAAAGTTTCTGAGAGTCCAAGTTACATCTGATGTCATTAACAATCTTTAAAAGGGCCTTCTCGGTACTGTGGTTTGTCCTAAAACCAGATTGATATTTCTTAAATATTGTGTTTATTCAGAAGCTCATGAATAACAACAACTTTTTTTTAATATAATTTTAATTAAAAACGATAAGTTGGATACATGTCAATAGTTATCAAGAATATTTGGATCTAAATTACTCTTCTTAAAAAGGGGCTTCACCACTGCCATTTTTAAGGTAGATGGAAAGACACCTGTCTGAAGAGAGCAATTTACTAAGGCTACAAGCTCAAGCTCAAAGAAACCATAAAATCTCTTTAAAAGCAGTGATGTTGTTGGGTTTAATTGGGAGAAAACTCAACCAAGCATCTTTGCATCAACCAGGACAAAACTCTCAAGTGTTTCCTCTGGCAAAACAGTGCTTCAGGTATGTTAAAATCAACATGTCGTTGAGACGAAAGGTTGGATCTAATAGCTTTGACTTTACTTCTGAAGTGGCCTGCAGGGTCCTCACATGCAGCTTCTGATGTTGTCATGGAGGACTTTTCAAAATCAGCATTTATTCAAAAATCAATGGTTTTAAAAAGGACTTTGGGGTTGTTTTTATTGTTTGTAATATGATTTGAAAAGTAGAGTGTTCTGGCCTGTTTATCTGTTTTATTTAGACTTTGAGTTGTTCCTTAAAAATTTCTAAATGAATAGTTACTTTTGATGTACTCCATTTTATTCTCTGTTCTTCTGCAATTTCTTTTGAGGTTTATGATAATCTCTTTGTTTCTGTGAATTTGGGTCTCATTATTTTTGTTTTTAGTGGAGCTAAATGGCAGACTTCAGTTAATTAAAATGATCTACCATTAAATCACATGATATCAGGTAGAATGATTTAGTCAGATTGAAAGGTATGGATAAAGTAAAAACATAGCTGGCCAGCCTGTTAGGGTGAAGGCTGTCCTTCCTAAGGAATGATGGACAATTCCAGAACAGATTAAAATGATTGATAAAAACAGTGCTGAAAGATGTGCAGGTTGATTGGAGCCAGGTGTTGAGACTAAGTGTCCCTCTAAAATGATTACTGCCTCTTCTGAAAGGAGCAATCGGTCCGGATATAAAAATGTTTTTGCACCTGGTTTTAATGAGACTTAGATACATCCTAAAATCATGCTTTAAAATCTCCAATGTCTGGCCTCGAATGTCATTACACCAGACGTGGGTGACCACATTCTGGACGTGGGAGTAGTCCTCCGGCAGGTTGGGAACCAGAGTCAGAAGGTTGGAGACCTTAGCACCTGGAAAAAATCGGGTTAGAGCGTATCTGTTTCTGATGTTCCGAGTCTCCCATGATTAGCGTTGCTGGAAAGGGCTCAGCTGGTGAAGAGCAACTTGAAAGATTATAACATCATGTCTGTGTATTAAAAACAATCTGGTTTGTCTTTTGTTTTCTAATGGAAAATTATTTGCAGAAAAAAACACTATTAAAGAAGCAAGACACAAGGAATGTTGAAAATCTTACAATGTATATAATTGACACAAGATCTCAGGTACAACAGCAAATGAGACATTTTAGATATTTCTCAACCTTTCTCTGGTATCTATCTTCACTGTAAGAACAAACTCTCCATAGATTTCTGAAAACAAATACAACCAAAGTAAATCAAAACAAGAAAAAATAAAGAATTTATTTTCCTCATAACTTGGCACCTTTCAGAAATGCCACCCATTCTCAGCTCAGTGTAGAATAAAGCTGTTAATATGTGTTAGGCAATCAGCTTTGCATTATTGCCGCCTGCAGTTATGAATGAAGGCAGGATGGAGCCATAAACACTGATTTGAGATCAGCGCTATCCTATTTCCTGCTTTCGCTCACAATGTGGGGGCTTCATGTTTACACTCTTTCACCATCGTCAAACAAGAGTCGGCTTGCTGGGCCACATCTATCTGCATACACACACATCCCCAATCAATAGTCGTTTCTGGAAGGTGTTGACTCTCGTATCGATCGACCGTCTTGTGATGTCTCTGTGCAGACAATGCCATTTAGTGGCCTCATAAAAGTGCAGGTTTTACAAAGGGGAGGGTGGGTAGGTGGGGGGACTTTGAACAACAAATTAATGAGATCAAAAAGTGAAGGAGGAGGTGGGGTGGAGAGCGGGGTTGTGCAAATTTCAGCCGATGACATTGTGAAGCAGTCACTGAAACCAAAGTTGTGAGTCTAAAGTCGCGGGTCATCTTTGAACTGGAATGTCACCATCACAGTTGGAGCAATTTCTTATTCTTTTCAGGGCTTTGTGTTCTTTCACAGTCATGTTCAGATTTTTCCCAAAAGGTCCCAAAAAGAGAACCCGTGTAATGTGCTTGCTAATTGTTCTTGGTTCAAATGTTTTTTTCTTTTCTTTTCTGTAATTTCCCCTCGGGGATCAATAAAGTATAATTCATTCATTCATTCATTTTTATCCCCACCACAACAGCTAATATTGCTCTTCTAATCTCAAAATTGACCCAAAAGTGTCAAAGGCAGTCACAGGCAGATTTCTTAACCAGGGACTAACACAGAGACAGACACCAACACACAAACACACAGCAACAAATCATTAATTAATAAAGCAAATGAAAAAAAAGGAGTACCATCAAAGACGCCTGTCATCTACACCGTAACAAATATTACAACAAAGTCACTTAATTTCAGAGCAGGAACTAACCAGGTACTTAACAATTGCATTTCTCAAACTTTGACAGAGCCCCAAAATTTGCAGTATTACAACCTGTGTAGGTGCACATAGATTATTTTTCATGACAAGAATTCTAGTGGATTGTCCCAGTGCACAATGACGCACATTAAAAAGCTTGTCCATTTGAGTCCTCCACCTTCCATCTCACTGTCATACAGAACTCAGAATACAGAATTCTGACGGCACAGATACCATCAGCACAGAGAATATGAGTTATTACAGTAGCATGTTGAAAATACTAATTTTTAAAAATGAGCTATATTAATCTCCCATTGCTGTCAGTTTAATAGTTATTAAACAATGTTAGTCCAATACATTTTTTATAGATCTAATTCCTGTGCCACCCAAACAAGATTTATAAAGGATCTATCATGCTTCCCTCTTCTGCTTTGTCAGTCATAGACAAATACACACATTCACGCACAATCTCTTACGCAAACACATATGCAAGCATCGTCCCATCATCCTGCACACAGCGTTATTAAAATGAGAGCTTTAATTTTTCTTTGAATTAAAATGTTGTACGTGATTTTTTCCCAAGCAAGCATCTCATCAGGAAAGGTGTTACACTGTGTTCCCAAAACATTCCCAGGAAGGGTGACACATAATGATGCACTGCGTCATTGTCATGTTGCCTTGCTTTCATGTAAAAGCAAAAGGAACACTCTAAAGGTCATTATAACTGATGAGCAGGGAAAAGGTTGAAGGAATTGGGGTGGGAACAAAGAGGCACTCATATAGAGAAGTTGCAGAGAAATGAAAGGCAGATATGGATACTCTGACTGATATGAAAAGAAATAAATAATAGCATTCCATGACCTGACCATAATAAAAAAGTCTGGTGCTGCACAGGCTATTTTTTTTTCTTTTCTAGAAAACAAAGAAGTAATCAAAAATATGCACATGGTTTGTTTGACGTGGAAAAAGTACTTATTTTTTTAAGACGTGCATGATGTGGCTTTTTTTATGATATCGATCATAACTGCAATTACACAAATAGCCCATGACACTGAAATTATGATGGCAATAACAATAACCCTGGGCTTTTGGAAGGAAAACACACAATTATGTGTACTATATTTTTGATCTGCTATGAAGCTAAAAGGATTACTAAACAAAGTGCAGCAAGACAGCAGTGTTTCTGCTTCTGTGTACATTTCTGTTCTATTACAAGCGTCCTTTGTTGTTCGG
The DNA here is from genome assembly GCA_037177055.1 of Atherinosoma microstoma. Classification (NCBI taxonomy): domain Eukaryota; kingdom Metazoa; phylum Chordata; class Actinopteri; order Atheriniformes; family Atherinidae; genus Atherinosoma; species Atherinosoma microstoma. The sequence goes on from JBBBVU010000008.1 coordinate 13,412,932, forward strand.
GCAATCTTGAACCAACACTATTCCACACACTGTCATCTGAAATCTGTCACAGCTGAACATACGCTTTGCTTAAACCAGAATCTCGGCTTGATGCAACACTGCAAGCAGGGTCTGAAGAGAGAGGGAGGCCTGCCTTTGCAGGGGAGCAGGGTGGGGTGAGTGTAAGGATGAGTGGATGGATGAATGGACAGGACACCTTACCTCTATTATGGACAATTATGTCTGTGTGAATGTGATCACAGCTTTTATTACAGCTTACATGATGAAATGGCAGAAAGTGCTGACGCGGAGTGCTCTCATCTTCACTGAGAGAAAGCCTAATGCGTTAAAAAGGTTGATGGTTCATGTTGTCCAGATTATCCTCCTTTAAAAGAAATCTTTAGATAATTTCTTTTCAGTTTGAGGTTTGTGTAGTTTGCCTATACATATTTCTGTGTGATTAAACCAATTTGGGGTCTACTGACAAGTATCAATAAATAAGTAATTCTATTGAATAAAAGTAGAACTCAGACATCCATCTGAGTGCCACTCCAAAGCTCCGTTCTCCCTCTCTCTGTGGTGTCCACACCAACATACTGTTAACAATATAGTCTTACATGTCTCTAAGAGAACCCAAACACCAGAAACATAACATTAGAAGATGAAAACAAGACCAGCTCTAATGGTGTCATAGAATAATGAAAAATAAAGGACAAGAGCAGAACAAAACACTGATGAATATTCATGACTCCATTTTGTTCTAATCCAAAGCCAAAGGAAGTCCATCCAAGTAATATTTTTTGTTGTTGTTTCTTTAAACTCACTTACTTTTGGCAGAGTAACTAACCCCCAACTCCACCCCCCCCTCCCATCATTTTCAAACTCTCCCCCAGCCCCCATGTACTAAACTCAGTCCCAGTTAGGAGATTCTTCTGTCAATTATCGCCGGAGCAGAAGGGTGAGCAGTGAAAGCAGGCAGATGGTGATGGACGGCAGGTTCTGTTGGGCTGAGGCTTTCACCCTCTCGTTTTCTGGAGGGTACAGATAGAATATGGGTCGGTCAGTGATGGGCAAAACAAGGCGTGGGCCCCGGGAGCACATTTCATCAGGACAGTTGCCACTTCCAGAACCACTGACATCATCATCTACAGAAAGAAGATCAGAACATGAGCATCATCTTTCAACATAGCAGCTATTTACAAGTGATCGTCATGCATAGGTAAGAATAAATATAAGGTATCAAGGCCGTTTCTAGAAATAGGAAAACTTCCAAATTAAGATGCATCATAGTCATTAATGCATGACTTTCTGGTCTCTGCAATACAATAAAGTTGCACTGTTATGTTGCAGCATTGATGTAAAGTGGAAGAAGTTACATTGCATTGCTAACTGGAATTGAACTCTGGGAGCATATTTGTGCTGATGCCTCTTTATTAGCACAATTATATTTTTAAATTCAATAGTGTTTTATAAATGTAACAGAAATCAAGAACTATAAAATGACTGTATTCTGTAAATTATGCCGTAAACACTTCAGGCAGTATCTAATTTGGGCGACCATGTTAATTGCTTTCATCCTAATCTCATGTCCATAACCTTAATGAATACAGTCCTAGACTGATCAGCAAAAACTGAGGAAATACTAAATAAAACTAACTGGTAGCTGTGTCGCCATAATGTTATTTGAGGATGCAAAACATTCAGATGAATCTAATTGAAAAGTGAGACCAGTTTAGACTAAGCCATAGAAGAAATAGATTCTATAAGTCACAGCGCCTCATGCCATCAACTGGATATCAAAACACTGGCCGCTTTGAACATGTTGCATGTCTGTTTCAGCAAAGAAATGCAAGGGGACATTATTGGAGGAAGCAAGGAAAAGATAGACAGAAAGAGACAGACCAAGAGATAAGAGTCAACATCAGACTGACTTTTACTGGCTGGAAAGGACTCAGAGAAGAGACAGAATGCAAGATGGGTGCCAAATTAGCCTTTGTTTGGGGGCGGCAAAGTGTGAAAATCTGCCAAAGTTCAGTAGTGCAACATTAATGTGCTTTCAGCTTCACCTAAAATTACATTTTGCTATAATTATCCAGACTAAAGCTACTTCTTTATAGGCAGCAGAGTTCCTTGCAAACTACTCACTGGTATCCTGAAAGTCCACATCCCGACCATTGAGAGCATTCTTCAAGCGGTTAGTCATGATCTTCAGCTGCATTATTTGTTGGCGTATTGTCATGTCTGGTTTGGTGATGTCAACTTCCACTTCAGGGTTGTTGATCTGACTGGCTATGCCATCGCCTATCACCTCAGGCAGGTACCTGGATCACATAAATATTTTTTTAACTAAAATAGTTTACTAAAATGGAGTCATTTGCATGTTCTCTGGACATCAACTATGAGTCTGAGAGAACTGGGGGGGAATCATCTTCACTAAGGATGAATTTGTGTGGCTGAATGTTCTATAGCTTCACCCAGAATGAAATTTTTTTATTGTGGTTTATTTACGATTAACATTTGTCAAGTTGCAGTTTCATATCTCTTAAAATTACTGCTTTGAATATTCTCAGCAGTTGCTTTATGGAAACATGCAAGAGAATGCATCTGAATGCACAATCATGGCCTGCCTTAAACAAAAACCAACAAAAAAAAACCTTTTTACAACTTGTACAGTACCAGTCTAAAGTTTTTAATTAGATTTAATGGGAAAATGTGTCCAAACTTTTGGTTGGTACTGTACATCATATTAGAAAACTCAATTTTTTAGCTTTCTGAGTGAACACACACAAAGGTGATGCAGACTAAAGAGTAATCTAAAACTGAAAACACTGAAATACTCTGCTTTGGGTTTGTTGTAAATAGTCACTTTGTATTGGTTAAGGTAAAAAACATTGGATGGCCGGGATACTTATTCTGAGCATTTCTTTCTCGACCTATAATAACCTACCTGGCACGACTTATCCCATTCCAACACTTATCCTCTGCCCCTGCTCCAGTGGCAATTCTGTCATCGCAGAGAATATTTGGAAGAGAAACCCAGTACGACCGCATGTCTCTCAGTCTCATGGCTACATCATCAACCTAAGAAAGAAGTGACAAGAGTTCATTCATGAGCCTTTGTACTCTTCTTAAACAGGAGAGCAAGTCAAACTTGCCCTCTGCTTCAATAGCCAACTGCAGTGCTCAGTCAACAGATTCATTCATCCATCTAAACATTCATTTCTCCCTAATCACCCCACTGTTGTCTATGTAAAGGTGACATTTGCAGCAATAGTGGTTCAATTAACCATGATGAGTAATGGGTTCTCTATAAAGAAAAAAAACCCATCATGAATGGGCCGGATAAGGTCATCACAGAGTAATAAAAAGAACACAGATTCAGTTGAGTAAATACTAACCAACTTTGCCATTTTGATTGAGCTATCTTCCAACTTGTCCTCCACTGTAACTCTTCCTCCTTTAATTTCCTCAACTCCTGTGCTGCTTGTTCCTCCTTCTCTGAGGTTGCCACATGACTGAAACAACTGAGGAAAAAGGAATTGAAGACAAAAGAGGAAAGTGAGTGGGGTAAAACATGTTAAGGGGTGGCACGATTAGAAAATGTTTTTTGAAAGTGTGATGATGTTGTGCATGCTTGATATTTACATTAGTGACGTTCTGCATAAATAAAACGTTTGTATTTGTTGAACTAAATTTTAGGGATGAGACCAAAAAGATTTTAAGCTTATATGTAAGAAGAATCTATATCTTTGTGAACCAAGACACATGGTTTCAGTTATTTCTATGACCCGGAAAGTAAATCTAAGCAATGCATTACAAGATTGATTCACAACTCAGGGAGTACTACTGTCCCAATAGGCTTTGCAGTTTATAAATGGTGAACAGGGAATACCATGAAACTACAGTCAATATGTCATCCAATCTGCCATGCGCAAAGAAGCAAAAATCTTTGAACATTCATATATAACTATAAAATCATCCTTTGTTAAGCCTGTACTTATATCTCTTCTTGTACCTGTAACTTGTGGTGTTGTGGGTCAAAGTAGATTGTGAAGTTCTCAACATTTACATGAACAAACTGTAGTTTCTGTGTCAGGGTTTTATGATTTATGAAAGCACCTCACACAGCATATGGCTTTTAACATCAACAGATTATGGAAACAGGAGATAATCTGTTCAACGCTGTGAGCATCAGTTGGCATGTATGTGATCACCATAGCTTTTTCCCTGAAAGATGAGGATCAGAGGTTGACGCCGTGTGTGATTACCACACTGAACCAGGTCAGAGGCAGTCCGCCAGGCTATGGCTCACCCCAAGCCAGCCAGGCTCTTTAGGAAACCTGCACAGAGGAAGCTTTGTCTTTCCTCTCGCCATATTCCCTGTTTTCCACCTTCACCAAATAGGTCAGTAAGTTTTTCACTGCTGCCAGTCGCTATTAAGGATCATATAAAACTGTTGCCCAAACACCATTAAACAGTGAAGTAAAGCTTGGCCTACAGGCACTGACATGACTCACATCCCCTCATTTGAAACCAGGTATGCAGAGCAATACTACAGCATTAATTGAAAAGGAGAAAAAGTGTTAATTGTATGAACAAAGCAATGGCAAAAGTACATAAAAAGCTGTTCTTTGAACTGCCAGTTATGGGAAAATCTTTTCATTCTCACATTATCTTTACCCCTTTACAAAATATAACCAATATTTCAAAATCCTTGAAAACTTTATGACTGAATAAGCTTCAGTCAGTATTCTAAACCAGAATTTAATAGGGTTTCTTTGAAAAGATTGAACTTACCCTTACTTCTCTAAATAAACATTTAATCACACAATTGTCTTTTTAAAAAAATATTAAAACTACTTGGTGTGGACTAGTATACAAAAGTATGGGATGTTATTTATTCGTTTTTCCAAATAAAATCTGAATAATTCAAAGAACTGACAGAAGCAAGAGGCAAAAAAAACAAACAGAAATCTTTCCTGTGAAAAAATTAAATAAAAATGTAATGTTGGCAGGCAATTGTGGGTCTACGACTACCTCCCTTTGAGTAAGAAGTAGATCAAGAAAGTAGGTTTCCAGGGCTATTTGAAATATATTGTAAGCTATTTATGAATGAATGCTTGCCAATTTCCCTCTGATTTATTCAACAAATTTGGAATCAAAGATACATTTATGTCACCCTAGAGATGTGGTTTGTGTGTGAATGGGCGCCCCCAAACCCTAAAAAAAAGAGAAGTTGTTTCCACATTGGGCAGTCATTTTTGTTATCACTATAGCAAATTATACATAATGTGTGAGAACTACTTTATTTAGAATGCCCTTAATTTGACACTTTCGACATTAGTTTTCTTTCAGTATTAGTTTTTGGGACATGCAGTGTTTATCTCCTCAGTAAATTCTCACAGTTTTTACTCATATTTGTATAAGAGATATCAGTTGATTACTTTAACAACCCCCAAAACAACATATGATCAACTATTTTGCAGTCTCTTCAGCAAAAAACAAAGGATTGTTTTTTATTGTAAAGGATGTAGAAAAATGATAGTAGACCCCTCAAAATGATATTATGAATATTCAAACATGGAAGCTATTGAGCTGTACCATTGTACTACTTTGCATCTTTAACTATAAAGAGAAACACTATCTGTGATCAATGTTGGTTTTGGTAGTTTTTGTTTTGTGTGACAACATGGGTCAGCTGACTATTATTATTCTATGACTATTCTATATTAATTTCAGTGTGTACTTAAAAGTGTTTTATAATGATTAAGTCCAATATTTAAATCTGTCTTTGTGAACGAATCTGACCTTGCTGTTTATTGTGTCTATGTTCTCCACCATGGTAAGCATGGCCTCTGATATGTGATTCGGGAGGGAGAGGATCACTTTGTCTACGTCCTTCAAGCGTCGCTCTGCCAAAATGGACATTGTTTCTACAAAGACAAGAAACAGAAAGTGTGAAAAGTTTCACATGGAATGCATCTGTGTATTGGTAGAGAAATGCAATGCAGCTTCATTAACATGTGTCAGGTGAAAAATGTTTAACTAGCATATGGCTAAAATGGATCCATGTGTGAATGTGCGTGTGTGTTCCCCACCTGCTAGATGCCTCCATTCAGTGTTGAGGTCAGCTTGGTTGGCTAGACAGCCCTTCATGACGTTGCTGCAATAGTTGGAACAAGGTCTAGCAGAGGGCATGCCACGGCAGTAGGGACAGTAAGTCATCTTCATAATGGCTCGCATGCACTCCATACTCAGTGGCACCTGAGGTAAGGCACAAACAAAAAAAAAAAACATTCCACCTGGGTGAAACAAAAGCTGTTCTTTTGATTGGCTTTCAGTTCTTTGAAAAGCACAAGTTGATTAAGCTGTACACTTGTTTAAAGTCCTGCTATTTTACACAACGCTTCTGTTCAGTTTTAATTAGATGTAAAAATGTACATCTTTTAGTCAAGACAATGACAGTTGCAGAACAGTGGGAGGTCACCTCCCATAGTGACCTTTTTTTTAGTTTGCAAGAGACTTTCTTTCAGCAGTTTCCTTGGAAACCACTAAGGGAAAATTTGCTGTTTCTTTCACAAGTAATGAAAAGGCCATGACATTGATACAAGTATTCTCGGTCCCTCACTCTGTCCTTCCTGTCTCTTCCATTTCTCTCCCTGTCCCACAAGGCTGTTCCCAAGGGGGAAAAGGCCTTTGTGCGTGAAAAGTGAAACTGGGTTAATACCAGTAAGCTCTGTTCACAAGAGACTACAGCTATGCATACAAAATCTCAGGAAGTATGGGGTGTGTGTCTGTGAGAGAGAGAAGGAAGGAGAGAGATGGAGCGAACCCAGCTACGCATACAAAGCTCTTCTAAGCTGACATCTGGGCCAGCAAGATGCTTTTCCTGGAAATTGCTTCTCCAACAGCAAAGTCACAGTTAAAACCAGATTTGAACAAATATACAGTGAAAATCGGACAACGATAGAAACCTGATGGGAAAACAGAATCATAATTACTTTCAAAATTTTACGAAACAGACAGCTGCTAAATATGATCTGTTTTGTAAAACAGACCGTATTTAGCAGCTTTCTGAACACCAAGTGCAGTAAACCTAAATTGATTATTTTAACTAAACATAAAGCTTAAATAGCAACTAGTTCATGGTAAGCCTGACTCTGTGCTTAGTTGCAATTAAACACAACTGAATTGAATTTAAATTTTCCATTTTTTTAAAAATACTTCAAAATGAAAAGATTTTTAAATGCAAAAACTTCAGATACAGAATCAATTTACTAACAAAGCTTTCCCGTTTAAGATGATTGACATTGTGGGTAAAGTGGTTGTGAGCTGTTTTGGGAAGGTGGAAGCAGCTGAGGAATGTGTACAGGCCAAGCTGATTAAATCACTCATAATCAGTCATTAAGTATCCATATGGGCTCTGGTTTTTGTTATCTCTGTAATCTAAATGCTGTTCACTACAGTACGTCCACTGTCCTAGAAGGACAAATAAAGAGTTGGCTGAAGCAAAATTGCAACATTGTTTGTCTGTCCATATGCCCTGTATGCAAATATCAGAAATAAACTACAGGTAAAACAAACTACAAGACTTAACTTAAAGAAGACATTTTGTGTTGTGGTTGGCTAACTAGTCATTTCTTTGGCAGTGTGTATTGTGGTGGAAACAATATTCACTGATTCCATGAAAACAGAATGAATTCTTCCAGCTGATTTGCATTAAAGCAAGCAATAAAAAGTCATTCTGTGGATTAGAATTCACATTATACTGTATACTTACACTGTAGGTTAATGGTGATAAAGATAAATTTGTTAGTTAAGCAAATTAAGCAAGTTAAGCAAATTCTGAGGTTTAGACATGTTATATGTTTTCAACAGAATATGGTTAAAACATGTTAAAAGGTCCAGAGCAGTGTTTTACAGAATTGTGGAATTTGACTGTTTAACTATTTTTCATCAATTTTCTGTTCAGGATTGTTAGAGCAGGTCTAAAGTCACATTTCAATGAAAAAGGGGGATAAAGATGAGCAAAGTTACCTCATCCTTAAGAGTGGATTATTATAAATAGAACTACTAGCATCAGTTAAGACTAGCAACGAGCTTGTTATCTGCTCCGCTGTCATTATGGAAATGTGTCTTTTCTGCCAGAGCTAACAGAACATGGACTGCAGGAGAAAAATGAGAACAAGGGTTGTGACAATATTAGAATTTAAAATTTCATACCAATACCAAGAAGAATATGGGATACTCCATAATACTTTATGTATCCTGGAAAAATCCCAAATTAAAGGCTGGTTTGGTCATTAGAAGGCAACTTACAGAAATTAGATTTTTGCATTATGCGTTTGGGGGATTGAACATCTATGCAGTTTTATTTTGGTTAAAACAAGCTCAGTTTGACCATTGCTGTTCATTTGAGCTGATCTGAGCGCAGTCAGCCGAGATACCCCCAGTGTCTCAGAGCAGGCAGAATTGCTTATTTTCTTGTGATTTTGAGGGCTAATTTTATTTATTTGGTGAATGTTTTAGTCATTCGTGATTACCAGTGTCCATACATTTATCAGCAGATTTCTTTCTGCTTTACACAGGCTAAAAATATAACATCACTAATATACATGGTGTTTTTACACTATATTAGCAATAAAAAACTTTTTTTTTTTATTCTGTCATTGAGAATTTACAGATTTTCTTAGAAGCATAATTCAAATTTAATCAAATTCAGGATCAAAGAAGTAGTTTACTTTTATGCTGTTTGAACACTTTAATCTTATAGATCTGAAAAAGAAAAAAACATTTTTTTTAAATGATGGGGCTAAATTAGTAAATTCATCCCTACAAAAGATATCGGCAATCTTTCTCAGTTAAGTAACAAGGGCAGCATCAAGGAAGCAAGTGACACAGAAAAGCAATTCCCACATTCCCAGGCTTATTCTCAAGTCATATGAGACATGAGTCAGATCCTCATTCCTCTACTTATTTTCTCCCCTCCTCCCATCCATACCCTACCACTCATTAGCCAGGGATGAGTCAGATGATTGCTTTTTTTTTGGTGAGGAAAAGAGTCAGAGAAGGGAGTGTGCAAGAATGAGTGTGGGGAATGACTGAAAATTAGAGAGACAGCGGGATGATTTTTAATCGTTTTTAAAGAGAAAAAAAAACACCACCATCATAAACAAAAAAAAACCTAAACAGAACCACAAAAACAACCAAAAATGAAATATTCATCATGAGAGTAGACAGTGGTTAATCCATTTTTGATGATGTCATCTATATAATGGCAATGGAAAAACACATAAAATTTTAGGATCGACTGGGATCCCTCCCTTCAAAACTGTGAAACATAGAATTAGCCTTGATGTCTTTCATCGTGGATGAGTTTGTCGATGATGTTTTCGATAATAAAAATAATATTCCAAAAATCAGGTGATGTTTAGAGTCTTATAAAAAGGCAAAGGAAACAGAGCAGCTATCAGAGAAGAGGTAAAAAGCAATCCATGTTCAATTTTATGACAAGTAGCCAGGCAACTGACTAAAACAAACAAGGCACCAAATATGATACATACCTAGAAGTTGCCTTGTAATATTGAGACAAAAGTGTATGAAGCATTTGCCTTGCTTCATCTGAATTACAACAGTGTCAACAACAACAGTGTCACTGATACATTAAAAAGCTCTTATTTACCCTCTAATTACAGCTTTGATTGGTTGGAAGGATTTTTTTCTTTTTTGCTGTAGTTTTTCAAATTTCACTCTTGCCTGGTGATGAAGTCAACCCGACTTACTCTATTCCAAAAATTTTCAAAAGATTTTCTTTTTCATACAGCCAAAAATTGTTAATTTTGGCCACACCGTTGCGGCTCTTGGGGACTACATTTATGAATGTTGAGGTGAGAATTTCATTAAAAAAGGCAGCAGCTAAAGAACTGTTTCAGCTTTTATGAGCACAAATAAGTCCTTTCAACACACATACACACACGCTGACCTGAATTTAATCCTCTCAGTGTTTCTGACCTATCAGGAGATATCAAGACAAACTTTTAGGTTTGAAATTATTCCTTTGATGTTTGCTTTTGCGATTCTTTGACATGTCTCTTTGATGCCTGTTCACTTACTTGTCCATGCTTCACCTTCACAGTATACACCAATTTCTGTCTGTACCTTCTGTATTACCCATGACACACACTCTCTCTCTCTCTCTCTCTCTCTCTCTCTCAGTGGTTCTGCTTGTCTTTCCTCCACAATTAGAAAGGATATATGATGAACTACCTCTCCCCCCTTGTGTTATGGGGATGATCTAGACTCTTTGCCTACGTGGCCTACTTCCTGCACTCCCCTACCCGTGGGAATAAAACAGTCCAGAAAAAGTTAAGGATATACCAAGTGGTGTAGCCTACAGCAAAGCAAGGGAGAAATTAATGTTTCACTGGAAAGAGAGACTGCAGGCTCTGGCTCAGATCTCCCTTTCTTTCTCAGAAAAAAACCTTTCAAATGATTCATTTTTACCTTACGTCTCTTTCTGCTCTACTTTGCTTCATCCCTGCAGCTTCCTTACAGGATACTCTTTTAACGCCTTTCACTATGCACTCCTATTTTTACATGCCTAATCAAACTAACACAGCAAGGATTCATGTCATCTTTCCTCTAAATATCAACTTCTGCGGAAGACGTTTGTTGCACACACATACCTTGACAGAATTTTCTTTTAATCTCTGCTGCTTTACTCTCAAGCAGTGCAACACCTCCCTGAGCAGCATGCAGTACACATGCCCCTTTAATGTTGCAATACACACCTAAAAATAGCAGAAGTTGTCTAATTACGGCTCAATAAGTCAACGTCAGCATTAAAATGGAAAGAAGGGAAAAATGTCAAATTGATATTCAACCTAAAAGGAGGCAGAAGGCAGTTGCAGTTGTGGCGGATAGAAACACAAATGATGTCATACAGTTTGAGAGCACAAATGAGGAGAATGAAGCAGAAAGGGATGAAAGAATGTTTGATTTTTTTAATATTCTTTTTTTCCTTTTTCCCGCTACCTCTTTGTTCCCTTCACATCACATTGCTATTGCAGTTAACTTAATCACAACCCAGTCTGGACTGTGTTTTAGACAAGGCAGTAAACCAGAATGAAACAAATTATGAATGTGAAATAAGACAGTTTGTTTTTCTTTTTATATTGTCTAAAATAGGCAAACAAAGTTAAATGATGCAATGATTGGATATTTTGTCTTTTGGCTCAACTAAAATGACTTATTTAAGAAAATTCTCTTTGACAGAGATTAGATATGAGGCCATTCTTGCAATTCTGAGTGCTATTCTGAGTGATATTCAGAACATGGCCATGCCAATGATCTGGTAGCAGTATTAAGTTACATTCTGTAATTTTGTAAAAGTTGTGCTAATTATTTACTCCTATTCCTCAACGAGCCATATCTAATGAACAGCTCAATAATTTCCCTCTGAAAGGGATAAATAAAGTATTTTTCATTTCATTTTCATTTCATTTCATTTCATTTCATTTCATTTCATTTCATTTCATTTCATATCACTCAATGTCCCTCAGCATCAACTAAATGGCCGGGAAATGGTAATCAAGACTGAGTAATGATGAAGAAATGATGGAATGAATAAGTGGGTGCATTTATGTACTTTGAGCACTGGGTATTGTCCAAAAGATGCAACTAAGAATAGCATTTTGATGCCACTACAGAACAAACATGTTAGCAATCATGAGGAGCAATTTGATTACCCTGATCAAATTGATCCCCTACATGAAGCGGAGTGATGGTTCAAGCTTTGCTTGAAAAGTTGCATGGCTCCCTTACTTTCAGGTCAGGCTTCAGCCTAGCTGCCACTGTAATACTGTGTCTTGTTAGTCACTGACAAACTGCTGGGTTGTGCTATAAAGGTGTTGCTACATGTATGTAATTCAGCCATTCTCAGGTCCCTTTTTGTAAGGGAAAAGTATTGCATTTGCTATCTTGGCCAAACAGAGGTAAAAAGGGATTCACCCAGCCAGACTCGCTCCCAGTATGAGCTTCCAACAGTGCCAGCCAGATGCCATATATCAGAGTAAAAGGGGAAAAGATTATCCAAATTCTTTCTTTGTCTTGTATCCAAATGTGTGGTCTTGCAGTTTTTTCTCCTGCTATTTGTCATTTCACACCTACATACACTATGACCTTGTAATATTTCATCAAGAAACTCATTGCAATATTCATATCTGAGGCAGCATCTGTTTGCTAAAAGCATGTGAGTATTTCTCAAGGGGCCTCGACTCTCAGCACTCCTCTGACCCACTGTCTGACAGGATACTGTATATTTTTCATTGGGGCATCAATACTGGCCACCTCCCTGAAATGATTTCTCAGGCTTGCTCTGATCTTAACCTTACTCTTGTCTTATGTACAGAGGGAACCATTTCTCTTGGGACATATTAACCCTCCCTGCAGCCTGAGGAGATATTTTTCAGCGTGGAGTTGACACTAACTGTTGTTGCAGGGGCTGATTGTCTGCACCATAGGCCATACTTTATGGAGCCTCTCGTTTCTACCAACATTGATCTGCCACTGCTTTATACTGTGCACGTGGGGTGTTAAAACAGACCTGTGTACATGTGTGTGTGCTTACTAAGGAGAGATTAATGCATACCCTTGCAGTACATAAACATAACTAAAAATGTTGAAATGTGTACAATATTAGCGTTGCAACAAATTAAACATCCCAAAAAATATCTATATTATATCATATCATATCATATCATATCATATCATATCATATCATATCATATCATATCATATCATATCATATTAGATTATATTACAATATATTATATTAGATTATATTAGATGGGATTTATTTTTATTTTTTTCTTGGCCCTGCGATGGACTGGCGACCTGTCCAGGGTGTACCCTGACTCTCGCCTGATAATTGCTGGGATAGGCTTCAGCCCACGGATGGATGGATGGATGTTTTTTTTTCTTTCAAAAACAACACAACAAATTGCTGAAAAAGTAAAAATAAGATAATCATTCTCAGTGGATGAGGCCAGTTATAAGTGGGGGTGAGAGGTGAATTGTTACCTGAGAGACTCTTTGCACCACATCTTTGCTGGTCTGCAGCCCCAGAACAAATGAGCGAGCTGCCACAAATTTACGAGTGACCTCTATTGTCAATATAGTGGGTGTGTCTCCAAAAGGCTCTAGTGTCTCCATCCGCTTTGACACACAATCCAGGTAGTCCTCACCTGTAATTAGCAGACATATCTCTCAAAAACTTTATCTTAGTAGAGAATCTGAATACATGAAAAAAGCAGTAATATGATGATTTAAATGTTGGTTTTCTTTTTCTAGCTTTTGAAATGATTCACTATACCAAGTTTGCTATTGGTTTTTGATGATGGCATCACACAATAGTTTTTTTGTTTTTGTTTTTACCCAATCAGTTTCATTAGTACAGTGGAAGAACTAGCAAATCGGCAACATAGGGTGGACTAATACTTCTTTCATTCTGTGAAGATGTGGACTTCAACAGGGATATCTTAAACAGGAAGTATATGTTTTCTGCAATTTGTGGTTATAACGTGATAAATGGATAAATTAACTTCAGTGGTCTTATTTTGCACTGTTATAAAACTTTAGCAAAACAAGCATGTAGGCATGGCTACACATCCGTGTAGAATCATAATGACAACACATTCAATGTTGCAGGTTTGTAGTTCGTAGTTTGTTCCCTTCCCAATAAAAATCAATTAAAGAGAAGGAAATGTCAGACTGAAGCTGGAAACAATATGTGACCAGATGTACTGTAAGTTCTGTCTGATATCATTTAAAAGGAAAATAGCTCTTGGGCAAGAAGTCATTTAACCAAGATCATCTTAAGGTTGTAAATGATAGTATATGAATGTACCTATTGAGTATCTCTTGTTTGCCTGACAGAAGACCTTCTCCAGCAGCTTGACCCAGAATTCATTGAACATCTCTTCCAGGTTGATGTTGGAGCCCCGGTAGTAGTCCCTCAAATCCTTGTATAGGTCAGAAAAGACCTGGGCATTATCGGAGTACAGAGCATCCCAAGTGGAAGTGAAAGTCTCCTGCAGACTTATCATGGAGCGGTTCAGCAACTCAAGGAAGTAATCTGAAAAACAAAATGCATAGTTTCAAAACAGGGACAGCATATAAGTCCTGTTTACACAATAAGTAACTATACTTTTGCTCTGTAATATATAATTTCATAATCTATGCTATGTTTTCATTTTGTGCTATATAACTTTATGGTACTGAATAAAATCCCTGAAAAGAAGAAGAAATGGAAGCCACTCACACAGGATTTTCCATTCTCTTTTATAGCCATAGTTGTTTTTTTTTTTTTTATTTCACATGAATATTACACTATACACAGCCTTTCACTTTACATCTTATTCTTTCCCTGCTCTGTGCTACATATCAGCCATGCCCTATACAGTCAGTGAATTTAAAGCTGAGGTTTGTGAAGGGTTCCCCTGAGGTTGTCAGGGAATTGACAGGGCTTCAGTCTCTAGTATACACTGCTCCTTGAGAGGATTAACAGTAATAGGTTACAGAAACAAGACAATCTAGCAGAAAGACAGGATAATATACCTTCTACATAGGCTTACTATACACCCAACCCTTAGCAAATGTTTTACATGTATATTAACCCTAATTACTTGTTAGTAGAGGTAAGATTTAATAACAAGTCTAACCTAAAAATAAAACATTATATCTCTCACTGGATATCTTAATGAAAATAATAGAAAATAACACATTTTCAAGGCTCTTGTTCTGCCAACTGTTCTATGTGACAGCAGAAAATCCAGCGCAACAGTGTTACTGATCATCCATCCAGTCACGCATTTGCAATATTTTCACATACGAAGTAAATTAAAGCATGATACACTTCTGAGTGTGTGGGTGCATGTTTATCTCTTTCATTGCCTTTGTGTGTATAAGTGTGTGTGTGTGTGTGTGTGTGTGTGTGCAGCATGAGGACAGAAACTGTAGTCCGCTGTGTTTACTTTGTGGGTGTCTTATCTTTGGCAGCCACTAGCCAAAATCTAAAGGAAATGCAAAAAAAGGGACGATTGCTGCCCCCACAGGGGACATACTTTCTAGAATTGCCTCATTCCCCTATAGAGCTGTTTTTAAAAAGAAAAAGAAAAAAACATCTCATGCACCATCTTGAATATTTGAATAAAATACAAACATACTCGGTCTTCAAACAGTTCCACTGATGACAAACTTAGGGAAAAATCGAGTCATGTGATACAAATGCAAAACTAAAAAAAACACATGGAAAGGGCCTAAAGACAATCTCAACACTTGGAGTTACATAATACGTTAATATGCTAAGCTCATACTGACCCATCTGCGTAGCATAATCTAAGCACTGGCCTTGCTAGATACTCTATCTCTGTTCTGTTTCCCATCTCAATAATAAACAGTAGCCAACTTCCCTCACAGCTGCGGCTGTTTGTTACTTTTCTTGGGGCATTTTCACACACTCCAAGGTAGAAGGTCCACTTTCATTAGAGCTGTGGATTTGAGAAAATGTATTGAGCACCAAATGTTAGAAGGTGTGACTCATGTTTAAATTCTGCAGACAACCACACGGTACATCATTTTCTATGCTTTCTTTTTCTACATTTTATTACATATCTGTCTAAAGTACATTTCCAAAAACATGTGTATCTAAAAAACAATTGCACCTCATTATTCAGGAAACTTCTAGAGACCTTTTTAGATGAAATCAAGCTCAACTTTAGACCCAGACAGATTAAGACCGTAACTCGTACTAACACATAGTAATGACACAATACATTATTTGCAATCCAAAGTCATTATTGTGCTGTTGAAAGCTTTGTGAAACACTTTGTTTGTTTTTTGAATGCAACTGTTCAGATTATCAGTTTTATTACAGATTTATTATTAAATCAATTCTAATGGTTCTTCAGGTACAACATTGACCACTTAAGATTCATCATTTTTGCTGCTGGTAAACAAGCTTTACACTTCTAAGTAATATCAGAGATTTCAGAAGAACATTGATAAATTTCAAGCTGTGATGCCATTTAATGCCCCCATAGCCCCTACCTCCTCCACTGTTGTGGTCAATTAGTGGTGGGCACTGCTGGGTGAAGTTGCATTGAGCCAAGCTCATTGCCTTGACTGGTATCAATAAATAAGTAAATACAACCTAGTTTATATA
>JBBBVU010000008.1:13433900-13446534 GCA_037177055.1 Atherinosoma microstoma
CACACACACACACACACACACACACACACACACACACACACAGAGACACACACACACACACACACACACACACACACTTTCCAACATCTGATGACTCAAATGAAATATTAAAACACACGTTGTGGTCTTTGTTCCTTTGTGAGGAGTCTGAACCCGGTTCTGTCCCTCGGTGAGGACCGGACACGATGTCCTCATAGAGACGTCACGTCCTCATAGTGTAGGACAAATACCTCTGGTCCTCACAAGCACAGAAACAAACACACACACACACACACACACATCCACAACAAGTTAAGTGAAGCATGCATGCCTTAATGACTTTCTTCCTGTGGTGAGAGGGGAGTTAATGATTTCATTTGTAATCACTCTAAGCTTCACATCCAGGCCACCTTGACATGTCATGGGCTTATTTTAACTCTATTTCTGCTTTCTTCTTTCCCACTACTTCTAAACTTCTAAATGCATGCACACACTCATTAAAAGCACACAAAATCATTACTGAACCTAAAACTGCTCTCAGGTATTCCATAGTCCTGGATAGTCTCTTGGCCTTTTACAAATCAATACAGAGCTTTAAATGAGAGCCTCTAAGTCCACATGAGCTCTTTCCATGTCTGTGTCTGTGTGTTGTCTTTCAATCTTCACTCTCCTCTTAGTCATTTCTCTGGATTGTAGTATTCACCAGAGATTCTGTATAACACAGATGTATCAGTGATGTTCCTCCATCTGACAATTTAATCTCAACTGATCTATTTTCTCACATGAATGTATTAAGAGACTAAGGGGTTATATAGGGTTTAGTAACATTTAATGTTGTTTAAAAGAATCTGATTTAAACCAATGGTTAGTTGCTCTGTGATTACAATCACAGGCAAAATTTTAAAATAAAAAAAGGGTTGTTTTATGACTTCTCTGCTCTCATCTCTCTCTGGTTTCTGGTAAAAACTTTTTCTGGAATTTGTTTCCTCTAATTGCAGTTAACCCTGCCCTTCATGTGCAGGAAATGTTTTTCTTAGTTGGAATAAAGACATGTTAGAACACTAAAAATACTTTGTGAAATCCACAATCTAAGTGAAGGGAATAGCCAGATTTCTGAACTATAAGGTTGTCGACACTACCAACAAAATGAAAATGGAAAAAATTGAAAGTAGATGCCAGTGTTGACAAGGAAGCTAAATGATATTCACATAGAGGGCTATTAACATCAAGCTAGCAAAGAAACATGACAGATCAGCTAGGTTTTGGCAGAGCACCGTGGGTTTAAGGGAGGATTGAACTGAAAAGGAAGAGCAGTGACAGAATGAATGGGAGTAGGAAAGGAAAAAGGGTTGCAAAGGCAGCAATTGCACATCTCTTTTATATTTGACAGTCTTTATTCTATTCTATTTCTTCATTTGACGAGTACTGAATGATTGTATTAGCTGGTTGGCAGAGAAGAGACACAGAGAGCAAATGATGAGGCTATGCCAAGAGAAGAAGAGTAGAAACAGTGTTGAGCAATGGGAAATAAAACTAGAAAGCTCTCAAATCAAAGACAGCATGCTTATACTGAACATTTCTATGCATTTGCTGTTTTAAAAATATAACATCTGTGCTGCTTTTTGATTGGATCTGCAATAGTTGTCATTTCCTGTCTGGGAATGTCAAGCATTGTGATGGATTCCCCAACTCTCCAATGACTCAAAATCATATCAGCTCCTTTTCCAGAAACTGACACTGAAAGATAAGTAGGTTAATATAAATACTTGCTTAGGTTTAGACACAACACTCACTTGGTTAAGTTTAGGGACTTAAACTAGTTGATTAATGAGAGATAAACTGTAGCTTTCCTTTTTAAACGTTACAGTACTATGCAAACAACATTTGCAGTTGTTAGCTAATGTTCACTAACTCAGTTGCACAAATGACTCAGTTGAGGTCTATGCTGGTTCTCATTATCCCAGAAGTTCATTTATCTCTATATTTGAGGCATATAATTAAAAGGCTACAGTTTGTCATGTGCATCTCTTCAGCCTCCTGTGCAGTCAAAGCCGTTTGTGGTTACCACCATGCAAATTGTACATAGCCAAACTGGACACAAAATACATTTCTAACATTGAGAGATTTTTAAGAGGAAAATTGTTGAGGGCAGACTGAGCTTCTCATTGATGAAAAAAAATTTCAGTTGCAACAATGATCCATCCTCCCTCCACAAATAATAGGGATTCCTTTTCCTTTGTTTTTTCTCTTCTTGTGCAAGGAACATGAAGAAATAAACACAGCAGGCAAGAACAAACACTGCTATCCTGAGTACAGTAAATACACAAATGGTGACCTGGGAGCCATTAGAATGTTTATGAGTCAGACTGATTCTCCATCAATAGCAAAACTTATCACATAAGCGTACTGTGCCCCAGGAACACGTCAAGAACCATTGCAAGAAACTAGATGCTATTACAAGGTCCCTTAGATTAAACAAGCCGACACATCGCATAATGCATGACATTTATCAACAATCTGTCAGTAGAAGCCTTTATTCCTGTCTCTTTTGACTCTCTCTGTCCGCTACTATGCACCATTTACCCTGGCCTGTTTCTTCTTCTATACATCTGGTTCTCTTTTTCAACTTCTTTCCCCTTGCTTGTTTCCTCTCAAACTCTATACTGTTTTTAATCTTCCTATAATTTTACTTCTTTTGCTTTTATTTCTTTTTCTTTTACCCCAACACCTTTTTTTTTCTTGCAAAGTATTCATTTTTCTCTTTCAATGTCTTAGTTTATCACAGTTTTGTTTTATCTTCCAAAGGCGCCATCATTCTTAAATTGAAAAGTGTGCTTGCGATAATTAGGCCAGTGTACTCCAGGTCCCCACCGACACGATTTGCATACAGATAAAATGAGCCAATCAAGCACCGGGATGAGAGCAGATGTCCTTGTTTCTCATGACATCATCAGAAGTGACCCTGAAAGCAGGAAATTAGAAAGCAAGTGGCAGGAGGTGGTAGTGGATCAAATATGTTGCCTAACTGTTAGAATATTGCAAATGTGACACCTGAGTCATATCCCATTTAACATGGATTTAGTGATTCAGAGGCAAAGATATCATGGATACAAGATAAAACAACCACTTACATCTTGGTAGTCTCATTTCACCATAGATTGCACATGATAAGTTGACATTTATAACACTTAATGTTTAGAATATTATTTTTATTCAAGCATTGCTATTTTTGATAATTTTGGAGCCAATAATGATCATATTTGAACAAGAAAGGGGGAGCTAAAGAGTGGTACTTCTCTAATCCTAATGCTAAACTATGTATGTATTTATTTTCAAAAGACTTGAAGCACGCTGATCATAGGGTGTATAGAAAATGATGGATTAATTAATTGAATGAGACAATTAATACAACAGAGACCTGTGAAGAAAAACACATTTTTGGGGTTGTTTTGGCTGATAAAGGTTGTAACCCTGTTAAATTCCATAATATTATGATATATTTTCCATTCCTTATGCTCACTTTAACAGGTGTTGATCATTCAGTGAAATAAAACCATGTACTCAAACATGCTCCTGGTTTAACTTGCACATTGCTAGAGCCGTTCTTATTTGATGTTATCACAATCCCCAATAAGCTGTTTGCAATATTCTCTAACAAGCACAAAAAAAAAAACGCTGGTTGATTCGAACTTATTTTGAGGTATGTTTGGGAGTACCTGATGTGATTCATACAGATTGCTCCCTTTTGGTCGACAATAAATCCATGGGAGAAAAGGCCATGCCTCAACAGGCCAGCTGAGAGATTTTTGAGCTCTGTTTAGATGAATAAATAAGCATGTCTGACTAGAAATGAGAACATCCAAACCAGCTACCAAGCCAGTACTTTTAGTAATGATCATAAAAATAATAATTGTAATGTATTGATGAGGCAGAGGCAGAGATAATGTTTTAACACAGTTTACAAGGCCTGGGAGAGATGTAGCTACACAAGGACAACATACAGCTTCCTGTTTCCAGTACCACACACAGTATACCACACATCTATGACCAGTATTCTTAAACAGTTTGAAGTTTTGAATATACCACAATAATGATGATAATAATAATAATAATAATAATAATAATAATAATAATAATAATAATAACTAGAAGCACTAAGAGGGTGCAGACCTACGCCAAGCCATAGGGTGACTCACGTGAGAAACACCCCAAAAGGCCCAACAGCCCACCCAGTATCTCCCATATTTTGAACCTTCTGGATCCCCAGATAAGAATATATACATGATCTGGGTCAAACAGTGTCGGTTTATAACATTCAACATGATGTAATCTTGATATTTATTTATTTATTGTTTTACCAATTTATTCTGGGTAATATCTATTGAGTTAGAAGCTGTAATGGTAAAATGATCCCTATCTCACACAGTAAAGAATCCTTGAAAATATTCTTGGATCCAGGTGGTTATCTGGATCACCCCAGAAATCTAATCAGTTGTTCCTTGTTACATTTCAGAAATTTCTTGAAAACTATTCAAAATCCATCCATTATTTTATTAGTTATGTTGCTAACAGACAGACAAGCGGACGGACGCCACAGAAAACATAACTTCTGTGCCTTGGCGGAAGTAAATAATGATAATATATTTATTTATATAGCACCTTTCATAGATATGGAGTCCCAAAGTGCTTCACAGAACAATACAAATAAAACTACGTTAAATACAGAAAGAACAAAAGTCAAAACATAATTTATTTTATGCCCCAAAACAATAAAACAGTAATAAAACCTATTGCTGACAATCGGGGAGTAATTCTAAAGGAGGTCACAGCTTTAAGCTTGACCAAACAAGGCTCTAAAAGTAAGGGTCAAGATTTTAAAATGTCAAAATGTATTCTAAAATTCACTGGTAACCAGTGAAGGGAGTCTAAAACAGGCATGATATGAGACTGTTTGTGTGTCTCGGTTAACAACCTTACAGCAGTTCTGGGCGACTTGATGACTTGAGCTCATTCTTATCTAAGTAGATCAAAAGAGTATTACAGTCTGCAAACCATCGAGCTAAAACTGGATGAAACACAAAGGCAAATAACCCCAAAACATTTAATGACTATCATGTTCAACTGCATCTATATGTGTCTGGGTTTTGATGACTCAACTATCTGTCTATCAAAACTATCTACTGAACTTGCCCTATGCAAAATCAAGAAAGTGGTTTTCACTATTCAGATTGAGTACACTGTGTTCTAAATTAGGTCATCAAACAAATGAGAGAATCAAATAAGTAGAAGGATAAAAGTCTTGCTTTTTATGACCAAGTTTGGTAGAAATCTGACTTTTTCA
The DNA here is from genome assembly GCA_037177055.1 of Atherinosoma microstoma. Lineage (NCBI taxonomy): Eukaryota > Metazoa > Chordata > Actinopteri > Atheriniformes > Atherinidae > Atherinosoma > Atherinosoma microstoma. The sequence continues at coordinate 13,439,221 of JBBBVU010000008.1, forward strand.
TCAATAAAGGCTAACATAAGCCAAGTGAGAACCTCAAGTTTTGAAAGCACAACAGGAGGAATTCTGCAGGGCTGTGAATCACATGAAAATGCAATTATATTTGACTGGTTACACTTAGATACACTTAGAACCAGTTTGTTTTCTCTTTTGAGCTCAGAGGAAGAGCAAACAAATGTCCCTTCATACAAATTAAAAAACGTGCTTCTGAATTATGTAGGAGCAATACAAATGAATCCATACACACAAACACAAAGTGTTCACACACATTTCCAGATGTCACTGATGGCACCATTAGGCCAAACACCACCTGCCAGGTTTAGGGCTTCCATCTGTTTAACACACCTGGCTGCAATCTAACACAAAGCTCCCATTGGTACCATCACTCTCTGTCCTCCTTGACCTCTTCCCTTTCACTTTCAAAAGTAACTGTTTCTCTTTCTGTTTTCCTCTATTCATCATTATCTTTATTTATTCATTTTGAGCACAACTTAAAACAAACATGTATGGCATAAAACAAAAAGGACAAGACAAAGTGTCCGAGTAGCAACCCCTTTTAAACAATTGCATGATAAACTACGGTATCAGTTTGACACATTTTTGTTCACATTTCTGATAAAACCCAAATGCTACAAACTCACTTCATGAACACTTATCTCATAGATTACTAGATTAATATAGACCTCATTTCCACCCAGTGGTTGACTGGAGCCGATTAATATTTCCAATCACAAAAACTTTTCCTCCACCATATATTTCCCAACCATAATTTTCCTCTCGAACAGTCGCAGTTACCACTGCCCATTTCTGGTGTCTGCTGTTTTCTATCTTTACTCTTGCTTTATATTCCTCTTCTCTCAGTAAATTTATCCTTCCATATGTTTCTTATTTATCTTGTCCTTTCCTTCCCCAATTTGCATATCATCAGTGTTTAACATAATATATTGTTTAAGAATTACACTGTGTCAAACATTGACACAGTAAATTACAAATGTGCATATGAACACACATTTGCATGCTCATGTATATACAGTGTATAAACTGTCAGACCCAGAGTCAGCTGTATGTGAACATGCTAGTCCTCTAATCTGCGGCTTCATTGGTGCTTCTTCCAAAGTTCCTGGACCTGAAAAGGCCTTGCCTGACTGGGCTGGAACAGTAACACCCTGCACTTAGCCACATGGTGCTAGTTAGCCCACACCCTGCTAAACACAGCCAGATGTGCAGTGACTGGAAACATGGTACAATGTCACTTTTTGGTCTTGTGGCTTGAGAAAAATACAAAAAAAAGGAACCAAACAGATTTTTCCAGGATGTCTGGGAAGCAGTTAATCCTAAACTGTGTGTGTTTTTTTTCTCACCACATACAGCACAGTATATTTGCCTCAACCTTTCAGGATACTTTATCTAACAATCTTGTTCCTTGTAAAAGGATGGCTCCATCAACAAGAGTGGTTTAACTGTAGCCTGAAATAGCTGTAACATGTGCAATGTTTCACTTTCAAAAAACTAAAGCTAAAAACAGGATGTCTTTAGCAAGAATGGCTGGACCCTGCGAAATTGATAGTCATGTGGCAGCAAATGTGACATAACATGGTCCGTTTAACCCCAGTCTATTGCTCAGCTCTCTTCAAGGATGTAGCCTACAGCAGATGGTTTTTAGACCTCAAGGTCTTAACACTCAAACACTTTTCCCTCTGTCAGCTCTGCCATCCCCATCTGATGCTCGCTAGGGTGAGATTAGGGAACATGAAAATCAGGAATGAAGAACAAAGCTAAAAAGATTTGGGGACGAGATGAGAGAGAAGAAGAGGATGTAGATGAATTTGTGATCAACAGGAAAGGACAATCTTATTAAATTTCTGTTCCAATGCTACATCAGCTATCAGAAACTTGCAACAACTTGTCTGGCAAGCCTATGTGAAGAAAGAGAATTTCCTAATGACTTAGCTGTGAAGCAATCCAACTCTCCACTTTCATAATGCAGGTCTCTGTGTTTTTGTATCTGTGACTTTTGGATGTAAAACATTCAAGTATTTGAAGGTTGCAGCTGAGTGCTGCTTGAACTCTTGTTTCTGTAATCTTGTTGTTTACTGGCTCTTCTGTGTTAAATGAACTGTTTCCCTGAAGAATGGGAAAGTTTGAGAAATCTAATATGACTAACTAACTTTGAGAAAATCTGGACATCTTGAAGTGTCTCTTTTTGTGTATGTGTGGGTGTGTGTGCGTGTAGTTCTACTTTGATGGGGTGACTGTAATCCTCTGGCACAGCAACAAAACCCAGACTGAAAAGGAGGGGGCATGAGAATGAAGGACAAAGCCATAGAAGAAAAGCAAAAAAAAACCTCACTGAACCACTAATCACTGTGATCTGAAAAGGTCAGGCTAACTAGCCAAGCTCAGAGCCCCAGATGACAGATCCATTGTCACAGACAGGCTGAGGGGAACGAGTGGAGCACAGAGACACCCCTCTATTAAGTGGAGCAAGTCATTAGACACAAATAATTGTCTTGGTGTACTAGTGTTGTAACACTAAAAATTCCTCTCTCACACTTGATGGGTTGCAATTAGAACTTTATATGATTTATAATTCCAAGAACTTATTGTTTGCAATGGTGGGGAGCAGCTTTATTGACTCAAACTGTCATTTTAATGCATGTTTCATAATGTTAACATCTTACTCTTCAAATATTTTGTTATGAGAGCAACATTATGTCATAAAACACTGAAAATAAGGTGCAAATTTGAACAGAATTAGCCTATATTGAATAAAGCCTAAATAGAACTTTTTTAAATTTGGATTGCAGTGATCTTCTCATGGCATAATTATTGATAAGGTGTCAATATTAAAAATGTTCTTTTTTGAACATATGGCATGTTATAGGGCATTTCAGTTAATTACTTCTACTTATATACACTTGCATATAGTGAGCATCTTAAACATCTAGGCCACCAGCATGTCCCAAATGAATTGTCTGGTGATAGACTTAGTTGTGCACTGTAAGGGTGTGTCTGGCACCTGGACTTTGATACTGAATGTATTGGATCTGTGGTTGTAGGATGGGACCTGTGGCCCACTTAGGTCTTTTGATGAGTTCTTCTAGCCATTCATGTGTGGTGTCTTTGGTGTGGTGTGGCACATTGTCCTGCTGTGGGAAGGTCACTGCCATAGGCAAGTACAGTTAAATAATGCAGTGTTAAAGTATATAGTGCATTCCAAAGTAACGTCCATGTGAAAGCCAGGGAAGATGTTTTCCCAGTATAGCATTTTATTAAGATCAGCGATGTTATTCAACTGTCTGTGCTTGTCATCTTGTGGCTGTATTTGTAGTCAGTTCTGTTGGTGTAAGTGTGTGTATTTCTTCATTTTTGGGTTACTATGTCCAAAGTAAAAAAAAAAAAAGAAACACCAGCCAGCTTGCATTTAATGCTCTGATATCATACACTCATGAATGTAAAACTCACCATCAAAGGCCTTGTGATGTCCAACAATTGAAGTCTGTAAGGATCGTCCATCATCTTTAAGAACTCCTTCTATCTCCCTGCGGCTCAGGATGGCCAGGTTGTCCTCCATTTCACTGGTACAGCAGGTGTAACCCTGAGGACAGATGCGCAGGTGCTCCCCTGGCAAAGGAAGAGAAGAAAGTGTGTGTATGTGTTGGGGTGGGGTGGGGGGGGGTTGAAAGAAGGAGGAAAACAAAATATAAAGAATAAATTAGTTTTAAAAGGTCCCATCATTATAGTCAGAACAAGACAAGAAAATTGAGATTTATAGCCTGTGTGCTGCTGCTGTGTGAAATATTTAATAGTGAGTGTTAATATAACAGGACTGAATTAGCTTCAGAGACTTTGTTTTATGGCCTTGAATCCAGCCTGTTGGGTAGTTAAGAAGGCAGAGCTGGGTGTATTTGTCTGCATGATCACCTGACATGGTGAACTTTGTTGTAATAAGAGCAGTAGTGCAGGAATACTGCATCATACCTTTAATGAGCACTCCTGGGGCCTTATTTATAAAAAATGTTCTTAGATTTATACTAGAACTTGGTCTCAGGATAATTTTCAACAATGTGCTTTTGACCGACTGATATAAGATGGTGAGTTAAACAAAACAAAAACAAAACATTGCTTGATCAATCTCAGTTAAGCTTGAAATGGCAGTATCTATCCTGTGATTTCCCCTCATAATGCCAGCCAGGGTTTTGTTGGGACCAGCTTTGGGCAGTGAGAAAAAAAACAATGCATTTTTTGGAAACCAGAATCATGGTTTGTAAGGTGTCAGTTTAATTATTCTGTGGACTAAATACTATTTTGAGGAACAAACCAAACATCCAACTTTGGAGTGGCCTGTTGCTGCAGTGAGCATGGTGAGACAGAAGCACTGAACTGAGTCTGACCTTAAATCAAAAGTTTAAAAAGAAGAGTCATATTAAACATTTGTTATCATTACTCAAAATTTCAATTCATAATTCAAACCTATTCACCCAGGCTCATGGGTTAATTTAAAAATTACCATAAAATACCATATGAAATAGTTTAAACAAGGGCTGTGAGAACTGACAAACACGGCGGTCAAACTGCAGCTGAAATTAGAGAAAATAAAATTAAAAGTTTTACTTTTAGTCGTCCTACTATACCCACTTTCAGGTATACACAGGGCACTCCATTCAAAAACCAAGGATGTGTGGATGTCAGAGAGAGAAATCACGACCGAGAGTGCAGAGTCTTAACAACTTTATTCTCCCTGACACTCCAACCAATTTATGAACTCCACGTTCCCCAAAACACATCCGGCTCCTCCCGAAACTCACACCTTCAAAATAAAAGGTGATTTGTGTGAGAGTCCCCAAATAACAAGTGTCACCACAGATGCACTATTATGCAGAGTTAAATACAATACATTACTTTTTCTAAAAAGAAGACAATACAGAGACTGTACAGAGACAATAAAGACACTGGAAAGTCTCTTTCATTCCACTTGGAAATATCACAATCTCTGATGTACACAGAATGCCTCCAAATGTATCAAGGTCACACATTTGGGTGTATTAAAAGTATTAACTGTATCCAGTGCAGTGTTTCTGCAACCAGGAACTTCAAGTTAGGTTTTTCTGGCGATGCCTTTCATCCTGTATGAGATAAATACTTCTGCAACTAGTATGCACAGAGATACATATTTTCTTTGGATAAGTGTCTGCCTTTCAAGATAACTTCTTCAACTATCCAACATGATGTTTCTCATCTGAACCAGGCCAGTGTGTGATAGTTTGTTATAAGTCACATTAACGCTCCAAAAGAATTGACAAAAGAGGGAGTGCCACATGTATAGCACTGTTGACATCAGTGCACATTTGCTTGGATTTGTATGAAGCACTGTTTGCAGAGCAGGTTGTAGTTTTTCCATTTGATAAATGACATAATCTCAGTCTTTGGTGACTTATACCTTCCACATAAAGGACTTACATTGAAAAGAATTTTAATTGCTTTGCTGAGATTCCCACCTCAGGAGCGTCCCTATTCCTTTTTTTCCTCTTCCCTACTTGAGGTCCCTTTGAGATCCTCTTGTGTGGTCTTGAACAGTTTGTAACTGTACAAGGCTTCACTCAAATGTTCACTTTACAAATACACATGAATGCATACAGACCCACATACATGTGTCGACCGTAAAAGTTACATTTATCCTAGATTATAGGCCATTACTGTGTTTTTTAACCATTCAAAAAAGCACAGTTATAGTAACAAGATACAGAATTATAGTTAGGTTTAAACTACACAGAGTACACCTATGACATGAGTTACAGCTACAGAAAGAATCTAAAAGGTTTTTATAATATGCACTCAAAAACATTTTTCAGTTTTTGCCACTGATAAAAGGCTAAAGCCTTATATGTCTGAAATAAGATAAGCTAAGTCTGATTATTATAAAATCAAGACAAAGCCCAAGTGTAATCATTAAAGCTGTGCAACTGATTCTACGCATGTAATAATGTAACAAGTCTTGAAATGTTTAATTAATATGTCAGCTCCCATCACTGAGCTTTATGTGGTCTGCACAAAGACAAATGCAGATTCAGTAAACACACATAAGTGCTGGATTAATGATTTAACGTCTCTAAGGCTGTCATTATCATGCAGCTGGCCGAGCATAAGCTCAGGGCAAGGCTGCACGCATGGTATGATGAGACACTGATTCTGTTGCTATCTTTTTTTTTTATCACTAAAGCCCGTGATTTCTGGTCTCTGGCTTAGATTACAAGTTCGTGTTTTACCTTCATTTACAGTAGCTGTGACCTGAATCAATCAGTGTGCACCCCAATCCTGTCCAAAACCTCGGCTGTATTTTACAATGAGTTTTAGTGCGAGAAGACTCCATGTACTGTAATGATGAGGTGTCAAGCAGGTTCCCATAACTGTCTTTAGAGTACCTGGTCCAGTCCAACTCCAAAGTGGTGTGTTTGAAAGCAATTCTCCTGTTCAAGCTCCAAAGTGGATGGCAGACTGGCAAGATCAGAGGGAAAGGTGACACTGAGCATCTCAGCATGCTCTCACTGGTAATGATGTGGCTCACACCCACGCATCAGGACAGAATGTTGAATAAAAAAGTGTGATTGTGAATAAAAAAAGAAAAATAATTGCGGAGAGGAAACAAAGATGAGAAAACAAAGGAAAGAGAATAAAAAAACAGAGTTAAAGGGAAGAATGATTAAAGAATAGCACGCTGTACTTTTGTGGGCCAGCTGCAATCTGTCATCCACTGTGATGACTTTTTAAAAGGCAAGTTAGTGTGTAGGTGTATTATTTGCCTGTGACCACTCCTTCCAAAGCAATATACTTGCTGTCTGCCCTTTCAAAGACATCTTTACAAAAGAGGAGAACAAAGTCTTTGATACACATGGAGAGCAGGAGGCGTGATGCTTTCAGATGCAACCAGACCAAAGCACGGTCCGCAAAGGGTCAATTCTTCTGTACAAATAACAGCACACATCTGCCATACAGCAAGAAAGGTCGCCTGTTACAGAGCATTATGCTTCCAGCTGGCTACCCTAAAAGTCAGCTAATGTTTTGGACAGAGCAGTCGCATCTATTTGAATCAGTAAACTGAAGAATGTGTGAGTGTCTGTTTCTATTTGGGTGAGGAGGACAGCAAGCCTCTCTCCATAAAAGTGCAAAAGGAAGTGTGCACTTGCCACTACACATGGCTCTCCTACTTTTAAATGTTTTCAGTTTCTCCTTATCCTTATCCCTCTCGAACACACACACACACACACACACACACACACACACACACACACACACACACACACACACACACACACACAC
>JBBBVU010000008.1:13455035-13467933 GCA_037177055.1 Atherinosoma microstoma
TGCTCATGATGCTGAGGGCGATGGTGTAGATGAAGCCGATCCCCGCCCCCCCCCCAAACACACACACACACAGACACACACACAAACACACACACAGATACACAGAGAAAGAAACACACAAACCCCTCCCCTTCTTTGCTTTCTTCGCCTCTGGCTGGGAATCTGGGCTTCCAAAGAGCAGATCCACACTTGCCCAGATTCTCAAACACTGGCTTGTTTTACTTATGTTTTGTGCAAGCCAGCAATCTTTGTCTTGGGGCATTTCTCTTATCTGTATAATTTCATGTCATTTGTCTAGCTATATTATAGATGAAGATAAATAGCCTCATCACCTGTCATATGGTGACAATATTGGTTTGATGAGAATTAAACTGCAAAACACATTAGTTATGCAGAGGGCCTGTATCTTTGTGCACCAGGAGCATGCCAACATTTTCATAAAGTAAACAACTGAGCAAAAGGTCTGATCAGAGCATAAAACACTGATCAGACCTCACTGTAATTAGTAAATCAAAAGACAGAATTGTGCATTCCATCGTGTGTGTTCCTGTCAACTGACAATCAGACCCATTAGGAAGATGGCCTTTGGGCTTCGATGATTGCTCTCAATTCATGGCTCATAAGTCTATTAACCACTGAGTCATATTAAAAGCCTGATCTGAACGAGGGGCTGACATGGGAACTAACACTGTACAAGGAAAGCCCTGTTTTGGTGATGTTGTGTGAGAATGGTGTGCGTGCCAAGCTGACTATTTTGAAGTCAGGTCAGGGCAGGCTATCTTAGTCACTGTGAGTCAGTGAAATTACTTGACAACAGACAGATAGACAAGGCTTACTGACAGCCAGGCGAAGGCACTGAAAACAAACTTAGACATAAAAGTCACATGGCAAATAAACAGCAAGACAACAGATTATGGGACTTTTTCTAAATATTGGCAGACAGGTAGAAAACAGTTAATGGACACTGATTCAGACTCAGTGTACAAACCAATGGAAAGCAGCAGCATTTCAAGACAAAGACAAAAAGGTTTGGGAATGTTGGACCTATCTGGTGTTCTGCTTTCCTGCTCTGTCAACAAACCACAATGACACTCCATGAAACAGCACAGAGCATCACTCACCACAGTAGCTCCCTTCAGTTACCATGCCATTGAATTATTGTTCACTGTAGGCCACCATGCCTGATGTCACACATCTTGCATGATGCAAACTGGGCCTTGACCACATAACGTCTGAGGAACTAGTTTGTTGTGTGTTGGAAAAGGGGGAAATTTTGTGAAGCTGAGTCATCTGATCTGCAGGACATCAGTGGTGCATGAAAAGAATGAAGGTCAAGTGGTACGAGTTTGTTTAGTTCCTACATAATTTGCTTTCGTAAAAGTAATTTAGCAAGAAAAACTGAAATTTGGTATACAAGTGCTAGACATTTGTCTACCACTTCTTTCTTGCTGCATGACAGTAAAATAGGCTCTGTTGTTGTTGCCATGTTTCAGATGTTTATGTGTTTTTAAGAATGTGCAGTTGATAAGCTATGCCTGTAGTTAATGCGAAAATAAACAGTGAATCAGAGAAGCATGCAAGGAAATAAAAACATGCAAATTAGAAGAAAAAAGAATTAAGAAATCATGTGAAAGTTTAGTATCTACAAGCATACGTCTTGGTAATGTAGGCCCAGTAGAGAACACTGTATCCTACCTTGTTTCTTTACTCCACACAGCTGCACATAATTATAGCCACTATAAACGTCCTTCTGTTACAACAACAAAAAGCAAAGACTACAGTGTGTTCTATAGTATCTCTCAGATGATAAAATGACAATTACCTAATGGTGGTAGACTGTATGTAACACGCAGAGTGATTAAATATGGGTGGAATACAGTACAATATAAAAACTTTCAATAAAGCAAACCCACAAAAATGTGACATGTTGCTATTTTTGGCCAGCATCCAGGCTTTTTAAAAAAATCTTTTTAAAACACTTGTATGATAATGTAATCATTTCACCAGATCAACAAAAACTGCCTTTCCTGAAATAAACATACATTTAGACTTGGTTAGATTGTTGGATTTGGTTGTGGTGAAATAATAATATTCATCAGAAAAGAAAAGAAAATTGTAAGGACCTTAGCTAAATCTCGTCCGTCAGTGTGAGAGTGTGACTTGTCACAGGATGACGCTCTGAGTGCTGAAACAATTTTAAAGATGTAAAGAAGGGGTTCATTCTCTCAATGCTGATAGGGACAGTTGACAAATTATCTGCGGTTTGATAATTTATGTTCTGCTCTAAAAAATTCAAGCATTCTTCACAAATAGATTAGTGTGAACCACAGCAAATTACTCTTCACCATAGCTGCAAGGGGAATTAGATCCAGAAGGACATGGAACTGACATAAAACTCTGATGCTTAAAGGGCAAGCTGGAATGTAACACTTAGGGAATAAAATTAAAAGATGTATTTAACAACAATACAAAACATTGTATAGTTTTTGTATTTGTGTGCGTGTTTGTTTGGTTTTTTTTTTTTAAATAGAGCGATTCATGATAAAAACTGTGTGGAATAAATGATTACTCATTACCAAGTAATAAACATATGAGCTGTCACTGGGTTAGAACCTAAATGAATTATGAAAAGCAGAAGTGCAGCTCCTTTGACACAGATACAGAACCACTCCGGTGTTCGGATTCCCACAGACAGCCCTGCAGGCCTTTAGAAGTAAAAACTTGGCATATTGCCCATGTGGGAGTAGCTTTATTGCAGCGCTCTGACAGGTAAATGCACAAGATGTGTAAAGGAATGTTTCTGTCTTTCACTTTGTACTCCTCTGTCTAATCCCCCCATCAGTCCAGGTCTGAAAGAGGTTTTTCATCGTTTCTTCCATGAAAGCAGAAAAATGAAATGCTTGTCGAACCTGGACTTCTGAGTTTGGAAGCGACAGCTCTTTGCCTCTAGCTTTGCTTCCTTCCTTCATTTGCTCCTTTGCATTCCAGTAATGTTTTCCTTTAAGAGCTACGATGGACATAGACTTCACGGATGTTTTTCCTCATATGGTTTATTAGTTTTCTGCTTAGTTTGGTTTCAATCATGAAAATGACGTCTTGCTCCTTTATGCCAGCATTACATTTTAAGAAGCAAGAATCTTATCTCATTTCACTATGCCAAAAGATTAAAGTAAATTTTAGTCTTTAAGATGCTGTTCAGAGAAACATTGAGAAAAAAATAGCAACAGACTCCATTTTCCCAAAGCTGCTGAAATGCATCAGAGTGATTGGGACAAAGCTTCTCCACTGTACTCCCTCACTGGAAAGAGTCATTAGAAAGAGCTGGCCTGTGCTGAAAGGCTAGATGGTTATCCCCCCAGAGAGAGATGAAGGCAGAGGAGAAGGAGAAAGAGAGACCCGACAGGGAGGCCATGGGGAGACAGATAGGGCACTGGCTTTTGCTGAAAGGCTAGATGGTTATCCCTCTAACCAATGAGAGGCTGAAAGTATAAAAAGAAAAAGAAAATGCACAGGGAAGGTAGGGCTTTCCATGGCTATCTATTCTACTCCACATTGACTCTGATTTGAAATCCTGACATAAGTCAAAAACATGAAAGCTCAGGATGGCAGACAGCATCACTGTTCAATTGCCAGGGTAACTGTCAATGAAGTTGCAAGTTCTGAAAGTTTCAGAGACTATTTAAAGTCCACAAGTTTGGAAAATGTTCTGTAAGATGATGCCTGATCTTGAGTATTTTCCTGGAGTGTGTAATGGTGTTCTAGGGCATCTTATAAGTAACAAGTGAGACTGGATGGTACATTTTTTTGAAGCTTTAATGAAGTTTTGACCATGTGTCTACAGTTCTGTCAGAGCTGAAAGCCAATCAAATTTGTTCATTTTAATATGAATTCTTTCTGTATCACTTGGTATCAGGGTGTATTTTTTGTTTGTTTGGTAAAGTCATTGTCCATTGTATACAAGTAAAACAGATATTAAACAGCAACACTACTGAACTTAGCGCCCTCTAACAAAGACTGATTTGGCACCCATCTTGTATCCTGTTTCTTCTTTGACCTCTCTCCAGCCAGTAAAAAGCTAATGTTGCCTGTGGTCGAAGCTCTTACTCTGTCACTTTCTCTTTCTCTTTTCCTTGCTTTCCCTCATCGTGTCCTCTTGTGTAAGAAACACATGGTGCCATGGTGCACGCTCAAAACGGACAGTGTGTTGATATCCAGTTGCAAAACACAGTCGCCACATGATGCTCTGGGCGGGGAAAAAAAGTTGTGACATGCAGTTGCCCAGCCTCAGGGTCCTGCATCCCTCATCCCCTGATGACCAGATCCCTCAGGTCATCAAGGTCAAGTCTACTTTCAGTTCTCAGAGTCAGAAAGAGAGGCAGCGTTCAATTCTTATGCTCCTCACATGTGGAACAAATTCCCAGAAAGCTGCAGGTCTGCTGGAACTCTCAACAGTTTTACATCAGGGTTAAAAACTTTTTTATTTGCCGCCTTTTATGAAAACAACTGATTATTAACTTTTATTTCTTACAATTCATCCTATTTTCTCTGAGGGTTTCTTTCTTTTGTTGTTTATTATTTTGTTAATTCATTTATTCTGTTTTTAATACTTCTTAATGCTTTCTACACCTCGTTGTAATGCTTCCAATGTTTTATACAAAGCACCTTGTCCTGTACATGAAATGTGCTACACAAATAAACTTGCCTTGCCTTGCATGGCTATGATGGCCCCAGGACATGTACATATTGAACAGGTCAGAAACCAAGTTTTAAGGTCGGAACTTATGAAGCATTGCTTTAAAAACAGGTGACAACAGAACATCCTGAAATGTTACTCAAGTCTTTACTCTTGCGAAAGGTGAGAAAAACTTGGTGTATAAACAAATAGTAAGATGAACTTAGTAGAAAGATAAACATGTGGCGAATAAACAATATAAACATTACTTAACAAGTCATGACTCAACATGACTAAAGAATGACTGATGTCTGAAATCTAACACGAGCACATAATTGTAAATAAATATAAATTCTTCAAAGATTTACAAGTCCACTGTGGTTTCTGTTTCCAGACACTTTAATGATGGTTTGTTTTTCATCAGCTGAGATTTGTGTGACTAACTCTTAAAATCGAAAAATGAATTATCAGTGTATCACATTGTGCCCTCTTCTTCTACAGTTATGATACATCCACTGATTGCTTATCTATGCGAGGACGGATGGAAACACCTACTGTTTTCAATCCTCACAATTTATTGAGAATTGACAGAGAACTGTCAGGCATAGTAACTTTGATAAGTATATAAGAAGTATTTTGTTTACATACCATCAACACTCAAAGCTAACCAGATCCTGGCTATTTATTTATATTTAGTATACAGAATAGCTAAGCATGGATGTGTTTAACAAATCAGAGCATTCTAAAGAAGAGAAAAGGAGCGCATGTAAACATAATAAAATTGTTTATATGAGCTATTTATTGTTTTTCTAAAACAGAAAATTTGTAAAACCCATCTTGCACTTCAAATTATTATGCATTATATAACTCACAAATTCACAGGCCCCCCTTCCTTCTGGTTAAGTCTCACCTGTTCCTCCCGATCTTCATACAGCTGCATGAAGGTGTTATGAATGCTCAAAGCATAGAAATGTATGGACTGAAGCCAGCACTTGCCTGACATCTTGTAGACTTTCCCAGCATCACATCGACCTACAAAGCCAACCATTGTGCAGCTCAGCCGGTGCCCTCCACCCACAGCCATCAAACCACACATATCCCACTGCACTGGCATCAGTCAACGGTCAAACCGCACTTTTAATTAACTTCAGATCTGTCAACAACCACTGAGCTACACTACGCCAAAGCTGACTTGTCATATCATGTCACATTTGATCTTTATGGGGATTTTGTCCAAAAAAACTTTAAATACAGAAAAGTAAGCTTTGATAATGTTAGGGACCACTTTCATCTGTTAGGCCACATGGAAACTTATGCATAGTTGCATATCAATTCTCGTACATACCCTTGTGTATTTTTATTAATAGATATTTTCCTTCAGAGCTGTAGGCTTTTGATCTATGTGCTCTGATTAGAGAGGAACGAATCTGTCATCGCTTCTATCTATAACTAATGAACTTTTAAGTAAAGAAGTTCAAAACTCCAAAGAAGTGATTTTAATCTATCCATATTTACCAAATAAATGCTTTAAAACCGCCTATGGTGCGTGTGCGTGTGTGTTTTTTTAAATAAACTTAAAGGTACAGTATGTATAAATTACAGACATCCAGTGGTAAAGGTGGGTATAGAAATGACTTCATATGCCAATCACAGTTGTGAATAAATGGTGGCCATCAGTGGCCAAAACTCTTCCGGACAAACATGTTTTCATCCGCGAGTGGATCCAGGTGCCTCAGGTGCAGCGATGACTGCACTACAGATAACTACTTAACCCAGGACAAGTAGGTATAAATGGCTCATTCTAAGAAAATAAAAACATAACATTTATTTTAGTAAAGTCATTAGATACCAAAAGAAACACACTGATGATGGATCAAATCTTTCTGTCATTGCCTTTGATTTTGTTACACATTCTTACACACGCTTCAAAAACAGAGACTGCATAATGATGACTGCAAGAAAAATATTTCCACAAAACGTTAATTATGTTTTTCTTTCTGGCGTAATGAATTAGTACAAGATTAACATTAACGTGTGAAGTTATTTTTATTGCCCCTTTTAGTTGAGGCAAGAACATAATAAAATGAACTTGGAAACAACCTTTTCTCCTAATTACTTGTCTCCTTGGTGCTGTAACTTGTAAAAAAGGCTGGGATTAAGAAAAAGATAACAGCAATAGAAGAACTTTACCTGAACTCCAAGGGAATTTTTCTCTCTTTTTTGATCATCTATTTAACATGTAGCTACACACTGTGGACAAAGACAAAATGAAGGGCAGTTTTTGATTTTTTTTTTTTTTTAACAACAGCATTAACAGGCAAAAGAGAGATGAGAGGTTCAGGGCTTCTTTGGCAGCAGAGCAGCATTGCTACAGGGAGTAAATACGAGGAACATCAAAGCTGGACCTGGGCTAGAAATGACAAGAACTCACAGAAAGTAGTCCCTTCTGAGAATCTTTGACAGAAAAGGGAAAAGACAGGTACTAGGCGAAAGAGGAAAACGTAAAAAGAGAGGAAAGAGACAGCCTTTTTACTTTAGAGAAAGAAACATGAACTTGACAGAGCCTTATTAAGGTGGCTGTCTCCATACAGCACAATAGGTTCCCTTTACAGAGTACAGTAATAACTACAGGGGCAGTCGCCAGTTAAGTGCCAGAGCAGATGTCTATATCACCAAATACTTCAGCAGTGCACAACTAAGGCTTTTACAAGTGCTATAGGATAGTTTAACTACAAGGACAGACCTGCTTATAAAATCAGATATCTTCTCCATGTTGTTCCACCCAAACACACGCGCAGTAACAACATACAGTACAGACCACAGAAACCATAACAGATTCTGTTTGCTAAACAAGTCAGAGACGATATAATTCTGACATGACAGGGAAGCACACTTCCGAAGCATCTCCACAAGGACACACTTTGCAGAGCTCTGAACGACAACATCCATTTCATCTGTCCAGATCCGAACACAAATTTCATCAAATGCTTACAGCTGCAGAGTGAAAAGATTATTTCGGTTTGGATGGACTTTATAGCAGTTAAAGGACAGTTAGCCATCTGAGCCTGCTGCTGTGGATGTTTTTCACTGGGGCTGCAGATGGGATCATGCCAGGAATTCATTGGGATGCTGGGAGGCTAGGGTGCGTTTGTAGGCAATGTGCCCTCACGGAGAACTTAATAAGAACAGATAGGCATCTAATTGGTAAATAGATTGTGAAAAAGGCAGAGAAGAGCTCCTTGGCTTTATTTCTATTGTAACTGTCATTTGCCACATGAGCAAATGTTGAAAGATAATTGTGTCTCTTCTTGCTTTATAATTAGGATTTACTGCACACTGGCACCAAAACTGACTGATTGCAATGCAGATTTGATGATAATAGAGAGGCAACAAAAACAAACATACAGGTTTGGTTTAGATTTTAGATAATAGACAGCAAATGTTCCTTTCTTTAATTATTATCTTCATCTGAACTAACTGGGATAAAAACAATATGCCACAAGCAGTTTAAGAAATTTGACATAAACACAATTGGAAATTGACATTGAATAGACTTTCACGGTATCTTCAAATTCAACATTAACAGCTCCTCAGATAATAATCTCTGCTATACTTTGAGGAAAATACAAAGAAAGCTCTTAACATAAGTAACCAACAGGTGAGGACTTATCATTTATGTTAAATGTTCCTCATTTACAGTGTAATGAAAAACATCTCTTTTTTTAAGTGGAACCCAACATAAGAAGCAGTGTTTTCACCGAAGACTGCTAAAAAAAAAACTAAAAAAAAACTCCTCTTTTAATTTAATCAAACACAACACAGACATAATAACTGTCGTGTTTGTATATTCCTACTTTACTTTGATAAAAAACACTCTGCTCCAGGTGCAAATTTACTGAATATAAAGCCAAAAATAGTTCCTTTTCAGAGCTGCTGTACCCAAATGCTATAACCATGCACATGCCATTTTAACAAATACATTCTTATGGCTAGAATTATTTGAAACTGTGCTGTCTCCTTCAGTAGATCACTAAGTGCCCATAACAGTAGGTAGAAATGAAATAATAATCACCTAACAATGAAAGTGTGAACATGGTCTGTGGAAAAAAGTATTTATAGCTGTGTAACGGGACATTAGGCACCGTGTTCCCAAGAGAAAAGGGATCCGGCTACAATTTGCAAAATGGGTGATGTGGGGGTGGGAGGATCAAACAGTTTAAACCATCTCTTCTGAAAACTGCTGCATGACATTTTGATGCAAAAAAAAAAGTTGGTTGGTTGCCACAAAGAGTAACTTTCTAGGTCTTTTTCAAGATGCAAGCTTTGCGAGGGAGGAAGCAAAGTGCTTTTAGAAAAGATAACAATATATGAAAGCAGGGGTTGGAGAAATACTGTAGCATGAGAGAGAATGCTACATATTTGAAGAACTTGAGTATTTTCCACTTCTTCAACAATGGAGCAATGTCCTTGGAGGTTTTTTTGTGTGTTTTATTTTTTTATACACATTTAGTAACCACTTAGAAATTCGAAAAATTACTTTGCTTATATCACCATTCATCAAGACTCAATGTGTAGTCAAAAATGGACACGTTTCTGTTGCTGCCACCGTTATGGGTACAGAAAGGTAAAACAGTGCTAAGTATTTTTTTTATAACTATTTTGATATAATTCACATGACTATGCTGTGAAATTGCCACTCTCTACAAGTAAACAGTAAATTCAACTCACCAAATAACAAGGTCTGATAACACTTTAGTTTCATTTATTTATTCATGCAACATCCCTGACATGTTTTGTAATGCTGAAGAAAGTGACCAGGAGACAAAAAGCCTTGGTAGATGCTAGAAAGAGGTTGTTTTTTAAAAACTACTCAGTGCAGCAACAACAGAAAGGAGTGGTATAGTTCATTTTTTTATTTCATTTATCTATATATTTTTTTTAGTTTAGCAATATAAATAAATAAACACTGGCAATGAACTACCCATTGGATCCCTTGGAGTGACTTGTGCGCTAAGCTTTATGTATTTAATGCCCTCTTTTAGGTTGAGATATAGCAACATCTCCTGTGTATGGATCTGTGGCTGACTAGCTGAAATTTTAAACTGGTTACATGCTAGGCTGTAGTTTGCTGCTGGCTTCCAGTTCAGTGAGGAGTCGGTCTTCCTTCTCAGATGATGCAATGCATCTTTAGTTTAATTTTGAATGCAGACAAGTTCCCTAAATATAGAAATATTGAACCAAAGTGACATGAAATGAGTAGAAGAAGGCTAATATTCAACATTGGGAGATTGAGTGCAAAATAAATTTGGTCATTTATCAAATAACAGGCCTTATTGTTGGCAATTTCTTGAGAAAATACTTTAAAATACAGATCTTTCAAAAGACATAGCAAAAAATACTTTTATAAAACCACTATGATGCCACAAACTACTTCTTATACCCAGGGTATCAACTACAATATTTACCAAATGTAGTGTCTACTGATGTACACAAAGGTGAGCAAAACAAAGTAAAACAACACAAAACATCTTGAGAAAAGAATAGTTATAACATCTACATTTCACAGAAATGTTTTACTTGATAATGCAACAAAATCCATCAAATTTCTGTATTCAGAAAGTTATATGCTGAAATAACAAGTTACTTTTGAATGGCAGTAATATTGTGATCTAATTAGTTGCTTATAAGTGCAATGTTATTAACCACTTGTCACAGCAGACCGTCCTGTTATGATTATCATCTCACTCTTCAGTGCTCTTCTTACCCTGATAGCTGTGGATAAGCAGAGGCAATGTCAAATGATTCAAGTTCCCATCCCTTTAATGTCACAGCCCACTTTGCCATGATCAGACTGCCTCAGTACCCTGAGGGCACACATCCCTGCCTTACAGAATGATTCAGAGGAGTTTGCCAATGCTCCACTGCCGGTCACATGTATTCTGTTTTTCTGTATTCAGCCCCGCAGCTGATACAGAACAGTTAATGCCAATTATTGCTTACTGGATTGCAAAACCATGAAGAATAATAATGAAGTCATACATAGGAAATTGAAGGAAGAGATATGTTTTGAGAAGGAATTTGTGATTGATTTTAAAATAACAAGAATGTCTTGCTGATGCACACTTGAACAAACACACACACACTTACGTATTAGCTGAATGAGCTCAGCTAAAGCAGCCCAAGGAGACAGTAGAATCAGCTCTGTGTCCAAGGCATAAACAACAGTTACTGACGTCACCCAAAATCAACAAGGCCAGGGCCTGAGAAAGACAGCCAGCCAATTTATATAACAATGTGAGGAAAAAAAGGGACTTTGGGACAAGCGTGACAGCTGTGCTTAATCAAGGCAATAGAGACGTAAAGGGATGCAGAGAGGCTGAAAGTAGGTGGAGAAAGCTGTAAAGGAAGGGAAGAGAGTCCTTCGGGGGAAAGAGAAGATGGGATATAAGACTTGAGAGAGGGAAATCTCAATTTTAAACTCATATCTCAAACACTAGGAGCCTGAAATAGGGATGGAAAACTTAAGAGGGGAGAGGCTGATGGAGTGAGTTCGCTCCAGTGGGAGCACAACTCTTTCAACAAAACAGCCCAACGGGAAAGATTAAAGTTTTGCTTTTTGTGTCACCAACACTTTGCAATGATGAATACATTTGGAAGACTTTAAGAGAGTATGTTTATGTTCCTTTTCTGTTCTGTCCCACCATTACAAAAAAATTACAAAAAATATTATTTATTTTAGATCAAGAAAAATCTGCAGTAAGAGAATATGTTACAACAAAAACCCTCCACCAGTCCTACTTACCTTGTTTGAGTCCAGCCAGTCCTCTATAGGCCCTGGCTATTCATCAACAGACATCACATAACAGACCAGCACCATTCATCCTGAGCCATAGTCCCCTCTGCCCAAAAGGATTTGTGATTCAATTTGACTGAGTGATGCCCTGGGCCCCATTGCTGTAACTGAGGCTGCTGGGGTTTGCTGGGAAAAAAGGGTGCAGGGTACTGTCTGACAATATTGCCATTACACCAGCTATACTGACAAAACTTAGATATTTGGAACCGTTTTGTTAGTACATCAGACAATGAGGTGGCAAATATATTGTTTGTTTGCTTGTTTTTTTATGATATTGGATGGGGGAAGTAAAAATACACAAAGAAGAACAGAATAAAACTGAAAATTTGTGAAGAAAACTAAACTATTGCTTAATGAAGGTTTTGCATCATCTCTGCCTCTCTTTTTATCTCAGCTGGATGGCAGCAAGAACATGAAAGATTTAAAGAGAAGGCTTTTAGTTTCAACCAGATTCTAGATTTCTCTCATCAAAATTAAGATGAAAGACAAGTCTATCATTGACAAAGCTGACGGTTACAATGCTTTAATGAATGAAATTGCTGTAGCTTTTGAGTTCCTAAGTCAACACAACAAACTTAAATATAAGTTCAAACAATAAAAAGGATTTATATCAAACACTAATGTTTTAAAATGCCTAATTACAAATAGGGGTGCAGAAAAAAATCGATTCACATCCGAATCGAGAATCTCATTTATGTAGATTCTGAATCGATCCAGAAATTCCAAGAATCGATATTTTAAGACTAAAACTGTTTGACTGACTACTTTCTAAGCTATTGTTACGAGACAAAGAAACATTAAAGTTTGCAAAGTAAACAAAAATAAATGTTGCCTCTTTATCAAAAGATTGCTTCTGTGTATTTTAAATTTTTGAATCACTTGAATGTAGTTAATCCCGGGATTGGTACCCTTTGTTACTAAAAGAGTATTTTTTGTGAATCTAGAATCGATGCAGAATGGAATCGACACTCCCAAGAATCAGAATCGAATTGAATCCTGAGTTGGTGTCAGATTCACCTCCCTAATTACAAGCATAATAAAAGTCAAATTGCCAACTCAACTCATGCAGAAAAAGAAGATTATTAGCTATTTGTTGGAAAAGGGTTGAATGTGTTGGGGAAAAAATGATTGAGAAAAAAAACAGTGTTGGGATTTATGCTCTAGCAAATGCCCACTGATGAGTCTTCATGTTTCCTTAATCACTGATGAGTTCCTTATGTCCCTTTCACACTAGCACCTACTCAGCCCAGCCCGGCTCAGCCTTCATTCACCCGACACCACACCACCCCGGTTTCATCTGTTCCCATTACAGCCGCGGCCGTCCTCAGTGTGGGCGGGGTCCTCATAGCGAGGTTTCATGAAGTCATTTGTTC
>JBBBVU010000008.1:13478129-13496758 GCA_037177055.1 Atherinosoma microstoma
TTTACTTCTCTATTCAGTGTTAAATATGTGTGTATGTGGGTGTGTGGTTGTGTGTGTGTATCTGTGCTTGTGTGCATGCGTGTGTCTGTAAGAGATGTTATTAGCTTGTGAGCATACTTTTTTAAAACATTTTTTAGCATATTACTTGCAGACCTTGTTTAAACTTTATATCCTACTACTTCCAGGTTTATTGTATGCAAGTTGTGCATCTAAAGACAGTTTAATAGGCTTACATTTTTTGGGGTGCTCAGGAACTGTGCAGTGACTGTTAAGAGCTTCAACTGAATGTCATTTTTAGAGTTTAGAAGCTGTGCTTTCACATCGTCCTCCCAGACTGAATCTGGCTGATGTACTCAGCATGTGACCTTGAGTCAGGCTCAGCCAATACATTAAGTTGATCAAGCCCTGGTGTCACAGCAGGAAATACCCTCTGCAAATGTCAGGGATCATCCACAACATCCAAGTGGCTCATAATTTGGAAGCATAAATTAAGCCTTTCATATTTTACTAGGTGTTTAATGTGCCACACTGCAGCTGATGAATGGATATTTATGCCTGAGAGCAAAGTAACACGGACACAAGGAAGAATATTGTTGATGTAGAAAACTGAATCTCCTCTTCATTATCTATCTCTTCCTGGTGCTCACTGTCCACCTCATTCCTTTACTTTCTGTCTTACTAAGAATGCATTGACCCCAAACTGAAGTGAGCTCCACATCATTGATTGAAAAAGGAGGAATAGCTTGTGTCATGGCAAGACAGATTTGCTCTTTAAAGCATTATGGATTACGGACATTTGGAAGAAAGCTGGATCTCTTAAGAGACTAGGGCTGGTGTTAATTCTGTCAAATGATTTATTTAGCGTGGTCAATCAAGTAAATTGGATATGTCCGTTTACTGCTTGGCTCCTTACTGCTCTAAGTTGTGATGAAAGGCGTGATAATATGAGATAACACTTTCATCACATTACTGCCCCTCCCTTAAATTGTATAATGGCTCCAATCAACCTTCCACGATTGAGAGTAATCACATGGAAATATCTGCTGACATCTTTGCCTTAGAAATCATGTTCCTCACATACACTCAGAATGCTCCATTGAAGATACTTGGTGATAGCTCAACAGCATTAGAAATCTAGGTACCAACTTAAACAATTTTTTTACTGTATATTACACTGATTAATTCACATTAGAACTACTGACAGGTAAAGTGAACAACACTGACTATTGTACTAAAATGCAAAAATATGCTACAACACCTTTGATCCTCGCATTTTGTGGATGTACCAGCCATGAAAAAGTTGCAGAAAAGTACTCCCTAACGTCCTCCTCCAAAGAAATAGACCCCTTCTACACCACAAAGAAAACCTCAGGTGTGACTTGTGGAGTATACCATCTGCAGGATGCCCTGGAACAAGCCACAGAGGACCCACTGCCATCTTCCCAGTGTCAGATACTGCAGCACAGGAGCCCTCCAGGGTCTTGTGTTCAATCCTGCTTCTTATCAGATTTGTTTTCATGGATTATTTGGAAATATGTCATATCAGGAAGGTAGTTTTAATCTGTGTGTATGAATTTGATTTCTACCAAGACACAATGCTGTTTCTGCAACCATAGAGTGCTATTCAAAAAACCTAAATGCTACTAGAAAAGAGAGTGCAGCTTTCTCTTGAATTATTGTGAGTGTGTGACCTTGAGGCAAACCCTGTAGAAGTCACCTTTGCGTGTGTCAGAACCTTTCTGTTTGTGCTAATGGACCAATATGTTGACATTTATATGTCAGGGAGAAAGGTTTATCTAACATTACACAATGCAGGACTTTCTTCCTTCTTTTTTTTAAATCAACCCCCAGAAAATAGCTCTTCAAGTTCAGTTTTGCAAAAGTGACTTTTTCTTTTTAAAGTGAGTTTGATATATTCCACCTGAATCTATGCAGGACAGTGGCTCTGTGTTCACAAATAGTCTCAGTCCTTTGTTTTTTCCATGCATGTATGCTACTGTAACAGTAGAACCTGGAATTGCAGTAAACTGCATATGTGTATGTGTGTTGATGTGCCTGAAAGCACTGCACTGAATTCCAGGGGAGGCAAACATGTAATCATCTGAACTGCAGAGGGGCTTGTGACTGACATCAGACCATGAATGACACAGTGAGCAACATCATATTTGTGTGGTTACAGCACGGTCAGGTGACTGTCTGGCAACTTATAAAGCTCCCAATCCCCCACAGAAGACAGCTTAAAGAAGAGGTAAAATTGGGGAGTGTCTTCAGGAGCAGAAGTTAGAGTAACAGGGATACTGATAAAGGAGAATGGAAAGTGAGGTACTGATCCTTGATCTCTGTTTCCAAAACGCTGAGTGAGAGAGAATTTGAGGGCCTTTTTTTTAGCATCTTTTTGATCAGGGATCAAACAGGCAGATTGTCTGTGGCATGTCTGCTCTGTCTCAATATTTTTTCAAAGCAGTGTTTCATCTTCAGATAGCCCAGAGCCAGAGCTCCTCTGGTTTACAGTACCATGTGACATGAAATGAGTGTGACAACAGATTTAAGAGGTGAAAACATAGATACCTTCTCTATTTTCCCAAACAAACCAACTAAAAAACTATGTATATTTTAAATTTGCTGTGGATACACAATCCATACTTGTAGACCACTCCATCATGTCAGGAGTTGGTGAACTCATTACATTCAAACTTATAATCATTTATTTAGAAATCTAAAATATAACATACAGTCTTAGACTTAAAAATGGCTTGTGTAGCTAGACTGTAGAGCCCCAAAACAGACTTCTTGGGTTACATATCTTGAGTCTCTGCTTTGTGTTTAACATATTATTGTGCAGTTTCAAATGATAGGTTACAGTGCATTTGACTGAAAGTTCAGGCATACGGGGATACAGAAATTCAGTCCAGAAACGGTGCACACCACACGAATGACAGACTTGGAACGGCTGTATTTTGTAGAATCTTACCTGACATTTCAGACTGAGGGACACCATCCAGAGAGAATCCCTTTCCACCGTAAAACTGTCGGATATCCGAACAACTCCGGGCTTTGCTGGTCCCTTTGTCCCCAAAGGCTGGTGCTGTAAGGGAGCACAGTGCCAGAGCCGCTATAAGGAAGGAATCCATTCCTGCAGACCCCTGTAGCTATGGACTTAGTCAAGTGAAAATCCGACCAAGAGACGAGGAGACAGTGCTGAGTCCCTCACGGAGTAGATGACTTTGGGTTAGAGCGGAACGGGGTACTTGGTGGTGCTGTGCGTAAAATATCCTCCACCTTCTTGCTCCTGTCTGTCCTTAATAGTGCGTGTGCTCTGTGTGGCTGCTCTCCGCGCACAGCTGCACGGCACAGGAGCGATTCCTCACAGCGCAGATGTCCCGTCTCTTCCTGAGGACAGGACGGGAGCTTTATTATTTCCCCCAAATAATAATCTTCTCTTGCAGAAGGCTACCCAGGATAAGTATAGATCTCCTGTCTTATTTATCCACCGTTGGGGGGTTTTGGCTCACCTACAGAGGGAGAAGCAAGAGATGAAAGAATTAGGTTACGCATTTACAGCTGAAATAAGCTATTTTAAGTCATGTCAAAAAATAGCACTGCACTGGCTGACGCCTTGCAGCCTGGTTCTGTTGACTCACGCCTGCCGGCTTTAACGGCCCGGAGGGATCAGAGTAAAGAGGTACACACAGGCAGATATCGCAGCTCCGCTCAGGGTTTTCTGAACGATGCTGTGCCAGCGCTGCCACTCTGTGGAATGAGAGAGAGGCGGGGAGAAGCAGGCAGACACAGAGAGGAGGAGAGAGAGATGGGGAGCAGAGGTTTAGAGCAACCCCTGCCATTTTCGTTTCATCCTTGTCATTTAAATATTATTTTTAGACAAGTTTCCGAATAACATCACCGTCTAACAAGTTGAAATGGTGGCTCTAGTTATAGAAAAGCCTGTCATTCTTATTTTGCAGCAAGCTGAGTGATTGGATTACCAAATGGTGGTCTTGTGCTCAGGTGAGGAATGTGTCCCGCGCGCCCTGACAGCTCGATCACCGCCGGCCAGGTGTGTCACACGGGGCCTGTGGGCGTGCCCTCGAACCCATTCCCACCCACAGTGCAGAGTATACTTGGCCAAAAGGATTTGTTCAGCAATGAACCCACGAGCCTCATCTCTCCTCAAGGTGCAATTAATCGGCTGACAGGTCACTGTCTGTCACGTGCTGTTCCCAGGTTTAGGCTACCTGTCGCCTGCTGACAGCATTCAAGGCAGAAATATGCAGTAGAGAAGGATTCATCACTCCATAGGACCTGTTGTCACAGATTTTCAGTCCAGTTTTTGTGTTATTTGACATACCATAGGCATTTATTCTTGTTTCCCTTTCTTAAGAATGTCTTCTTTGCAGCCACCCTTCCATGGAGACCATTTCTGATGAGGTTCAGTGAACAGTATGGATCAACTGAAAGGCCAGATGCATATCTGGGATCCTGTATCAAAACATCACTTTAAGATACTGTTCATCTGCTGTAGAAAGCTTTTGTCCTCCACCTATCAGTTTAATCAAACCTTTTAAGCAGACTGCACACCATGCTGATGCAAAGTTATCTGCTAATAGCTGCTTGGGCACCACCTGGTTGTTGCAAAAATACAATTTTATGTCTGTCAAAGTATATCATCTTTGGTATTTTTAATGAATCCAACTAAAGAAATAGGAACAAATTCTATGTTGTTGAAACAGAAATATCTTGGAGATGGTTCAACAATTTTGCACACTATACTTTGTTGATTTGATAAGTTCACGCTTTACTATTGTTACTACATTAATGACCCTTCATGCTCTTGCCTTGTGTTTTAGAGTGACAATAAGACAGTTGATTTCTCTTGCAACTGAGCATAAAAGGATAATTTTTCTTTGCCTAATTTCAATAAGTTTTTATTCTTTCTAAAAAAGAAACTATTCACTCACTTTCATGTTGTGCTTTCACTGTTCTGCAGATGCTTCTCCTGAACAAAAGCTGTTTGTTGAATTAGCTTTGTTTGGCAAAATCCTGACATTTGCATCTATAAAAAATGGTTTGTTTACAAAGTTAGCTACATTTTGTACATTCTTGAGATTTTTCTGTTTATTTAGTGCCTCTAATGGGATCATTGACTTCTAGTTCCCAGTCTCAAGCCCAGAAAGGCTATTGCCTTGTTATGGCATTGGCAGCAAAATATCAATAACTAAGCCGTTTCTTTTCCTTCTTCCCAACACTGTGAACTGTGAGTTGTGTTATATCAACAAAACACACACATCTCTCGCTCAGAATAATGCACATTATTCATTTTAGTATGTGAAACTGAGTCAGACAGTGTTGGATAATGTCTCTCTTATGGGAGATGCTTCTTAAGGATTGTTTTCCACGTAGAAAGCCACTGCAAATCATTGTAGTGACTGACTAAGAAACATCAGAAAGTTTAGCCTTAGATAAAAGACTATCACATGACAGATGAACAAACAAAAGTGTTGAGATAAGAGAAACAAAGGTGAGGAGGGAGCATTGTGACAACATGAGTGATTTGCTATACCCAAATCATTCTATTTTCAAAGATACAGTAGACATTGTTTATGAACACATTAGGAAAAACTACTCTATAATTACCCTGCTCCTCATCACTGGTTCAGACAAAACAATTAGGACACAATCTCACAAATCATCAACTGGCAAATGGCTACACTCACACCCCCTTATTAGCTCTCTGAAATGAATGGGCATGAATTCCACATTTGTTCTATAATATCAGGTGTCTTCCCCATGTGTGCCTGGACAAATGTGCCACTATATCATCCCTGCAGCTCTGCTTAGCTTAGAAATATGTAACTGACACACAGAGACTGCTTTTCTCAATCTGCCTAATGCCTTTTGCCTCACATCTTCAGTTGCTGTGAAGGAACATCAGGCAGTGTTAAGCACATGTGGCCAGGGGTTAATGAGTCTAGTGGGCTCAAAGCTTGTGTGTGATAACATGTCAGTCTGTATTATATATGGGTTTGTGTATGCATGACATTCATGTGTGGCAGTCAGTTGCTGTGTGAAATGTGAGTTTATGTGTCTGACTGTGTCCCACATGTGGTCATAGGTCGGCCATGCCAGTGGAGAACTGATTGGCCCTCTACTGTCTGGTATGGAGATTATATAATTAATGCTCAATAAAGCCACAGAACAGCCATGTTTTCTTCAGGCTGCTTCTCATTGAAGTTTTATTGGCTCTGACCATGAAAGGCTTTCTAATGAGGAGCAGGATGCTGGGGGAAGTTCAGGAGACCAGCAGAATGGTAGCAAAGAAAGAGGAGAGCATGGGGTGAGAGGCCATAAATAAGCAACAGTCAGTTTAGTGTACATGTGCAGTAATTATGTGGTGAGCAGTTTCAGGGCGTGATGGGGGTTTCTAGTGAAAATTACAATGCATATGTGCAGAAATACTTTGGATGTTCATCCCAGTTTTCCAAGTTTGACACAAGATCCAAAAATAGATTGACAGAAGAAGTTATTTTTTCTACTTTTTGATTTTATATGCAACCCACTGTCCATAACATTATGGACACTGTTTAAAATGTAAATGAAAAACAAAACAAAATGTAACGATCTAGATATTATCTAAAACATTACAGTTTTTGTTAAAAGAAACAATAAACAATTTTGAGACAGAAATGTTATTTGAATGCACTTATTATTGAATTTGGCACCAACAAAATTCTTGAACACAGCTGAGACAGCAGCAACAAAAAAGAAAGGTTGTGTAATGTAATGCATTAATCAAATCATTAATCAGAAGCATTAATCTAATCAGACTGATGATTCCTATTGCATCTAAGCATAAGAGGATTATTTTTCTTTGCATAATTTCAATAATTTTTTGTTCAGAAATGTGCCTCTGTATTTGTATGCATGGCCACATGCTTTGTATTTTTCACATTAAAGGTGCTGTCAAGGCTCACTTAAAGCAACAAAAGTCATTTTTCCACTTGAACTTACCCTACCCTACTCTACCGGTCTGGTAGATTTTTTTCTGAACATGCCGTTGCTACGAATGTGGCCACTTCACCAGGGTTTTTCTTGCTATGGTGCTTACTATCATTTAAAATATACTATCAGAGAAACTGAAGATATGAGGAATAAGTAACTGCAATGCCTTTGATGTAAAGCAGTTGCAGGAAATGAAAACTTCCCGTGGCTTTCAAAAGTATTCTCTCTTCTTGGCATATTCCCTTTTTTGTTGCCTCACAATCTAGAATTAAAATAGATATTTGGGAGGTTCTTATCTTTCCATTTAAAACAGCATGCCAACAACTTTGAAAATGAAAACCTTTTTTTTCAAACAAAGAAAAAAAAAAGGAAGCTTTTTTAAGTTGGATGGGTTTAGCTGGTTCATGTTAATCTTTAAATCATGCCACAAATTCTCAGTTGGATTGAGGGCTGGGCTTTAACAAGACATTCCAACACATTTAAACATTTCCTGAGTGTAGCTTTAGCAATGTGTTCAGGGTCGTGGTCCTGCTGTAAGGTGAATCTCAACCCCAGTCTTAAATCTTTGAAAGCCTGAAGTAGGTTTTCCTCAAGAACTTCCCTGTATTTAGAAACATCCATCATTTCCTCAATTCAGACAAGTTTTCCAGTCCTTGCTAATGAAAAAACAATCCCAGAGCATGATGGTGCCACCACCATGCTTCACTGTGGTGATGGGGTGATGAGTGGAGTGGGGTTTGAAAACTGGGTTTGGAACAGATTTTTACATATACAGCTTTTTGTCTGTGGATTCCACCTCATTTTTTACATTCACCTACCCATATATACAACTTGTGGCTCATCTTTCTGTTGAAGGTCAATTTACATGTAATCTCATTCCACAAAATAATTTAGTAATTATTGTTATTTTTATGTATGATACCAAAAAGGACAGGCAGAGATTGCTCTTATCACACCCACAAATACAGCATTATGTTGATCCAAAGAGAGGATGGTGCAGCCAGATCTCTAAGAGGCATGCACATCCGCACCCAAACTCACATCTCTTGTAAATTAAAAGTGATAGTGGGCAAGTCCCAGCACAGGCCAGTCTACAAGGCCCACTGCTGGACCTCAGCAGAGTTTCCCAGTACTGTTTCAACAGATATAATCAGTCTTTAGAGGGAGATCATTGTGCCCTCTCCTTAAAACCCGTCTTATCCTGGGCTCTTACAGATAGCATCGATTCTGCATCCTCTCTGGGTTTTAATGTCAACCATTAGCCAGAGTTCAGCACATTCACTCGAGTGCTTGAGTGAGTACACATTACTCACCAGATCTTTCTCTTCTCTTTCTAGTTCATTGTTTCTTTCATTCACCTCATTTCATTGATATTGTCTCTGTTGGATACACATTCTCTGCTTTCCTTCTCCTACATCCTCCTCTACGTCTCTAAAGAATTTATGATCATGCCTTTTTCCTTGACTGTTGAAACAGTCATAGGTAAAAACCTGAATAGTTTTTCAAAGGTCTGTCTTCTATTCTTGCCTGTCTCTTTCCCATTTTGTGGCTATGTTGTCTCTTCATCACATTTGCTCAGGGTCTGTCTGTGCAAACACAACCTCCACAAACAGTAGATCCACCTATCTCTATCTGGAGCCTTCCCCAGTGCCCAAAGACAGATGATGACAGAAATAAGGAGAAATGTTGATGGCAAGCGCAAAGGGTAGACAGACAATATTGTTGAGAAAAATGGGAATAAGTGCGGAAAAAAGGAGGGAGCAAACTTATGAGGTATGATAAGGAAGACGAGAATGGGATGATGGATGACAAAGTGACAGAGGCAGGAGTTGGGAGGGTGGCAGAGAGGGATTATACATTACAGATGAATAAAATGGAGTGCCAGGAACCAGAAGGAAAGAAAACTTAAGATTTTAAAATTTTAAGATTTTAAAATCTTGACTAAAGAAGTCAAGATTTTTAAGAATTTAATTCAAATAACCAATGATCAGAAAATCCTTAATTTTGGGGTTTGTACTTGCAAACTAGCCCAGTAGAGGCCAAGAAATACCCTAATAGTGTGCTGTGTTACTTTTGTGTGTCTTTGTGACATCCAATCCTTTCAATGGACACAACAAAACGATCTCATAAATGGAACCATAAAAACACAATTTTTACGAGTAATTGTCACAAATATTGAATATTAGTTACAGTGTCTGGTGAATGACTGACAAAGCACACTAATGTCTTGGTATTGATTTCTCAAATAAAAGGAGAGCAACTTTTTAAAAGCACATTGGCAAACTTTACCCATTCAACAGTGTATTCCTGTGCCAACTACATCTAAGTCTGATCATTTACCTGCATGCTGCTCTCATATAATAAACGTCACCCTCTCTATCTGTATCATGTCTTGTTGGATGAATGAAATGCTTCCCTGATCTGCCTCCTGCTGTGAAAACTCATAAACCCATGGGGAAAATGACCAAACTGAAAGATTAAGAGGAGCACTTAAAACAAACTCTGATGCCAAAGATTATTTGCAGTTTGGCCATGAGTCCCATGTCTTGTTCAAGAAAAATAAATATGTTTCTCAGATAATATTTCCCTAAAAGTGACCTTGGTTTTGCAACAGAAACTTGAAAGCTGGACATTAAATCTTTATTAGTTTGATGCAAATATCTATGGTCAGCTAATCTCAATTCCTTCCAGGTATTTGGTGTTTTACAGGTCATTGTCCAGACTGGCAGCACCTCCCTCCACATTGGCCTCGGGAACAGTGGGAGACCAAGATTCTTTGTGGTTCTCAGCCCCCTATGAGGAGTAGTACATTATTTTCCCACTGTGAGTTTAGATTATCCACACATTCCTTCAACATTCCTCAGCTCTCCGCTGTACAGAGAACACTTTATCAAATTACCCCTACTCTCATCTCCAAATTTGTTTTAATGAAAGAAATTGAAAAAAAAAAAAAAAGAAAGTTGGATATATCATTTAGCTTGCTAGCCAGACTAATCCTTACCACATTTACAAACTGCCAGGTCTCACAACTAGATTTTTATTTGAAAGACAACCTGCTTCTGAAAGCAACTCAGCTTCTTTACTGTTTTTTTCTTAAGCCTTTCTGCTCGCCCTCTCTGATCAGAGCGAGCCTTATAATCGGGAATTGCATTTAGATGAATTGTTCACTCAGCTCTTGCCTCTTATGGCCTTGTAAAGTGGACTGTAAAACAAATTTAGCCCATAAATCTGTCAGATGGGAAACAGTCTGAGTTTGGGCTTACAGGGAAAAAAAGCGGTGAGATGGTGCTGATGGAAAACCGCTTTTTGAATGGTGCATGATTTACATTAGCAAATGTGATGAGGCTATGATTGGTTAGCATTTAATTTTCCCTTTTATTAGTACATTATTTCTTGGATGAACAGAGCTTACACACACAAACACACTCAAGATGGTCAAGATGACTTGCTGAGGTTCAAACTGAGCATCAGAATGAAGAAGGGAGGGGATTTAAGTGACTTTAAACGTAGCATGGTTGTTAGTGCCAGACAAGGCTGGTCTGAATATTTCAGAAACTGCAGATCTACTGGAATTTTCA
Source organism: Atherinosoma microstoma (assembly GCA_037177055.1). NCBI lineage: Eukaryota > Metazoa > Chordata > Actinopteri > Atheriniformes > Atherinidae > Atherinosoma > Atherinosoma microstoma. Next base: position 13,488,704 of record JBBBVU010000008.1, read on the forward strand.
CACACAACCATCTCTCGGGTTTACAGAGAATGGTTTTAAAAAAGAGAAAATATCCAGTGAGCAGCAGTTGCCTGGACCAAAATGTCTTGTTGATGACAGAGATCAGAAGAGAATGGGCAGACTGGTTGCGGATTATAGAAAAGGCATATAGAAAAATGATTGAGTGCTGCCGTAGGTTCCACCTCTATTCAAAAGCACCCGTGCGCAGTATCCTTCCCAGCAGTCAGAGTAGGAGATATTATGATATAATATAATATATATAATATAAATCATATGTGTAAATTGATAGTTGTCACAGTGTCAGACCACAGTTTTAAGAGCAGCAGTAGTATTAGTAGTAGTATTATCATTTTTGATATTATTATTGTTAATATTGTCATCAGCAATGTTTAACAAGGTATCGTTGTGAGAGGCTGATTTCTAGGGACATTCACTGGAGAGGAAATCCTTTTACATATTTTATATATGTCACCTAGTTTGCCACCAGAATTTTGGAACGTACAATTTGAACAGGTATGTCACATCTGAAAGAAAAGACCAAAACACAGATTCCTTCAAACTTTTTGATGAAATTGTTTTTAAAAATTCCAGCGCTTTTGAATTAAAAGGAGGGCATAGTGTGTATTTAGTGCATTCTTAATAAGGATGCAAAAGGTTAAGTCATGTCAAACCATTTTTATTTAAGACTGAACTCCATGTGACATCCAGATTTAAAGCTTGATGGATGTCAGTATCATTGATAGTGTGCTCCATTCACAAGTGTTGAACAGAAGTTTAGATTTAAAAAGAAACAGTTCTATTTGGAAATATAGTCTCACATCATAATGTGTAATAGATTAGTCCACAGTATTAAAAAGGCCAAAATATTAAAGGCTTAAAAGTGCAATATTACTGCACTTTTTTGGCCTAAAATCAATGTTACTATGTCTGAATTTCAAAACCAAATTAATGTGTAAGTGCAAAAATCTCATACATGCATAAAAATAGAAAAATGACATTTCCAACATTAGAACATTAGATGCTCATGTTTTTCTTTGTGAATCATAATTATGCTCTATGCTCTTGACTGTCTCACAAGAGAACCAAGTTTTAAACAAACATTGTACAACTCCTCTGGCGGTTGAAGTTGGTCAGGGTTGGGCATAACAAGGAATTGCTACATTTCAGTAAATTGAAACCAAAAGGGTTCAGGGTACTGCTCTGCGATGTACTGAATATTATTGAAAATTTTATTGTCTTAACATTGCGACTTTGAAGAAACATTTAACAGCCCCTCAAAAACATTACTTGGAGGATTAAATGCAGAGGTGGAACACACCTCTCAAACCGTCCAAACTTAGTTGTAAATGTTCTAAAACTCCTAACACCTTCTCGCCTTACCTGAGCAATGTGCACAAAATGATTTGCAATTGATATTTTCATGTTGTTGAAAATAAACATACTTTGCAGAAATTTCATGTCCAAATCCCCCTTTGTTTATTTTGCAAAACACTTTCTGTTTTACAGAGATCGGCGGATCAAACTACATCATTTTTGGTCAAACACTTACCTGTCTGTAGATCTGTGCAAAGAGGACAGGGTACTGTGAAAATTGCGACCCTGGGCCTCTGTCAGAATAAAATCCTTTAACCAAGGTCCCCAATAAAATAAGGAAAAAAACTTTCTCTTTAAATCTCAAATATATGCTTACAAATGTATCTTTTTTTTGTTGTTGTTCCAAAACAAAAACCTGTGCCTTTCCCGTGGCACAGGTCTGTTAGTCACAGAGGAAAATAAAGCTTCTGATAAGTCGTCTGCTCTAACACAAGATCATCTGTATACTTCCTTTAACAAGTCAACTCTCTCTTCTTTCGGGAGGAAAAAAAAGATTTGCGAAACAGAAAAGAACCCACACACTGTTGCAAGGGGAAAAAAACTCAACGGTTGTAAGCCAGACAGATCAGAAACAGTTTCTGCATTGTCTCTCTTCCGTGTCGGAGGTTCCTGGTACAGGTGCATCTTCTTCTGCAGTATGTCAAGGTCACCTAAAAGTCTGCTAAGATGCATGTGGTGAAATGGGGCAGGCAACCCCACCACCACCACCATCTCTCAGAGTGGAACCACAGACACTTGGTTACAAGTCACAGAATGAAACGCCACACTTCCAGATCAGATATACATCTTTACCTCGAAGTGTTCGAAGCTCATAAAATGAGACTTTTGCACTTGGCCATCTACTACACACAGTTATGCAACTTCCTTTACTGTTGTCGTTATCTAATAGGCTATTTCAACTTTTAAAAAAATATTATCCAAAGTAGAAAATACAAAGCTCCTAATGAAACCTTGGCAAATAAGACAGGTGCAGCGCACCTGTGAGGAATACCGGGGTATGACACGCACACCCGGTTGTGGAACAAGGTATGTGCACAAATTGAAACATGTTCTGTTTATGACATCATAGTTGACATAAATATGAAGGCACAATCCTTTAATAAATCAGGGCCTTTGTCTTTATTTCCTGATTGTCACATCTGCTCTTCGTTTGGTTTTTCCCCTACAGTATAAATACTCCTTGGTTTCTTTCTTTTGTCTTGTTAAATCCTTGCCAATCCACTCCTGGTTTATTTATCCCCAGATTATCTCAGTCACTGTTTTTTCCTTAGTTTTTATTCCCTGTCAGCTATTGAGTTTTGTGCTTGTTGTTGTTCTTTTGGATTTAATGGTTTCTTTCCATCCTCTTGTCTCCTGCTTCCTTCCGACATTTGGCTCCTCCTCTCTGTGCTGTGACAATAGTTCACCAAGTCACTATTTCTTTACTGATGTATCACTGTTGAAGAAAAATGATATACCAAAGATATAAAAAACTAAACATAATAATCTGCACAATGTGAATTTTGTGGATTATTATTTGGTTACTGTTTGAAATTCATCAATTGGATTTCAACAAATAGTTCTAGTGATGATTGTCGTTTTCTATTACGTGCATATCCACATATATCAAATGAGGTGGTTGGATATGATGGTGAATCCACATTTTAAAAGGATAAGGGAATTGGAGCACCCACTCGACCGGTTGACCATCCCGAGCAAAATTATTTTGGCATTTGTGATTTACAGGTATTATCTCAGTTAGATTTTAAATAGTTCAACTTTTCATGTTTAACCTCAAGTTTTAACAAAGTCATTTGAGTTTTTACTTTTAAAAAAATGCCACCTAGATATTTCTTTACAAACAAATATTCTAAGTAACTCCACCTAAGACCATTTAAATGTAATTTTTAGCCTTTTACAATTTTCCAACATTATGCATTGACTCTTGAAAGATGTTTAATTCATTTGAGAAATAAGAGAAGCTAAGATAGCCATGTAAACTATTGTATGTAGCTTTATTTTTACTTGCTTTCTGCACTAACACCAAAAACAGTTAAAGAAATCAAACATCATGACTTTCATTGTCCCAACAACAACTGTCAATTAAAGCAGCTGTGCTTTTTATGCCATTTTTGCAATCCAAAATTTGGCATGTGGGGGGCGGGGGTCTTAGGAGAACAAGGCTGAAGCACTGGTGGCCCTGCAATATTGATTTTCCCTCTCTCACGGCTTACAGAATTGGACAGCAACAGCCTTCTCTGAATCTGTAATAAAAGCTGATCAATGGTGCTCCTGCCCACCAACACACTCATTTATCCTGGGTCACACACATGCAGTATGCGCGATGGGCACACACACACACAGTATTTCGTGAATAAAAATTCCTACACTAAATGCAACATTCATGCAGATGTAAGACACTGATTTTAGGGGTTTGGAATGGGAATACATGACAAAAGTCCTAAAAAAACTCATACAATTGTCAAATGATATTTAGTTTCAATTTTACAAAGACATACAGAGAAAAACAACAGAGAAACAGAAAGAGTTGCAAAGGTGGAATGGCACCCATGGGAGCTGTGGGACATTCACACTGGTGCTCATCCATCTCCAGGACATGAGGAAGGAGGCTGTGAGTGGCATGCCAAACACAGCAAACCTGACAGAGAATTCAGTGGGAGATACAGACCAACCTTAAACTTGTGTGACAGCCATGGAAACACACACACACACACACACACACATGCACACAACTTATTCTTACTCTCCTTAGTAACACCTCACCTTAAACTCACACCAATGGCGACCCACTGGTTTTAATTGGAATGGGGGCTCATTCTAAAGGGGTCACATTTTTCTCTGGTTTGCCATTGTCATGTGGAGACAGTTCATTTGTTTTCCTAGCAGCCAGACTTTCCCGTTGACTAATGTTCAGGCCCCACTGCTGCGCCTTATTAACACACAATACATTCTAATGACACGCTCAACCCAGACTCCAGTTTCTTCCACTGACCAGTCAATAACTTTGAGTCCTTGTGCATGTGTGCATGACTGTGCACATGCAGTGTTCATGTTAGCAGAGCAATTTGCATCTGTTTGTTAAACACTTTCTCCAATCTGTTTCCTGACATGCCAGTTTATCAGGGGTGGTTTGATACACTGGACCCAGGGAAAATTATAACTGCTTTTTAACAAGGAAAAAAAACAAAAACAAAAAGGCAAAGGAGGGCTTATTTCACGTGTTTCATGTGTGCAAGTTCACTGTAAACCACAATGTGCGACAGGTATCTGGAAAAAATTTGGCCAAGACAAGACAACCATGATGTGTGTTGACTTTATGATGATCACATGATCATGTTTGGCTGCGACTGTAAAGAATAACACAGGTTCCAAACATCAGATCCAGGCTTCTCACCTGGGAACTGCAATTCCTCTGCGATTTGTTTCCATGCAGTATCCTTCTTGGTCTTAACCTTTGGACACATCAGACAATCAATGCTCCCGCTGCCACCACGCAACCGTATTAGCATCTTTGACTAACACAAATTGTTTTAATTTCTTTTGCCTGCCATATTCTACTCTGTTCAGGTTTGTTCTGGTTTGTATACAATGGTGCCTTGTTCACACTGATCAACGGATCATTTTATGCTGTGGGTCATTACTGCAGGATGATCAACCTAAATTTCTAACAACTGTCAAGAATTTGGTGAAGGCTGTAGAAATGTGGTTCAAAAGCAAAATCCTTCCTGAAAAACATCCATGTCGAGCCTCATGAAAAGAGGCTTTTTATTGCTGCTGAGAACACGCATCATCTTCTATAGTGTTTAAAGAGTAGCTCACGCATCACACAGCGATATGAGCAACCTTTATTTGTTCCATTGTTGTTTATCAATTGACCAATGAATTAATCAATTATCCCTTGCTTACAGTCTTATTATAAATTTTGACTGCTCTAGCTCTATGCCAGAAGTTTATTTTTCTCCTTAGTTTCTACCTGATCTTGTATGCACTTTTCCCTGTATAAATAGTAAAAAAAACAAAAACAAAAAAAAAACTCTTCAGATGTGAATCTACTCAGCGGGTGCTTGAAAGAGGTTCCAGCCTCTGCTCAGTCCTCTGGCCTGTGATGTTATAGTTGAGGTCTGCCTCTATTTTTCTTTCATAACAAGAATAAGTCGGGATTCTTGTAGGATCTGAAATTATTCCACAGCTGAATGACTGTTCATATTTGATGCTGGTCATCCTGAAGGACTTGCCAGAGGCAGCAATCTGCAGAGTACAGGATGAAATGTACAATGTAAAAACTTTTACAGTTCTTGGCATGCATGATTGCTTTGTACATGTATGCTGGCCTTTACAGCATTTCATCAGTCAGAAACAAATCATTTTGTTTTGCCCTCAAACAGTTTTTCCTCACCCATATCCCTCACAGAAAATGACAACAACCTCATGACAGCTGCCAGGAGGATAACACCACGCTGCCCTGTTTTTCTGCCCTCTGCCAGAAGAACAGTACATGATGAGAAACACATCTGACAAGTGAGAGCAATCAGTGGTTTGGAGGAATAAAGCAAAGTTCTTGCGTCGCTGTTGATCTCCATCTGTGTTGCTGACACTTCCCTTGACGCTCAATCATGTTGAAAATTAGTTTAATTGAACTCAAACAGTCAGCTGAAGAACTCACCGAGCATAATGCTAATTGGCCAGCGTAGCAGGGTGACAGATCGACAATTGGCAGTGACTGCATGTATTAGCCGGCTGTGAGAGCAGAGGGAGCTCTGAGCAGAGGGAAATGGATACAGCTGACAACTGAAAGTCAAGAGGGTAAGCTGTGGTTAACAGGAGCCACAGCAACCCCTTCACCTAATTGTCTATCTTTGAAAAGCTATTTCCAGTGCATTCCCACTTCCTTTGCTTCCTTCATCCAGTTCAAGCTTGTCAGAGTGATCCCCTTGCTGAAAAGGTAAGACAATCTAGATTCAGAGGGGCGTGTAAGGGGAACTCCGCTGTCACTTTGCTGTTGCACAATCAGACTGACTTCCCAGAACATGTATGGGGAAAAGATTCAGTTTACTGTGTGATCTAACTTCTTTGACTTTAAGTTAGTGCTAGATCTTCTCATTACTGAGGAAGTAAAAACTTGTGCGTGTGTGTCTGTTAGGATGTTTAGGTGTGCACGTGGCCACTGCAGTGGAACAGAAGCGCTGATGTGTGCTACTGTTTAAAATAGTCTAGACAGACAGCTGAGCAGCTGTGACCTGAGGTCCCCCAAATTCTCAGTTACATTCACTGACCACACTGTTTCTTGAAATGTGTGTGTGGTGGGTGTGAGAACCCCCCCCCCCAAAAAAAAAAAAGAAAAATCACCAACAGCCCTTTTTGAAGACATCTTTAGAGAGAAAATTCTTCATCTCCCTCCATTATTGTCCATTTAAAGTCATCCATTGCTATCCTCCTCATCAGAGGTTATTAAAGCTACAACAGAGGGTTTTTGGTTTTGTCAAGCAGGTCCCTGCAGCCCAATTACATGTCAGGCAAAGCGGAGGCATAATACCCTCGACTGGACACTTTTCTCAACCGTCTGAAGCCAGTCAGACTTTCAGTTTCACAGCAACAAGCATGAAATAGACTCCAAGGATCACATGCAGTGTGCGTGCAATTGAAAGTGCACAACTGTAAGACAGGGTGTGGAGATGAGATCACTGGTGTGTGATGATTTTTGTGTTCATTGTGACACTGTGTCCTTAAAGCCAGGAAAGTGTTATTAGTCATATGCTCCCCGTCTGATGGCTAAAACAGTGGAAGGTGGTGAGACTTTGAAGGCCACTGTCGCCTGATAAATTGCCAATGATATGCTTTTATAATAACTATTGAGGGAAAAAAAGACTTGAATTACACTGAAGACCAGTTATAGACATTACTTCTTAAATATTTTTGTTATGCAGGATGTGTTTGAGGTTAATGTAATTTTCTGTATCAAAAGCAACATTAAAAAAGCAGGAATGCATGACACAACAGGGCCCCTTGGAGATACTAATCATCACAAAAAGCAGTTAACCTCAGTTAAAGCTCAGGTGTGATGGATTAACATATCAAATAGTATTCTAAACCTGGCCACATGTTTTTTAGAATTTAACGGAGTAGTTTTTTTTTGTTAGTTTGTTTTGAGTTTTTTTTATCTCTTTATATTTTAATTCAAATCAAGTATGAAACCAAACACAAGTAAACAATTGAAACAAAACACTGGCCTGCTAAGATACAAAGAGGAGCACTACACTATGAAAACAAAACTATATATCTGAGTGATAAAATAAACAAACCTATCTAGCCCAACACATTCTAACTTTACCTAAATCCTAACTATAAACACAACAGAAAGAGAAGCCAAAAGGGCTTTAATTACTACTTAAAAGGATAAATCAAGACCATTTACAATTAAATAAGTTAGCAAAACACAAAGCCCAACAGTTTTAACACCGTGGGTAAAACTCCTATTCTAACTCCTTTCAAATACCACCAACTAGACACAGTCACCGATCTCCAGGCCAAGGACAAACTGGCTGTGCAAATAGTTGCCAACGAGTCCACAGCTGCAACAGGTTTAAATGTCCAAGGGTGTGGCTGGAACAGTGCTGATAGGTCAGGCAATTATCCACTCAGCTGACAGGAGGCAAAGGTGTGGTGGAGGGAGCCAATCCTCAG
>JBBBVU010000008.1:13524374-13535297 GCA_037177055.1 Atherinosoma microstoma
TCTATCTATCTATCTATCTATCTATCTATCTATCTATCTATCTATCTGTCTATCTATCTATCTATCTATCTATCTATGCATACATAAAATAAATACAGTGCTACTCATCACCTCCAGCAAATTGTGTCCATACTGTTGAATTTGAGTGATGACAAGATTGATTTGTGTAGGGCAGGGGTTCTCAAACTTATTTTTCAAAGGTCCACATCTACTCTCTAGTGGGAGTCATGACACTGTTTGTCCGCAATCAATTGCAGTTGATGCGTCTGAGCACTGGTTTCATTTAGTTTGCTAGCGGAGAAGTTGTTGCAAATGCCCGCCCTACTCTGCTTCTGATTGGCTCAAACATTACAAAACACTGTACTGATAGGGTACTGGTTCCTCTCATTTATAGCAGCCCTCTGCCCATGCCCTCCTGCATTCACTGTGTCACATAAAGAGGGCACGTTGACTGTCACAGACGGTCGAGACACACCGCTTAATAGGCGAGACGACAAAAGTTGGTGAACATAAAGAGTTATCACTAGATCGCCGTGAATAATATCCAAGGACACTATTTCACACCATAAACAATTTGTTTTCCTATTTGTGGAAGATTAATTTTGAAAAAGACTTCGGATAATAGCGTTTTGTAATTCAAAACATAACTTGGGCTGGGTCCGGACTGACATGCCTCGCTGTCCGGATCTGGACCGGAAGTCCGGACTTTGAGGACTCCTGGTGTAGGGTGTAGGTACATACTTGAGTGTTTGTAGAGTGGGAGTGAGCATGCATTACTTACAATGCTTTTCTTGACCATCTCCTGAGCTTTGACAACCATCTTCATCATCACAGTCTGTGGTGCTGCCCTCCTCTTCACCACTTCCTAGCTCTTGCAGCTCTTCCCAGGCCTCCATTTGGCCAAGTTTTGGAAATCTTTCATGAGTCTCCTAAATAAACACATGAATATGAAAATCATCACTCTCAGGTCACAGAGAGTTTCACTCAACAGTTTGGACAATCCACCTCGTTCAAAATGAATTTTAAGATTTGATAAAGCTTATCATTAAGTAAATAAGTTAAAACACACAGTGACATACTGTAATGCAGCATATATACACAATTATTATTGTGAAAAAAAAGTTACAATAAATAGAACAACAGAATAAAAACTTAATTCAAAACAAGAGAAAGAAAGGCTAAGATGAAGCAAAATATAAGATTTGGGTGGAGGAGTATAAGGTGACAATAAATTTAGGTTTTGAAAACCTGCTTAAAAGAATCAACACACTCAGATGTGAAAGACCAGATGAAGCAATGTAAGAGGATTGGGAATAAAACAAAACTTCCCTTCTCTTTCAAATGGAGCAGGAGATTAACAAATAACGGATTTGAAAATTTGAGTGCTAGCAAAAGAAAACCAAACAAATAATTATGGGTCAAGTCTATCCACCAAACACCAGATGTCCACTGACATTGTTTTTATGGCTAAATCAGTTCAGTCTGTCAAAGCCTTGTTAGCCCCCCAAAAAACTTGTTGAAATTTGGACCTGGTTTAGACGTTTGCCATGGGCCAGATTTAGACTAAAGTCAACCGCAGCTAGATGCAGTAAATGACTTTTGGGCAAAACCTGATCAATGTTCCTTGAATGCTGTCTGCTGTAGCTACCATACCAACCACTCATTATGACCACATACAACCCTACTTAAATAAAGTTGAATTATCCTTTTAGAACAGAGAATGGAAAAGTTGATGAACATTTTCTAAAGGTAAAATGGGTGTCAAATAATATCATGGGGGGAAAAATGTGAAGAATAAAAATCAGTGTGTTTCAGTAAAATCCTAATACAAATCTGTTTTAGTTTATTCATTTAGTTCAAAATGGATTTTGAAGATTTTCCCCTATAAAATAAACTCAATTTCAGCCTCAGATCACACACCTACAGAAACTTCACAGAATAATCTGAAGGGAGAACATTTGCAGCATTAGATACTGTCATCCAGAGGGCACTTTATCATGACACATACCACTTTTTGCTGTCAGTTTCAACCTGACTTGTATATATCCATTGTGCTATTTACTTATTATGCATACACTTTCTTAACCTAATGTCACTTTATTTCACTTTACCTTATTTCACTTCATTTTTATTTTTATTATTTATGTTCAGGATCAATACAGTATTTATATATTATACATTCCCAGAAAATCCAGAAAAAAAAAACAATATATACAGTACCAGTCAAAAGTTTGGATGCACTTTCCCCTTAGATTTAGTTGTTGTCATTTGCTTTTACTCAATTTTATTCATACAGCAAGCTATAAATCTTGCAACCGCCATGCCACAGCACGAAGGGGTACAGTGTGCTCCAGTGGTGCTTCATATGACACTATGGCTATATCAAGCTTTCTAAAATATCAATAAGGGCCGAAAAGATTCTCAATAAAAAGAAAATTAGCATGGGTGGTGTACAGTAGTGAGCCCTCTGGATAGGAGAGTGAGGAGTTGCATTCAATTATAACCTCAGTGCTAGATGAGTATTCATCAACATACTACTTTTTCATTTAACTAACCCACTAATAACTTCTGCGTATTTGAATGCTGACATGTTTGGAAAAACAAAACATAACAAAATTCAAGAGTCGAACATGGTCAAACATGTATCAAATAAGGTGCTTAATTTCCCTGCACCACAGGTGAAACATCTGCAATTAGAAATTGAAATGTGCTCACTTCCTCTCAGCCTTAGTTAAAAACATAGCACAAACATAAACTAGTCAAATAATGTACTGTACCATCCCAGCACATTCAAACATCGATAAGGTTCAGATAGTGCAAACCTATGTTACAGAGACAGTTTACAGAGATCAACATCTATTTTCACCAATACCTTTCCCCTTAAGATGGAGCAGATACTGGACCACCTGTTGACCCTTTGTGGTATCCACCACTACCAAGGCGGTGCTTGTTATCATATAAGAAGGAAATATCTAGACCCAACTAGAAAATTGTCCTCAAAGTACAAGCTAAGACAGAGCCATGTTTACATGTACTGTGGAATGTGTTGAACTGTAAAGACACACAAGGACTGTTGACACCCTGTAGGTTGTGTGCAAAACTATTATTATTCATGCAGGTGGAAGCTGACAGAATAAATCCCAGTACATAGCTACCCTTCACAAGAAGGGAACAACCAGTAAAGGCATGTTGAGAGGTGAATGGGATGAATAGGTGTGGGGCCCTGGGTGTTGAGGGATGATAAATATACCTGGCACTGACGTGGCATCATTGACTCACTCACACACCTGACAGCAAAAGTGACTTTCATCTAGTTGTCTCCTTGATTGTCCCTGAAGAAACATTTCATGATTTATTTTAAGCAGCTATACAAAGATAAATGTAAAATATTAGTGTGAAGAGTCTTTAGATTTGCAGAAGTTATATCAAGCCATACTTATTACATACTTACAATAGTGCTCAAAGCTAATTGTTAACTTGTTAACACTGACAGTTATAATATGCTACAGTTTACACGTATATTGTTGACCTTGTTTACTTGCTCTAAATTAAGGGTCTTCAAATGTTTATGCTGGCAAATTGAATATATAAACTGAGTACAGGTTAAGTTGATAGCAAAGTCCGTTTTGGACAAATTGCATTTGGTCACAGATAAGAAAAAAAGACAAATATGAACTTTATTATAAAACGACATGAAACCTAAAGATATCATAATATATTTTGCAGACATTATACACAAAGCTCAAATCAGTTAGCATGGATAATGCAGTAAATAACAATGTCTATTAAAAACTGTATTGTGGTAACAGTGGTGTAACCTCAGTATATGCCTTACTTTCAGGATGCAGACTGCCTTTTGCTTTTTGTCCTATCAACTGTAACTCAACATTTTTACACAGCAATGAAAGATATTAGCCAGACAAGGGGCAGTGAAAATGATTTATTCTCACAGTTAACAGTCCTATCTTAAGGCGACTTTGGCAGCAAGTGAAAAGATGCAACTTCAAAAGAGCCAGCTACATGCCTGGAAAAACCAACAGCTCAACAGCTGTGTGACAGTATTTGTTGTGGGGTTATGGCAGCATATAAAACCATTTTTTGTGGCAGTGCATGACACAGATGAAAACTGTACATGAAAGCACAGTCAAATCAAAAGTTCAACTTAACATTACATGTGCTAAATGTGTAAAGTCATCTTTGCATCATTTAGATGGAGCTACAAGGCATCCCTAACTCATTTATAGCTATCTCCTGAGCCCTGCTTTGTTTTAGCTCTCCACCTTCCATTAGTTTCTGCATAGTTGCCTGCTGTGAAAATGTTGGGGCGCAGTTTTTCATGTGTCTTTTCTTTAATGACGCATTATTTGTAACAGTCCTAAAGCAGTTGCATTAGAATGCAGAAGTTATGTCTGTGACTGGTGCAGAAATTGCAAGGCGTATTCTACTGGAGCACACTCCCTTGGGATACATAGCATGTTTATTAATTCTATTAAAATCCTGCTAGAGAGAGCTATGCTCACTTCAAGTAAAAATCAGTCTTATTCAATTCAAAATAAACAGAAAACACAAATACAGCTTATATCATTTTAATGCATTCATACACAACACTGCTTTCGGTTTTATGAAAACTCAGGGGAAATCAAAGAAAAGAAAAGAAAAGAAAAGAAAAGAAAAGAGAAACTCCATCCTCTGGAATCCCCATATCTTGTATGTAGGGCTGGGTGATGAAGCATATCTTAAAATTTGATTGTGTTTAAGTTTACATAGATCTCTGTGATAAGCATGACACATCTTCAACTGATAAAGACTAGAGACAGCATACTCCAGTCCACTAGTTGGCGGTATTAATGCACCTCTAGGCTGGTTTCTAACAACCAAGATATCACCAAAGTGGGGTGACACTGAAGCTGAACATCTATTATCTTCCCAAACTATTAAAAATGTTGACAAAAAACAGGCCTCACTGTGTCAGTAATATAGAAGTGGATTGAATTCAGTAAAAAACTATGATGAATAAAATATGCAAACTTTTTTATTGATTTGTAAACTCCTGAACAGGAAACACAACAACACAACAAACATCTTAATAGGTAACACCCCAGCGGCTATGCAGAAAACATGAAAATACAGACTGGTGTGACTTAGTGCACCAGTTCTTCTAGAGCACGCGTCAAACCGAAAAGCATCATATCATTCAAGTCGTCAAAACCAAGCAAAGACATTACAACAACAGTAGACTGTTTTAAAGCTTAACTTGTTATATAATTAGGTTTTATGTTGTATTATTATTAATACCTTAATGAGTGATCAAGATTGATCAGTACAGATAATCATATTTTGGTCATATTTTCTGTAATATAACCCAGTCCTACATGTTAATATGTAATATTTCATGTAGTGGCTGATAGGATTTTTGAGATGAGAACAATTTCACTTAAGTTTACATGAAAAAGTATGCAGACATTCAAAAAGCTGCATAGGTTTTAGCAGGAATCAACATAAAACTGTTTGATTAGAAGTTATCCTGTAGCAGTTCACTTTTGTCAGAATGATTTAAATAGCGTAGTCATGGACAGATTGGTTCTTTGTGCCTTCCTTACCAGAGTGGTCATTGCAGCCAAATGCAAGGAACAAAGGAGAAAAACCTAAAATTATCTAGACACAAGTGGGTGCATTTGAATTTGTAACTCATTGAATTTGTCATGTATCCCATTTATACCCTGTGTGAAAGCATATCTACTCCGTCAGGACTGAATGGGCGATTTAAGTACCACTGTGTTACTGTGTAATAGTGTAAGCAAGTCACAAAGTCAGGCCTCATGAAACTCAAGTGGATCCTGAAGTACAAGCAGGTAAAAAAAAAATCACTTATACTCACAGCAAAAATCTATTCACATGTAGATGTCTCAGTTTTCAGTTTCATACATTACAGGAGAGTTACAAGACAGAAAAAAATAATAGTACTCTAGCATGATCATGTCCTGTGCTGTTATCCCTGTTTGGAGATTGGAGTGTGATATTTTGAGTAAAACAAGAAATATAATTTCCTTGAGGGACTCATTGTTCAAAAGAGACAAACATGAATTTATGTTTTTTTATCCTCAGCTGTTCAAAAAATTCTGTCAAGTACTGAAGCTTGAGTAACGTTTTAAAATCAGTCAAAAGTGTTTTTGTCTGCAAGGGAGAGATAAGTAGTGGTAAAAGATGCAAAAGACGACAGAAAAAAGCTACTTTATTTCTTCTTTAGAGCAATGCTGCTGAATGCATTAAACTTTTTCAATATGCAAAGCAGCTAAATGAATTCAGTGCACCTTTCATGAGTTAACAGGCATGTAGTTGAACATCTGAATGCTCAGTAGCATAATCATCCAGATAACCAGTTGGGTATTAAGCTAATAACTATGTCTTGTGGTGAATGTTTAACACAACTCTGCTTGGCCTAGCTGTCTTTAAGCATGCTAATTAGAGAGGGAATCAATTAAAGTCTTGTCGCTGTGGAAACCACAGTAAGTGTGATTGTGGCTTGGCTGTTGGCCAATCCAGCTTGTTGGGTTCTTTTGATTATGCAAGGATTGCAAAAGTTCTCAAGTAAGTGTCCAAAGAGTTATTGGTTCTGTCACTCTTTAATCTTGAACTCTGGTGTGGAACACAATAGTGGTATTTAAAAGACCAAGGAGGACATTTTTATTTCTCTTGAGCTAAAGCAAGAGGCATAAATGTTATTGTTTGTGAAGAATGTTAAATATGTGATATACAGTGAATAATTTATCTCTACCCATCTGTTCTCCAGTAAAGAAAGACTGCTACTCTGGGTGTCAAAGAACACCTTAAGCAGGTAAAAATTCATTTAAAGCAGAAGTCACCGTCACATTAGGGAAGAGTTCAAATACATTAAATGTTAATTTATGTAATTTTTTTTTACAAATACAAACTAAAATGACCACCTTTTGGACATCTGCCCCATCAACCACTTAAGTTCCATTTATCAATCATGTATTTCTATACTCATCAAAAGATAAAACCATAAAAGTAGTCAATGCCTCAAATGTGAATGATGCTGCAAAGAAGAAGATACAAACTCTACAACAATGACATCAACCAAAATCTTTAACACGGGAGCATGAGAGATCTTTACAATTGCCAAAATTTAAAGTTTAGCTCACAAAATGGGGCAACACCAATTCAGTATCTAATACATTCTGGAATATGGCCACAATGCTGCATGCTGTTCCACAAGAAATGCTGGGAAAGAATGTGATTTTGCATCAGATTGAGCTGAATAAAAAATAAAAAAATGTCACTTATTATTCATTTAACTAGACATGTATAAATAATAAGCATAAAGACTTATGGTTGAAAATGTGAACTATAAAGTCACAGAGATTTTTTTCTTTGAATACCAAATGTAAATCAATATTTTGGTATCAAAAAATTCAAAAAAAGTATTCAAAATTTGGCAAGAGTCAAAGTGTATAGTATGCTTGACCTAAACCAATTCATTCGACAGGTTTCAGATGTATAAAAAATAATATTACAGACATATGCAGAGTATGTATGGACAAATAACCTTAACACTAGCATTGACTGCCAGCTATGTTTATGCCATCAAAAAGAGCCTTTGTACTACTAACCTTATGGAGGCAAATATGTCAAATTAAACATGTTTCAGCCATTTATTTTTTTCTAACTTGTAAAACAAGGCTGAATTTTAGTATGCTGCTTAATTTGCAAATATTTAAGAACTTGGTTTTAAGGTGAAGGTTTGCTTTGCTATTTTTAGACAATATTCTTTTGGAAATCATACATTGTAAAACATTATATTGTGGATCAATGATAAAAAAAATCTTAAATACTGTTGCCTCATAAGAAACTCCCCCCCCAGCTATGTGCTTCCTCCAGCATAATATTTATGTTGACCTCAAATTCTACAATAAATGAGTCTTATTTAATATCCTGAGAAATTATTCCACATCTAAGGTGCAAAGACAGAAGATGCACTAAGAGAGAAGAATGAGAGCAAAAAAAAGTGTGAGTGTAAAACAACAGTTTAAATGAGTTACACTATGATCATGGCATTGAGACAGCTGTATGCAGTTGTTTGAGCTGACAAGGGGGTAGAGAAAAAAAGATCTGAGAGGAGAAAAATACCAGCATTTCACTTTAAGGTTAGCCTTGAAATTACCTTGGCATCCAAAGACAAATCAGGTATTCCCAAAAGGCTTTGAATAAAATCCCAAATCATGAAATATTTTCTAGTTCTCCTCCCAGCGTGCCAACTAATTCCCCACTCTCTTTCTTCTCAAAAGCATTCTTTAGTCAGAGGATGATAGGGCAGGTTTGAGAGCATCAAAGGCTGAATTCCTGCATGTATTTGACTGCATCCTAGTCACGCTAAAATCTGTACTGCCAGGAGAAACCAACCACCTTCTGAAGCAGGCTGGAAGAAAGAAGAGCTTTTAAGAATGCATATGTGTCTGGACTTTAATTGGGGGCTACTTCACATACATGTTCCACTTCTGAATGGAAATAAAAATTAATTATGGAAAGTAAAGTTGTGAGCTGTGGTAACCAGGAATGGAATATGAATACCACAACTAGTAGTTGTGTAGGCAGTGCTTTAAGTGGGCCGGTATGCACCGGTACGCAGTACCGACACTTAAAACTTACCCCTCAGCGTACCGGGACTTTTTTCCACAATTCAGTGCGTACTGGTACTTAAAGTGAATATCTATCTTATTAGAAGGGCTGTGGGAGCCGTGTCGCTCAGTTTCTCTCTGTGTCTGCAGCGGTTTCTCTTGGTATAACCCCTCTCCCTGACTCAAAAATGGTTTGATTACGCCCACCCGGCCTTTTCTCCAACTCAGGCTTGAATCTCTCTGCGCAGAGCGACACGCTTCCTTCTTTGGCTGATACGCCATAGTGGTGAAAGTACCTGGCTTCAACCAGGATATGTGGCACAATTATTACCTTCTACCTCTCAACACATTATTATCATTACCAGTCCTCATGTTTGCTGCATTTAAGCGTGGGTTGCTCTTTATGTTGTTAGGTAGGAGTTAGCCAACGTTTTTTCTAGCTAAGAAACGTTACAGGTCGTCAGTTCCACTGTCCTCTGGTTGAACTGGGATGACAAAAGCTAGCTGTTGTGACTCGTGTGCATGTGTTAAAGCCAAGGTGCTTTAACACATGCAGATGAGTTCCCCTTCCCTAACACACCTTAATCTAATGGCTAAATTCGCTCATGCACATGTCATTCTGCTCTTCAGAGGCCTGGTAACGAGCTATCCATTTGATTCAGTTGTGCTGGAGAAGGGATGCATCTAAAAGTTACAGATAGTTGCTCACGAGGACTGGACTTTGGAACCCCTGATTTAAAAAATCAAGATTTTATGGTTTAGTCACAGAGTCTCAAAAAGTGTTTTGCTTTTTTTCACAAATGTGGGAATGAACTTAAATGTACAAAACAGTCAGATTTATCTTACCTGTTCAGGCATTTCTCTAAGTACTCTGCAACCTCAGATCCTAGAGTTGCCCCTGCCTAACATGCAAATACAACTGACAGTATGTCTATATTAACAGAGAAAATATGTTTCTGCGACACATTAATTCCAAGTGCCGATGAAGAGGTGCTGTATCAGAAACAACATTATTTTTCATGTCCATGTTAGCGCCATGAAGCTTAAATCTAATAAAAGTGGCTCCATGACACTTTGAATTTGGCTCATGTGGATTTGATTTTGTTCTTCCAATTTCTGGTCAAATCAAACTATTGATCTATAGATCGATAGATAGATCTATATATAAATATCACCCAGGTTTTTTTCCAGATTTGACTGACAGCAGGTCATTGAGGAGAGTACCGGCACTTATTTATTTCCACTTAAAACACTGTGTAGGTGTGTGTGCCTGTCTGAGTCCAAGGCTACAAGTATGTCATATGTGGAATGTTTAACTTCTGAAGCAAGATAGGTTTTAAGTTTAATACTTTGCATACCCACATTAGGACAAATGCTCTGTTTCTTCACAAGGTGTGCAAAACAGTATCGCATCATGGAGAGCAGTAGCAGTAAATTTATACATGGAAAGAGAAAAGGATAAGGGAAGAAAAACCTGGAGGCTTGTGAAGGAAAAAGACAGTCATAATCTCCAAAAGTCTGCACAAGTTCTATCTACCCTTAAAAAAATGTAAATCTAATTCCCTCACATACTTTTGAGGTTCATTATGCTTGTGCATAAAAAAATAAAAAAATGTAGATTACTTGGAGAGAAAATAATGTATTTCTAAATAGCCTGCAATTATTCAATTGGATTTTAAGTTGACAAGTTCAATTGTTTAGCTGGAAATCAGATGAAGTCTAAGGCTGGTAGGCGCATGGAGCTTAAACATAAATGAAATGCCTTTAAAATATTCTGGAAGAAAAAACCCACATTTCCACGGTCATTTCACTCTTGACACATCTCAACTTTGCCGTGACAATGATCGTCCGAACCCTTTGTACATGAGGCCCCAGGTCTGTGTCCCATTGAAAATCTTTTAGGAGAGTTTAAGATTGGAATGCTGGTAAGGAACACCAAGGGCCTCATGTAGAAAGCATACGTAAGCACAGAAAATGTGTGGCGCATAATTTTAGGCACAACTCGGGATGTATAAAAATGAACATGGCGTGAAAGGTAGAGTATATATTCCCAAACTTTTTACCAGCCGTGAAAATGTGTGGCAGCCACGCAAACCTTTTCAGGTGGACAATAACAAACTACAAAGCACCAAAATACACCTAAGTACCTTGAGATCTGAATCCATTCAATGTTATTTAACGCAAGGAGCTTCTAACCCAATGTTTTTCAAGGTTTTAATATTTTATTGTTTAAACTGAAACAATGAAACTGAACCACATTTATCCTCATACAATAAGGGAACACACA
>JBBBVU010000008.1:13567370-13591071 GCA_037177055.1 Atherinosoma microstoma
TATATATATATGAAACAGATAAACACATTCTACTGTCTTTCTGTTCCAGAAAAGATTCAGTAGAATCCTGAACATACAAACCAAACACATTAAAACACTCCTAGAGTAGGAGTCAAAGCCTCCAGAACAGCATACAGTCCTGTGGGGTCTTTTGTTGAAAGCAAGAAGCAACTAGCAGACCTTAATAATAGGATATTTGAATTTTATAATAATAATAATAATAATAATAATACATTTTATTTATAAAGCGCTTTTCAAAAGAAACTCAAAGCTGCTTCACAGGATAATTTTAGCAGGTGTTGGAGGAGTTAAAAGTTTACTGATGTATTTTGGAATCTGACTGCTTCAGGCCTTACACATGAGAAAGAGGTTAGTGTTTCCCAATTCATTATGAACTAAAAACGATACAACACTTACTGCTGACTATTCTAGCTGGTGATTATTGAGTCACCCAATCAAAAAATAAATAAATGGGTATATCTTTGGCATAAACACATACACAAAGTTACAATACCAAATACTCTATTCTTATCTGGTTCTATAACTTTCATTCCTGCTTTGTTTGTTCACATTTACTTCAAATATTCAACTTTATGTTATGCGGTTCAAATTTAATGCAGGCCTACACAAGACTTGGCTTGTTACCTGATTAATTAACCACTGTTATTAAGCAATGTTGACTACATAGCAAAACTGTTTGGCTCATTTCCTTTGACTAGTCAAAGAAGTAATAAATGGAGCTGCTTCTCCTAAGGATTGGGCCAAGTCCACACCCTCAAAGCTTAGTAAAATCTGGCAGCCATGAATGAATCAGATCCAGATCATATTTGGTACTTCTATGTGTCATAACTCACTCACAATCAGACCCAACTGGCTTGACTTTTGACAAATATACATGGCAAAATTTAAAACTATCTTTCATAACTCCAAATGTTTTTTTGTTTGTTTTTTGTTTGTTTGTTTTTAAAACAAAAGACACAAGATGTGAAGATATAATTTTGACTTTGGTTAGGGTAACAGTATCCAATAAAAAAAAAAAAGAAGACAAACCAGCAGAAAGTTATTTTGAAAGCAAACAGGAGTGTATAAAGCATCTTCAAAAGTGCCGACCTGTACCCATACTTCCTCTACAGGTATATGTTTTCATTAGTGAGTAAGTAATGTTTCTCTGTGTTAGGCAGCAGGGTGAAGTGTATATGGACGTATGAAAATAGGGCGGGACTTTCCCTTCATTCTGCACCTCTTCCGTGCAGTGGCCACATTCCCAGCACCACTGAGGGGGCTCTAGTAAGCGAACCACGTTACCAAACCCACCCGGAATTCTAGGAACGTTTTTCCCTGTGGTTTCAGGTTACCACATGCACACGCTAAACACAGATCACAGGCACACACACAACAGCACCACAGTAGTGTTCTGTACTTTTGTTATTTGTACAGAGCTGGTTCTGTAAGCTTTCCCTTCTCTCCTCCCATGCCCGTCATTCATTTTTGTTTTAATAACACATCTTTCCGATAGGTTTGATGAAAACTTGGACTTGCACTTAAACTTGCAAATGGAATCAAACCAGACATCCTGTTAAAATTCTCACTATAATGATAAATGCCACACTGAAAACTTGAATGTCTATGCACTTTGACACTAAAGCCCAACAAGGAATTTTTCTCAATGCTCACCATGTGTCAAACTCAAATTCAAACCTATATGTAAACATTTCATCAGATTATATTCAGCTAATTTTATGCAAAAAACAAACAACTCAAAAAATGTAACTCTGAATTAAAATCATGAAAAGAATAGCAGTGTCTCTAAAATTAGTCAAACATTGACGAATGTAAAGCCAAAAGTTTTCAAATTGTGATTGATGTTGTGTTAGTGTGTGACTGTATCGCATGTGTGCTGCATGGAAAATACAGAACTAGTGTGAAGGTCTATATGACCATAATCCCCTACACACACCTACGAGCTGTGAGCATAGATCAAAGCAGGAGTCAGAGGGTGGATTTTCTCTGCCTTTGAACAGTGTTGAAAAGTTTACAGAATTGCGTGAGTAGGTAAGTGTATTTAACTGACCTGCAGGGTTGTTTTTCATCTGATAAAATTCTTCAAAAATGGAGGGTTAATCCTGGAAGAGTAATTGACTATTTTCATCATTTGTGTGGCATGTTGTTTATGCATGTAACTGCATAATGTCAGTGCTGCTGACATCAGAAGGAAAGCATTTTGGGTATTTTGTTCTTTGTTCACTGGTGTGATACATCAGAATGGATATTAAACTCTACAGAAATGCTTGGAAGGCTAACATACCCCTCTCAAACACACAGGGCAATGATATGCTCACCACCATTGGCCTGCATCCAGACATGCAGTGAGGACTTCAAAAAGGCTCAACAAGGCAATTAAGCCGCAAAGATAAAGGGCTCTCATAAAACCACTGCTTCTTTCTGACCTACATCCCTCATCTACCCGTAAGTTCATATCTCCTTCCAACATTGTTTTATTCAAACTTCCTTTCCTGCCCCCTTCGACATCTGTCCCCTCTACTTTACTCTTTCCTTTGCTGAGTTTGATGCATTTCCACTGGGCAAGCACAGAAGTTACAGAGTACACAGTCTACCTTGTCCAGTAGGAACTGCACAAGTAAAACATGCCAATCTATTGTGACATTTTAATTATATTAGCTCAACCCACTTTACTGGCTGGACACAAAACATGAGGAAGAGGCTGTAAAATTGTCCAAACAAGGACACTAAACTGAACAAACTAGGGGCTGCATAATATTTGAAAAACATGCTTTATTCAATATCATTGTTGAATATTTTGATGATGATTTGCCCTATGATGAATAAACAAATATTTCAATACACAGAGCTAATCTTAGTTGTTTTAATGAGCATTCCACTTCGGCACCTTGCATAGTAGCTAGTTGCACAACATCCATAAAACAGAGCATTTTGAAATTCAGCGCTGATCGATGTAAATGTGCTTGTCCTATTTCAAGTCCAAATCTCTGCAATCTTGCATTTGTATTTGCAATATAAATATTGCATATGTTCATACTGCGTTAATGCATTTTTTGTATATTGTGCAGCCCTAACGTGATTCCAGAGAGCTGGAAGGAATCCTCACAATCATATGACATGCACAAAAGCACAAACTTGAAGGGGCACAAAAACTCAGGTACCACACTTGCAAATCATGGCGTGATGTAAATTGATTTAACTTACACACCATCTAGACAAGTTTTCTCTCCAGTTTATAAATTCCATAAAACTAAACTCACAGTGCAAACATTTCTGCAGTGAGAATGAGAATGAATAAATCAGAACGAAATATGATCACTGTTGTTCTCTCTCTACAAGATGCAGTCCTAAAGAGAGAAGAGCCAAAGCAATGTAGAGAGGTTTATATTGAGCTTCTTAGCAGCAGCCCATGGTTTTGGGAAATGAAGAGACCAATAAATCAGATCCACGATCATGTGCAGGAATAATTCAGGGAGGCACAATGAAAAGACTAAGAGGTTAGAAGTGTCATGGTCTCTAAGGACATAGTATCTCATGAAGCTCATGTCAGGGCTGTCATTCTCCGTCTATTACAGAATCTCCTTTTTGTTAAGGCTGAAAAGAGTGAATTTCATCAATCCTCCTAAGATTTGTCATCTCAGCTGACAACATACAGATGGATCCTGCGAAAGTGTCAGCAGTTCGTGACTGGCCAGTGCCCCAGGACCGCAAACAACTCCAAAGGTTTTTGGGGTTTGCCAACTTCTACCGCAAGTTTATCCGCAACTACAGCTCGGTGGGCGCACCTCTCCATCACCCAAAGTCCCTTTCATCTGGGATAATAAGGCAAGTCAGGCTTTTTCATCACTCAAGCAATCATTCACCTCTGCTCCCATTCTTCATTCGCCAGATCTATCTCGTCAGTTTGTGGTTGAGGTCGATGCCTCGGACACAGGTGCAGGGGCCATTATCTCCCAACGGGTGTTACATGACACCAGGTTACGTCCTTGTGCTTTCTTTTCACGGCGTTTCTCTGTTGCAAAACGTAATTACGACATTGGAAACCGGAAGATATTGGCTGTGAAGTTGGCACTGGAGGAGTGGAGGCATTGGCTTGAGGGGGCCGAACATCCCTTCATAGTTTGGACAGACCATAAAAATTTGGAATATCTAAAGACTGCCAAGAGACTTAACCCTCGACAGGCAAGGTGGTCATTATTCTTTGGACGATTCAACTTTACTCTTGCTTACAGACCTGGTTCCAAGAATATAAAACCTGACACCCTCTCTCGCCTCCACACCCCGGAGAAGGATGAGTTGGACCATAAGTCTGAAGAGTTCATTCTTCCCCCTGAGATCTGGCTGGCAGTCACTCGACAGGGATTGGAGAGGGTCGTCACCAGCAGCCATATCGATCATCCTCCACCTACTGATTGCTCGCCCGGCCGACTATTTGTTCCAGACCACCTTGTCCCTCAGATAATCAACTTCTGCCATGACTCAAACTTTTTTGCCTCCCAGGTATCACAAAGACCTTGTCAGTGGTCCAGGGACACTTTTGTTGGCCAACGTTGAGAAAGGACGTCAAAGAATACGTTGCTGCCTGCCAAACCTTTGCTCAAGCCAAGACTTCATGTCAATGTCCTGCTGGGCTCCTACGTACACTACCGATACCTCACCATCCTTGGTCCCACCTGTCTATGGACTTCATCACAGGTTTGCCCATTCCAATAACCATTCTGTCATACTAGCCGTTGTTGACATGTTTTCCAAGATGACTCACCTGATACCACTCAGGAAATTACCCACTGACAAGGAGATGATTGAGGTTCTCGCTTGTGAGGTCTTCCGCCTCCATGGGATCCCTTCTGACATTGTCTCGGACCGTGGTCCTCAGTTTGTTTCACGCTTCTGGGGTGAGTTTTGCAAGTCCCTTGACATCAATGTCAGTCTTTCATCTGGTTTCCATCCCCAGACCGATGGCCAGTCTGAAAGGGTAAACCAAGAAGTTGAGACAGAGCTCTGGGCACTATGTGCTAGTGACCCCACCAAGTGGTCTCAGAATCTGCCTTGGGTGGAGTACGCCCTAAATTCCCTCCCTTCCAGCGCCACTGGACACTCGCCATTTTACGTGGCTTATGGATACCAGCCGCCAGTGTTTGCTCTCAAGGAAAGGGAGACCAGCGTTCCTTCTGCCCATACATCCGCACTCCGATGCTACAGAACTTGGCGTAAGGCCCGACAGGCTCTCATCAAGACTGCTGTAGTTTAATCTAGGACAGCAAATCACAAACGCATTGCAGCACCCAACTACCAAGTGGGACAGAGGGTCTGGTTATCGACCAAGGATGTTTCCCTCCGCATTGAGAGTCACAAGCTTGCGCCTCGGTTTGTGGGACCATTTCCCATGTCAAAGGTGATCAACCCAGTGGTGGTGCGATTACAGCTTCCCCGGACCCTCAGGATCCATCCCACGTTCCATGTGTCCAGGATTAAGCCTCCTCTGCTCATTTTCCAGTGTCAGATTGTCTGATGCCGTTTGCCCAGCAATTCAGCGTTTTTGACCACAGTTTTTGAACCTCGGTGCTTCTAGACCTTTCTTCTTGCCCTCGGATTTCTGATTTAGCCTGTTCCCTCTGGATTTATGCCTCCTCGTTACTGAACCTTGCCTGCCGTGACCTGGTCTTTTGTCTAGCCCTCTATTCTGTCTGCTGCCACCTTGCTTTTTTGGATTCTATCCTGGATCAACTCACAAATCTTCAGGAACATGTGCACAGCACACACATGTTCTGAGCAGGAATGTTTTTCTTCTGCATAGAGTAATTAATTTATTGTCCCCTCTGCTAGAGTTACATTATCCAATTCAGTTAAACTTTTTGAACTAAGCTCCCCCTTACCCGAGAGACTGACACAGAGAAGGCAGGGAAGAAAAAATGTATGACTCGATGGTACTGGAAGGAGGAGAGTGTGAAGGGTAAGGGCTTTGCCCAGCACAGTGTTCTCCCTGTTTCTTTTTACAAAAAGAAAATTGATTCCAGATGTCTAAATGATAAACAAATGGATTGTTATAACCTTATAAAAATTCAAGGCATTCAGAAGTCCTCACACTGCTCTATTGTCTGTGGACCATCTCTTGAGCTAATTCCAAACATTTGGAATCATCCCCAAAGTATGGTGAAGACTAATTAGTTCTCCATTTTTACAAAAAAACATTCACACATGTGCTACACACCGACAGAGAAATCTTATCCTAATTTGTTGCAGTCTTTCAACATTGGGTCAAGGTGTTAAATCATTATTAAGAAAGCTGTTTCACAACACAATGAAGAAAACTAAACAAGCAAAGCCATAACACAAACAAAATATCAAATATTTTTTGGATTTTCTGGTGCTAGCTAAATACAGAGACAGATGGTGGTTAGCATAACAATAAGAATGATCTCTTCTTACTGAGTTGGTTAGAAGATTACTTTTATTTTGCACAGATTAAAACTGTCTGATTACAAGTAAATACTATGCTCAGAGTTAGGCCAAATTCTAACAGACAAGTGCTTGATAAACTCAAAATATTTGCTTAAATTTCAAATTAGATTCAATGTCAATGTTTGTAAATTAAGATCCTGAAATAAATCAATGAAATACTGTAGGTATTTAAACCCTTTTGTAAATGACACCTTCAACTCAGCTCACAAGTCCATTTCTGCAAATACATTGTTAATTCATTGCATCTACTGTAATAAGGGCAGGAACACACCCGTTTATCTAAGGTCTTAAATTGATGATGCATGTCTGAAATCAAACAATGAGACTGAGACCAGTGTGACAGGACTGTTTCAGATCTTTGGAAGGATGCACATTTCTGCAGCATTGTAATTGTGCAAAACCACAGCACCCTCCATTACTCTAACTTGGAGTAAGCTGGGAACCACCAGTTAACTTCCTAGATCTGTTTAGCCAAACTGAGTTGTTACATTCCTCTCCATCAAGTAGACCTATATGGTAGATTGATCATTCCTCACTGAATATACAGCCAATTGTGAATTACTATGACATCAAAGAAACAAAATCCTCTGATTTTGAAGTATTTAGCCATTATTCCATGCACTGAGAATTAGTAAATTAATACACATAGTCAAATATGGTGCTGACAGCATTGTTCTGTGGGGATGTTTTTTCTGTGACAGGAAATGGGAGACCAGTCAGGATAGAGGTAAGGTAGCTCCAATTGTAACAACATCTGCTATTAACAGATGTCATGCTCAAAACTGGGCACTAAGATCAGCATATTAATTGTGTATCTCCAAAAACTGCTCAAAATGAAATAATATTTAATCTAAATGTACCATCTAAGCCAAATTGTCCAGGATCTGCATGGCACCGACAGATACAAAGTCAATCACTATTCTAAATAAAGAATGTGGTCACTTTGCTTGATCCTATTTTTCCGGAAAAGCTGGTACACAATATTCACACTTGTGATGGTGTAAATGTTGAAATACGTGAACAAATGTCAACACCCACTTTTAGTTGTAAGTACAACCCAGCTTGCCACTCTGTCATCAAATGCTGAACAAAGACAGGAAGGGAATTTCAATCCCATATTTCTTTGATGTGCTTTGAAGTATTATAACATACAAGTGTGTCTGCCTAAGTATGTGCGCCTCCGCATTTTGAATAACCTTCCAGCTGCTCACTAGCATATGGTTCCCGTGTGGATTGATACTGTACTGTATATGCAAGTATATCAGTAAATGTCCTGTGTGTGGGGAAAACCCATTGGGTCATCAGAAGCCTTTGTGTGCTCACAACACATGAAGGAATATATAACTGTGAAATGGACTAATACAAAATTACCTTAGCATGTCTGTTTTATTTCATACTATTTCTTAGTCTTTTTTTGCTGTGCACTTTTTCTATTCTATTTTTAAATTTTGCATCTTAATATCTTCTCTTCTCTCACTTATGTTTGTGTTTTCACACAGCTTTTGCAAGCATTAGGCAGAAGTAATGGCAGTGATGTCCGAGTCTTTCCCATGCAGCCTCATAGGAGGGTCTTTGTTCCCCCTTCAGGCTTTGGGGGTCCCCACAGCAGGGCTGTGCCCCACTCTAGTGACTCCACAATGGGTCTTTATGCTTCCAAGGCCCCCCTTCACACCATTGCGCTACCATGCTTCCCACATCAGTGGCACGCCATTGCGCAGGGGGCATCACGGCATCGAAACTACAACCCTTTTCATACCCTGTTCTGTCCTCCTTTTTCTGGAATGCATATCAACAGAGTCAGATACAGAGAAAGAAAGTAAATGAACAGCCACAGGCCAAGCGTGCGAGCAAGTGCCAAATGTCTCAGTAGGATACTGTTTTCTCATTCAAAGCAAGAACACTTGACACCACTAGCAAAGACCAAGCACTCACCAGGGAGTGTGTGATAACACACCGTTACAACCCATTAGTACTGTTGTTGAAAAAACAGTATCCTTGGCAGTAAAATGACACTTACACACTGACTTACACACACAGACAAGAGACAACTGACAGCTGATACAAAGGAGGAACTTGACAAGATTTGTTAAGACATATCTTTGGTTGCTCAGTAGGGGCTGAAAGGTTGCCTCACGCTGTGTTAACGATCTAATTTGTTCCTGACCACAAATCTTCTCCACACACAAATTATTTGTCATCTTGAGATTTTATTCAAAAGAATCTTTTTTTAACCCTTTTCCAGTGCATAAAATCCTACAACACTATTGTCTCCATATACTTTGGACCAAACACAAACAAATGAACAGAAGATGACAATCACTTGAAATGTCAAAAATCCCATTTAGTCTTTGTCACTGTAAAAATAAATGTGTAAGAGTTTCAGATTGATCACAAAAGAAACAATTTCCAAAGTAATTTGGATTAAGATGTGATTTTGATCTAATCATAGCGGGCACTGTGTACAATCCTTTGCTGGAGGTCAGTTGCCCGTTTCTCAACAGGAAACTTGTACAAGGGCTGCCAGTGTCCTTTCAGACAGGAGTCTGAGCCAAAAACTTCATCCACCTCAATGCATTCAAATCATTTAAAAAATGGAAATGCCTCACTTTTATCCAAACTTCATATGCTACTTTCTTTTTCAAGTTTTCAAACTCCAACTTCAGAAGCACTGAAATAAAGTAAACTGTCCTAATTCCCCTCATGTACATTGTCTCCTCATTCTATGAGCCAGCTGAACCACAAAAACATATCCATGATCTATGATATGGAAATATGCCAAATGTCTTTCTTCTTTGAAGATGATCTCTGAGAAAAAAAACATATTCCTGTGTATAGTATCTTCTCATGTTTGTATGAACTGGGTAATGTATTTCCTTAATAAATCACAATGAACCAAGGCAAGATGATGTGACGGACACTGAGGAAAATGCATCCCCCAGACCTATGTTTTCTTCTGTTAAAGGTAATACTGGTGGTGCCAAAAGCTGAAGTTACCATGGTAAGGGTATTATTTTTAAGAGGGGGAGCATAACCTTGTCATAGCAGAGAACTTAGTATAAAGAGTCTTGAAGAAACAGATCCAGCAAAGAGAATGATTTGGAGAAAAGCATTGGCTCAGTAATCAGCATAATTTCTCTGTTCTTCTAATGCTGACTGAGAAAGCACATAGCCACACACTGAGTAAGTGCCTCAGTCTCTGAAAGATGCGCCCAAAACCATTAGCAGGAAAAGGCTTCCAGGGTTATACATATAAATCAACATAAAATAAAAATCTCAGCGCATAAAGCTCCAGATAACAATTCAATCACTGAACCTAACCCAAAGAGGAGGAGAGCCTTGAAATGAGATGTTCTGCTAGCATTAACTTTATGTGGAGATGGATTTAATTAGTTCCTTATTTCCAGAGTGATTAACAACAGTCAGCCACAGTGATAGGTCTACACACATCCCCTGCCCCAACACGAACACACACACGCACATGAAAACGCACGTATTTTTTAATTCCTTTTCTCAAATCTCTGCGTGTCAAAACTCAAATTTTACAAAGTAAGACATCAAATCCAAGGTGAAACAGAAATGAGGTGTTTGAAAGGATGTACACAAGTACGTTTTTGCAGCAGTGTAACATTATGTGGAGATAAAGGAAAGGTCTCATCTCTAAACTCCAGTGCTGCTAAGGGACAGCTGTGATCGCCAAGTGACAACTCTGAAAATATGAAACAGCTCTGTTACACTGCTGTTCTTAAAAAAAAAGAAGCAGACTCCAAAGGAAATCAGATGTTTTCTTTGTTTTAAAGCATACAGTTAACCAGTGATGTAACTGAGCAGGATTAGGTGAATACTGGGAACCTGGGCACACTTCTCTTACCTTTCCACAACACCCTCCCCGCTCCAGCAAGTGGAGTCTTCCACTGCATTCTCTACTTCACACAGCATCTCAGGCAATGCAGTAAAGAAGGACTTGTAGCGTTGCAGGTTCATCAAAAACTCCCTGATGACAAATAACATAGAAGAAAAGCTTTAGAGCAATTTCATATAAATACTGCTCTCAACGGTTGAGTGCTTTGTATGATTCCAACATGAGTGGTGTGATATGTAAATACACCATTGACTATGATACTTTGAAACAATACTACTGACAACAAACATTATCTCCACTTCAACAAGGCATGCATGTGATAAACACGTGATAATGGTGGTGGCAGAAATGACCGGATTTGAACAAGACCACTTCACTGTATCAGCACATTTTTTCTCAGTTTTGCTGTGTGGTAAACTGTTTGGTTCACCAGATCTACAAACATGTGTTATCAATATAGACACTGTCATCTTGAACTAAACAAAGGCATAACTTTTTGATCAAACACACATTGTCGCCACCCATGAGGCAGAGCAGAAACAGCAGGGGTCATGACGTTATGTGCTGAGCCAGCTAGTGAAATCTAATTAAATATGCTTCAGTATCATCAATTGAGTAAGTGTCACAGATTTCTATTCATAATACAGAATTAGCTGTCATTTCTGAAATAGTTGTTAAGAATTAAAATAAATTCCCCTGGGTTCATGCTTACCTAGAAAGCGTTCTCAGACTATATTTATTCTTGGAGGGTTTCAAGGGGAATGAGCTGGGAGTGATGGGAGTTGAAGTCCAGGGGAGGTTGTAGCAAGCGGAAGGATGCAGGGAGATGAGAAGGGGGTTTGAGAGAAAAAGGGAAAACAAAAGGATGGCATTGACAGGACACACAGAGGAGAGGGAGAAAGGACAGTAAATTGACTCTGGAAGAGAGTGATTATTCATGCACATGCAAACTTGTCACACCACATATGAATCAAAAACCATGTCTCCCCACACCACATAAAGAATAAAAACAGATAAAGTTAATTTAATATTTTAAGTCAGTAAACACTTAGAAGCAAATATCTGCACATGTGCAAACTGTTAAATATTCTGAGGGAAGCCAAAGAAAGTTCAGCTGAATATTCTGATTCACTTCTTTCCCCCCAATAAAACTAAATGTTGCTATACTCTATCATGTTTCATATTTGTTCTGTGGAACACTGCTCCCCCTTCACTGCACTGAGCGCTCCAGTGGCTTTGAAGTCGTCAAAGCTCACATGTTTTGGTCAGCACTGGCAGCCAGCAGGGAGCTGGATTGTGTTGCCATTGATGGTGGTGGCAGTGCCAGGCCAGACCTGTCAGCGAGGCTGGCATCCATGCAGCGATTCATGGTTTGGGATGAGGTTGGGAAGGCAACCCTGCAACAGTTTGTCTGTATGTGCTTTTGTGTGTGGTGCTATTTAAGCCCGGGCTGGCTGGTGTGCAGAGTTGGGGGTTTGGTCGTCTGGGTAAACAGGAAATTGTTCGTCCGTAAAGATTAATCTTACCAGCCCTCTCAGTACCAGCTGCGGTGGGCACAGGATGGCTGCTTCAGGGGTCAGGCAGAGAGCATGGATTGTACTACAAAACACCGCATTTACTGTGTGTGGGTGTGTGTTGCTTGCAACTACACTTTTAAATCCATGCCAAATATAAACTTCCACTACTATAAGCAAAAAAACAAAAACAAAACTGCACTTTAATATTTCCCAGAAAAAAAGCAAATAAGAAAACTTTTAAATCTAAATCTCTTTCATAGCTTTGTCTTACCTCTTTAAGTGGGCTAACTCTTCCAGCCGCTGCTCTGGTATTGGTTGGGAGGGGGCGGCAAATGGAAGAAGAGGAGAGGAGGTTATGGTAGAGGTCATGACCTCTGGGCTAGTAGGTTGCATGACTGTAGGTTCCCCTGTGGACAGGCCACACACCTTGTCCACCTGCAGAGAGAGCAGAGCAAACACACACCTGCTAAGCAATGAAAACATGAATGTGTGGGTGAAGCTGCAGGGTGGCTTCCAAACCACATACTGACACCTGGACATTTAAAAGTATTTACATGCAAATAGATTATTATAAAGTAAGCTTCTTTTTTAAAAACTGAATCAAGTTTCAAATAAAGAATGACTGCATTGGTCAAATTAATAGTCAATTTGGGGAAAATGTGTGCATGAAGAGAAAGATGTGATGTGAAAGAAAATGGTGTGATGAGGGAGTTATTGCCAAGAGGGCTGACAGTAAATGTAGAACATTCCACTGCCTCATAGAGGTGTATGCACATGCGTGCAGTTGGCAACGACTGCAAATATCTCCAGTGGGCTATTAAAGTATGTAGCAGAGGGGAGGAGACAGGGGGGTCATGAAAGTAAAGAGGAGTGTGCTTCAAACCAAGAGACATAATCAATGATATCTCATTGGCTTAAAAGCCTCAGTGCAGCATTGTTAAGTGATCCTCAATTACCCAAAGAGACAGACTGTGATGGCTCTTGCATGCTAGACTGAACAAGTCATTTTACTGATCAGTGCACTGCACTGCTTTGTCAAGAGCGATGAGTCATCCTACTGTGCATGACCACCCAACAGGACTAAGTACAAGTTTGCAGCATCATTTCTTCATTTCTTATTTTGAATTGGGGCCTTAAGTAGTTAAGTGGTTGGACACTTCTGTGGTACATAACAATATCTAAGAACACTGTTTAACTCAAACACTATTCTAAAAAGCTGCACTGGACATGCTGTTTGTAAAGTCCTCAAGGTTTTTTTCTTCTATTGTTAGTTGTGTGCAGCAATAAAGCTGAAGAAAGGCTGCGAGGGGCCCAAAACAATGAACTGCACAAAGAAATGTGTAAACTTCATCTGGGGAAAGAGCAAGTATGCATATGTGTTTAAATTGTTCTCTGAGGGGGTGTGTCTGCATGCTGGGAAGAGTTTAGATTAGTCTGGAAGCAGATGGAATATGTGTTAATGGTCACAAACTGTGTCTTGCCATCCTGCTAAAAATACACTTTTTAACAGGGTGAGGCCTCTGTTATCTCATGTGCTGTATGAATGGGAGTTTTACATAACAGAAATCTATTTTTGATCAGTGAGACTATCAGTGGCCAACAATCAGAGGTAACACTATAACAACCTGGACCATGGCACGTCACTCTTTGCTATGGACTTATTATCCAAGCCTTGTCTTAACTACATTTAGGTCTTAAAGCCACTCTTCAAGTAGACACTGGGCACGCGGAAGGTTGTTTTACTGCATTAACTCTAACTCCCACTGGACCCATAAAACATGCTCACATGTGGTAGGGCGACCCACAGCCACAAATGCAAACGTGGCATACACACATTTTATTGTGGTTATGAGGAAAGATAAAGTTTAGCAACTGTTTTGGCCATACTGTCTGGTAACACACTAAACCAATATCTCTTTGCACAAACTTTAATGCTTCTCTAAGCAGTCACCATTTGTCTTATTAGCATTTTGTCAGCATTATATGCTGTAAATGTCATAAATGCTGAGCTCAGGTTTTTAGCTTTTAAAAATTCTTAGGCAGAGCA
Source organism: Atherinosoma microstoma (assembly GCA_037177055.1). Lineage (NCBI taxonomy): Eukaryota > Metazoa > Chordata > Actinopteri > Atheriniformes > Atherinidae > Atherinosoma > Atherinosoma microstoma. Next base: position 13,581,277 of record JBBBVU010000008.1, read on the forward strand.
GTTCACTGTTTCTAGAAACAAACTTTGCAAAACTAGAATATTTGATTGTTTAGTCCACTAATCAACACTAAAACAACATTGTTTATTAAAATAATTAGTACATTTATAAAGGCCAAGACCATTTCATTGTATCTCATAAACTTTCTTAAACCTTTATACAAACTAAATATATAAACGTTACCAATAAGTTGAACTGATTAATTTATCTGTTCTTTATTTGGCAAGAGAAAGAATCCATAAATGAAATTCCAGAGATTCATGGCACATATTTCAGATTACATGAAATTCATTGATGACATGTCCAGACTGCAGTGTTTGGGAGGTCTACAACTGGTGCATGTAGAAGAGTGTGTGTGTTTGTATGAAATCTGTGAGGTTGGCAGGTTGTGCAAGGAGCATGTGTTCCTAAATTGCAGAGCAGAACTTCAAGTTTAAAACTGATTCTTGTTTAAAGAATAGTGTGTTTGTAATTCATTTTGCAAAAAATAATAATAGATATATGCACATGCATACATAGAGTACACTCATACCAGGGACAGGATTCATATCTGTAACTGGTGGGCAAGCTTGTACCTCCCAAATATTTTAAAATATTTTATTTTCCACTCTTATTTAAACTACATGCGAGTTGTCATTTTGCAGTGGTGCAAAGTGGATTTAATCATGTCATAATGAACCTTTCAAGGAAGCATGCTTAAGTTTTTTATCCATTGCCATTTCTCACCTGCCGTATGACACTTTGCTATTCCACAAAAAGACAAAAAATGTAAACATCTGTGTAAAATATGAACACCAAGCGGAGGTCACCCTCAGTTCTGTTTGCATTACCCCATTATTTTTGCAAGCAAACCACAGAGTAGAGGTTCAAGATTGCAGGAGTTCTAAAGAGGCCAAAAAAGATTGGAGAAAGGCCTACTTTTCAAAACAATAACACTAACTCAAATCATTCTTTCGCCTAAATAAACACTAAAGAGTGTAAACAGAACGCTATGTCATGCAGGGAAAATAAATAGTTCGCTCTTAAGGATCCTCTTGAGAAATAGACATGTTCTTATAGGATGGATCTGCTGACCACATAATCCTTAGGGCCAATCAGATGACAGGGTGAATAATGACATGAGCTAAAAGATGGCCATAATCAATTATCTCCTGAGCCGATGATGGCGTGAGAATGAAAATCCCACTTGGGCACAGCACTGATACTTGGATTTTAGTGTGAATGTGTGTTTGACCACCTGTTTGCCCTTGTTATACCTTCACAATTTTAGCTTTTTTGTGGAGCATTCCTTTGGTGATTGCTTGAGGACAGAGACTGATGGAAGGAAGATTGATGGGATGCATGTTATCCACTTGAGACTACTTTGGGGAAATACAAGGCATGTATTCTATGTGCATATGAGCTACACAATTAACTTCTACTGCTGTAGGCTGTAACAAGTACATTACATACTGTGCATGTGTTTTACAGGTTTGAATTTACTCTGTTGCAAAGAATTAGAATGTATAGAACAGTTAAAACTAATGATTTATGTCTACCACACAAAGATGTGGGTGAGGCTGTAGTCTACTGCTGTTTGCTCTAAACGTTTCTGTGAGTCTGCGTGGCTTATGTGCAGATCTTCCTGAGGCAAGAAAATGAAAAAAAAAAAGAGCACAGCAAGAGAATCAACACCATGTTAGCCGAGCCCAAGACCATCCCTCTTCTAGAGGAGTATTGGCTTACAGATAGCAGTGGTGGCCTTTCTTTTCAGTTTATTTATCAAGGGATTACTCACTAAAGTCAAGGGAACTTTCTCAGCCCCCTCTCACTCCAAGCACTGTGGGATGTGGGATGAGCAGGCCTTATTCAGCCAGTAAATACCCCCACCTTGTACTTTATAGTTTGCATGCTCAATGTGCACACAACTATATGGTCTTGTAGCCCAATGTGATCAACTGTGCCATATTTGGAACAACACTATGTCAACTCCACCAAAGTGAAATGCAGTTAAATGCCTGTTCCAGAAGAGCAAAAAACGTCTTTCCAGCTGTGACAAAAGCATATAGGTCTTTCCTTTATCTGGTTTTAATGGTACTTGTGGTTGGGCAGAGAACTGCTTTTCAATTTCACATAGACCAAGTGTACAGTATGTTCTTTTTTTTTTAAAAAGACAAAGGAAAAAAAAAGGTTAAAACTGCAAACCATATCTTTCACACTGAGCATGAGTTCATTGTTGCCTATTATATAAACCACAGCACCCACATTCACTGCCACCTGCCAATAATACGCTTTTTTTAAAACAATGCAAATATTCATGAACCCATGGAACTTTGGAGATAAATTATATAACAATTTGTGATGATGAAATATAACACTACCAAAAGAGATTCTTACCCTCCATATATATTTACATAAATGAGACAATGTTGGTAAGATATGAATAGACATGAAGATATTTTATTTCATATGAATGTTTCAAAGAGATAAGTATCATGTATCATTTCTTTTTCAAATTAGTATCAAACAAGCTTGAAAAGCCAATTCAACACCAAAGAAAAGAGCAAAAGCAGCTTGTGGATTTCTTTTTTTCTTCATTCACATTTCTACCTAAGGAAAATTCAAATAAGAAAAATAAACAATGGTCAAGTATTGGCCTGAGAGCATCAATGCAACAGACCTCTGTTGAAAACACTAGAGGACCTTGTATTTCATGGTTACTTTGGCAACAAGGTTGTTTTCAATATAATCTCAAAGTAAACCCCAGGGCAACTACTTTTTTTCAATCTGAGTTTTTACCATTGACTACCATTATAATTAAGTTTGTACAAATAACAATTTCCATTCCTAAAAGCAGTACATATGAAAACAAAAAGGGAGTAATGTTTTCCATTTTGTTTTTTTAAAGAGCAACCTTTTCAATGAGTTGAGACAGAAAAAATAACAATAATCAATGCATGTCACGGACAGAGTCTCTAAGATACATTTCAGAGTTGAATATTAAATAAGTTGGATATGAAGAGGTGAGGATAGCTTCCAGTAGAAACTGGACCATCTGGGAAATGTGGGTGTGTTAAGGGAATATGTAAAAAAAAAAAAAAAAGTCTCTCTCCTCCCTGAGAAGTATTGTTATACTCTGTTTTTCTTTAAATCACAGACTGAGACAGAAGTGGGCTTTAAGTGTTGACTTTAATCAGACCACTGTGGACAATCAGAAATATGGGAGGTTTGTCTTTTCTCAGTAGAATGAAAGCAAAAAAAAAAAAAAAAATCAGTATCTTAAAATAATCTCAAGTAGGTTTTGCTAGAGCAGAGAGACATTCTATATCATACCTGGGCTATTTTCAGTGAGACATTTCCACTACAAATGATGAAGACTACTGTCTGTAAAACTGGACAGTTTAATAAAACAGAACACAAAAATTGTCAGTTGGCTGGTTAGAATTTAAACATTTTGTTCCACAATTAGTCTTGTTGATATTACTTCCCATGAAGTCTAGATTGAAGGAAAGCAGAAAAGATTTAAGAAGTACCCAAAGAGGTACACAATAACAATTTTGTTTTTGTGTACTTCTTTTTGTATATATTATTCTCTCCTGAATATCCTTTTATGGGTTAGAAGTAAAACTGTCAAACTTAGCAATGTGAAAGAAGTAAATCTTTCAGCCTTTAAAACACATCTAAAAGACAAACCAAACTTTTAACTAATGACTGAGTAAATGTTTTAATAATGTTTTTTTTTTTAAAACTATTTGTAATGCACTTTACATTTAAAAATCTCAAATTGCTACAGAGTAGAAAAGATGAAATAAAATACTACTCACAATTAAAAAATAATTAAAATGATGACTTAAAGGAAAACTTTACAGAGGACATTTTAGCAGAACGCTTTTGTAAAAAGCTGTGTTTTCAGGTCTCTTTTGAAAGCATCCGCAGTCTGTGGGACTCTCAGGTGGTGGGGGAGGGCGTTCTACAGCCCTGGAGCTGCAGACGAAAAGGCCTAATCACCCATTGTGTGGAGCTTGGTTCTGGGGCCTGGAGGGTGGTTTTGTTTGCATAGTGGAGGGTGTGTGAGGATGTTTGGGGGGGTGAAGATTTCCTTTAGGTGTTAGGGGGGCATGACCATGAATGCACTGGTGAGTGGAGGGAGACCCTGTACTCAATTGTAAATGGGACAGGGAGCCAGTGAAGGGATTTCAAAATGGGGGTGATGTGGTCGTTTGCGGACTGTCATCAGGATCCTGGCAGCGCTGTTCTGGATGTATTGCAGTCTCTGGATGCTCTTGCCCAAAATCCCAATGAGGAGTGTATTACAGTAGTCCAGCTTGGAGCAGACAAATGTGTGGACAAGCTTCTTTGCATCTGCCAGGCTGAGGATTGGACAGAGTTTGGCGATGTTCCTGAGGTGTTAGACACAGATGTGTTTGATGTGGGTGTCAAAGGTGAGTTGAGGATCCATTTTAACACCAAGGTTGTGACTGATGTGGAAAGGGGGATGGTTTGGCCAGAGAAGGCGATACTGGTGATGGTGGAAGAGCAGAGCTGATGCGGTGTGCCGACTAGGATGGCTTCCATCTTAGAACTGTTCAACTAGAGAAAGTTGAGTTCATCCACGCCTCTATCTCCTCCAGGCAGGTGGTCAGTGTGGATGTTGGCAGAGGAGCAGAAGAAGTGGGGGTTGTCCTTAAGTATGGCTGTGTGTCATCAGCATACCAATGGTAGGGTATCCCAATGCCTTCTGATGATATTGCCCCGGGGGAGCAGGTGGAGGGTGAAGAGGATGGGGCCCAGCACCAAGCCGAGGGACACCGCAGGTGACATTGTGGATGTGGAGACCTGTGAACAGATATTGTCAATTTTTTTCCTAAAAAAAGTGATGAGCATGTTGTACCCCTCCTCGGTGGTCTCAGAGTGGGAAAATAAAGGGGGTTTGAGAAGGTGATTTAGTGTTGAAAATAGTTGTTTGGAGTTACCAGGGCTGTTGTTGATGATGGTGGAATAAAACCTGGACTGCACATCCCTCAGAGTTTCCACATACACCTTCTTGTGTTCTCTGTATGCATGCTTATAAACAGTCAGTCCAGAGGCCTTGAGCAGCCATTCAAAGACACGCCCAGCAGCCTTCATCTTTTGCAGATCGCAGGTATACCAGGGAACTGAGTGGGAGAAAGAGACTGACCTGGATGTTAAAGGGGCATGAAAGTCTGGAAGACTGCTCAGGGACTGGTTGTAGGAACCAGCACCAGAGAGGAAGTTAGTATAGCTGGAGGAGAGAAGTTGAAGGTCCGGGGCCAGGGCCAGGGCATCTGTGTTGATGTTTTACAGGTTTCTGAAGTCGATCTGCCGCTTGGGTAGAGGGAAGGCAGGTCCATTGACACAACCTTGTGATCAGACACACCAAAATCATAAACTTGTAAGTTGGTGATGGGGGCAGAGTTAGAGGTGACTAGATCGAGTGTGTGTCCCCTGGAGTGTCTGGGTGCATCAACATGTTGTAGGTTGAGGGAGTCAAGTAGCTGAAGAAAATCGGCAGCAGACTTGCATGAGGGTGTTGTCGACATGAATATTTAAATCTCATATGATAAATGAGGAGAACAGTCATGGGATGGGGGAGGGGCTTACATTTAAATGCAAGACACTCGCAGGAGGTTGTTACTGGCAGTGAGACAGGGGACAGTTACAGGTTCTGTCTATGGGTGACAGCTAGGCCACCACAGTGACCAATGCTGCCTCCAAATAACTGTAGCTGGGGAACAGGCTTTGTTGAGGACAAAGTAAGCCTCTGGCTGGTGTCAGGTTTCTGTCTAAGACAAGAAATCTAATCCTTTGATGGACTGAGTGTTAAAAAGTTTGAATTTGACCAATGACTGTGGGATGAATCTCTGTATAGGTCGCAAAACATTGAAATCCACTCCGCATGGATTGGAATCCCCTCCATGAATTCTATCCAGGCAAGTGTGCAGGGATCTTGCATTGTTTCTTATGCTGTAGTGCAGAGATCTCACTGTTTCTCGTGTAGATGATAGCTGGAGCGGCGCTCTGATGATGCATCAAATGTGCAACAGTTGACCAGAGAGATGGGATGTTTGTAGCAGAGCAGTTTGGCTGGTTATAGAAGATTAATTTTCAACAGGAGCCTCTGTGAATGTAACGAGGACATCAAAGAAGTCCATCAGAGTGTCTCAATACGTAAGTTCCCTGGAACGTAGTGCGCACTGGAATGTAGTATGTACTGGGCACTTGCTTCTGTAGTGCACACTTTCGTGGATAAGTGTTGACCCAAATGGAGCATTGATGTTTTGCACTTACCAGTAGTGACGAACTGTCATTTGACCGCAACTCTCCAGCTCGGCAAAAAAATCTGCCAAATAAACATCTGCGAACTATAACAATCATTTGTAGCACATATAACTTATTTACATCTGCAAAACCGGCTAAAAACTGCTAACATTTATTGTCCTATTTGTACTATGTTGTTATAAGTCCCTTCTTCTACGTCTGCAATATGGCATCTGTTTAGTGCAAGTAGTGTACATTGCTCTACACTAGATTTTTGGTCGTTTTTAGGGCAGCATCCGGGTACTTTCAGTGCACTGAGTTTTTGCTTAAATGTGGGTGTGAACGCACTATGCACTTGAATGTAGTGCTCAAAAGTGCGCTTGTGCGCTGATTGAGACACACCCCAAGTTTTTTGATGATGGCAATGTCAAGTCCAGGAGTGGTTGCAGGTTTTAATTGGTGGAGTTGCAAAATGGAGTAGCTGAAGGCCATGCTGACCAAGGAAGAATGCTGACCGCTAACCAGAATACCTCTCGGTGGAATTATGTGTCAGGTTCTTGGAGCGGGAGTGGAAAGGAAGGAAAAATTGTCCATCGGGGCGATATGATGGTTGGATCCAAAGTGCTCTTCCGGGTGGGACAGAGTTAGCAGCTGGAAGGAATCTGTGGCTGGTAGGTAGGTATCTAGCTACCCCGCTGGTAGAATCGTAGGAGCCGCGGAATAGAAAAAATTAAAACACGGGCACCGCAATTAGCACAATCCATGCTTTAAAAAGAGCAACTTTGCTAATAAAAGTAGCACAAAACAGAAGGATAAAACAATCTAAATTGTGGGTGGAAAGGCAGCGAACGGACAACCCCAGCGTCCTCTTCTCTTAACCTCTGTAACAGGGACGCTCCTATGTGTACTACCTTTCTATCACCATTCTTGGCCCATATATTCAATAAAACCATAAAAAATAAATCAAGTACAGAGGCGTCACTAACCTAACATGATATCACAAGTTCAAATCACAAGTATCATAGATTGAATAGATATCTGATCCTTAAGAGAGGATTGTTACTAAATAACAAATTAACAGAGGTAATGAAGACCTAATAATTTAAGCTAACTAACAAAACTAAATTAATGCTGTTGTCCAACAGTGCCATCTTTTTCTCCATTTATGTGTGTTAAGTTACAAATCCTCTTCTCTGATAAGGAGAAATGAAAGGTAGGCCTACTGAGAAGGAGTGTAAATCACAAGTTTGATTACAATACAATATTATATTGATTCAGTGGATAACAATTTGATATTTGACAATATCACAAATTCTGCCACAGGACAATTTCAATTTGATTCAGGAGCCAGCACTCCATATGAGTTAATATCACATGTTGATTTAACACAATCACTTTCAGTCAAATTGAAAAAAAATTACTGACATCTAAAGAAGGGCAAATAGCATCAGTTTATGGGTTTGGATCCATCCAGTGCTCTGCATCCTGGAATTTTTCTGTAGTGGTTTTAAGCAAAAATATAAATTAGTCAGCCTGTTTTACTTAAAACATCAATCTAAAATCCTAACACTAAATCAGAAAGATAACTGTGACCACTATTCACTCAGAAATTGTTGAATGAAACAATGAATGTTGCAAATCATTCGTTGTCTGCCCTTGCTTCCTCTTCTGTCTCTATCTGACACTTCTTTATTGCTGTGTTTTTAGCTCTCTTCATCCGGTCTAAATCACTCTGTCTACATCTCTCTGTCTCTGTCAATCAGTCCTCCCCTCCATGCTTTTTGCTCTCTCCTATCTGCATGAAGTCAGTGCTAATTAAAGAGAGATGCAGTCGCTCGTATATCACAGAAAGAAGCCCTTCAGATTCCAATCAGTAAAGAGCACACAAGTTCCTCTCTCCACACTGAGACTTGTTTACCCTGATTAAATCACTGACAGATGATCTGAAAATGAGAGGTTCTTGGGTTTGTCTAGCAAATATGGGTGTTACTGTAGTAATTGAAGACAACATTTGTCCATCTTTGTAAATAAGAATCACAGACACAAAATGTGCAAAGACGTCTTAGTAATTCCAAGTGGTTTTATATATAGAAACAAAGGAAATACTGTCAGAGAAAGAGGGAAAATAAGGTTAAATGAGTTCATCTCGTCTGTCTGAGATTCAGTGGAACATATAAAGGAAAAGGAAAGAAAATAAGTCTGTGAATAGAAACTGAGAGTCCATGTGTTCTTCTGAAGCCTTCCAATGCACCAGCAGTTACCACTGAAATCATAACACAGATGCAGTAGGCATTTGCGTTAGGTTCACAGCAGCTGCTGCATGATATCATCAAGTCAAGATTAAACCTGCAGCTCACCATGAAGAAAGGCAGATTAAAAACCTTTGAACTTTAACAACATGGAATGTAGTACACTAAAGAAGAAGCCACTATAAAAGTAAAACATATATGTACAATTTCTGGTGCATTCAAATTAACTATATTTCATGAAACTAATTGATCTATATTTATCCATTTGATTGTATTTGTGCCTCTTACAGTTCAATACATCAATAACTCTCTTGAATTCCATAAAAAGATATAAAACATAGCGATAAAAATATAATGCTGTTTAACATATCTAGAAGAAGAACAATTATCTAAAAGGGTAAATTTGTGAAACTGGAACAGTTTAAAGTGAAGAGAAGGCATTCTGTAAAAGTGAGGTTTTCCATCCATCCATTTTCTCTGCTTGCTTAACATATGGTAGCAAGGAGCTGTGCCCTATCCCAGCTGTTATAAGGTGAGAAGCACGGTACACCCTTGAAGGGTCCGCAGTCAATCACAGGGCCAACACAGAGAGACAAGCAACCACTTAGAAATGCTAATTAACTTAACATGCCCGTTCTTGGACTGTGGGAGGAGGCCAAAGTACCCAGAGAAAACTGCATTCAAAAGGGTAACATGCTAAGTCTATGCAGAAAGAGTTCAGCTTCGGTTTGAACCAAGAACTTTATTTCTTGGCACAAGGTTTTTCCATTCACTAAAATGAACACGATGTAAACATGACTATGTTACTGCATTTCTTCCTCTGTCTAAACCAAAATCACTGGTTAGACTGGAACTCTTCCTAGCTCTAACCAGTGTATGAAAGCTCTTCTATCTTTGTTGATTTGTGTATTACTCTTACAGAATATAATATATATTTATTTTTCTGCCTGTCAACATCCTTCTTTTCTTGTCACGTTTCTCATGCCATTCCCTATTATGTGTAAAACAGTACATCTGAATAGCACCTCAGGCTATGAAAGACAATCCATAATTTTTTGTCCACCCTTGTGAACATTAAATCAACATATAATTAGCTACCTATCTACAAAATTACATGATTTCTTAAATTATATGATTCCATCAATCTTCCATGTGGGCCATGGAGAAAAATAATAAGCCAAAAATGACTTTGTATACACATTTAAACCTTGTATGGTGTTCATTTTTTTGTTACTCAGCCAGTGTTCATGGGTCTGGTGGACCCGTTGCATTTTTGCATTTTTTAAATAA
>JBBBVU010000008.1:13607167-13638780 GCA_037177055.1 Atherinosoma microstoma
GTGTGTGTGTGTGTGTGTGTGTGTGTGTGTGTGTGTGTGTGTGTGTGTGTGTGTGTGTGTGTGTGTAAAATACATGGTTTGTAAACTGTGTAAACTAATTTGTGTGTTACCTTGGGTACTTGTATGTGTAACACATGGTTTTCAAGTTTCTGTAATTCCAGTTTAATTGATCAAACTAAATTTACTCAATTTACATATCTAATTAACTAAAGCTTGAAAAGTGATCTGTCCATCAATGTAGTTTTATCCGTTTTGTGATTCGTGCACGTGTATTAAACAATTTTTCTGCGTAGCAGCCTTTTTGAACATGAAAGCATTGCAATTGTGAAGTTTAAGGTAAAAAATGTGTGTAGAATTTTAATGTTTGTGCATTTTTTTAATTTGTTCATGTGTAAATCTATCTTATGTGCGTAATTTTTTATGTTTATGTGTGCATTTCAACATACATTTGCACACAGTTACACACAAATTAATTTGAACAGTTTACAAACCATGCATTATTTATGGGAGTGCTGTCCCAATACATAAAGATATTATATATATCCTTAAATTTAACTTGTTTTCTGATCAGAAATGCATTAAATAATTTAGGTACAACATGCCAGATGTTGATAAAATGTAAAAATTAAGCAGCAACATCTGGAGCTGCAAAATTCAGCTAGCACAGATGGCAAAAACAGTTTCAGGCTCCTCCAATAAGAGATTCATGTCTGAATGCTCTAATGGACTAGATACCAGGTCATAGTGCACTAGAGCTGTGCATGTTCATTGGTCTCACAATTCAATTCGATTATGATTATCTTGTTAACGATTTGATTTGATTCCACAAGGCATCACGATGCATCACTGTGTTGCATCCTCAATTTTCTCCATTACTGCATATTGCTACTTTTTCATCAATGAATACGAGCAGTCAGATAATTATTAACCCCCTCTTCAATTATAATTATTTCAGGAAGCAATCTGAATGTTCTTAATATGACAAACATCATAAAAATGTAAACAATGACATTATTATTTTCAACTTGAGAACTTTATTGTTCCTCTGCCGGAAAATAAACAGACATCATTATTATATATAACGTTACTTAAAATCAATTATGTTTTGTCGACGCAGAATCGTCCACATCTGCATTGCAATGCATCATAAAAACACTTAAATTCAACATCCCTACAGTGCACTGCCTATCGCTAGGTATACTGTAGCAAGTATGGGTGGATGAACAATGTGTGGCCAGGAACACTGCACATCATGGGCCAGTTATATAAGTGAGAATGTTTACTGTATACCAGCAAGCATGTCTTTATTCAAGTATGTATATGTGACCACGTAATCATGGGCGTGCTTGCCTGCTTGGGCTTGGAGATGCAGTAATATTGTGATAATGAGATAGGAGACACTGTTCTCATGCCATAGAGATGTGGGCCATTTCTATCTTGGCAATCAGTCCTGAGTGAACCTGGCCAACCGTCATCTCAGGCAAACCATTTTAATCCTTCTCCAGGCTTGGGTTTCAAACAGGTCACCACACAGATATGTGACATAGTGACACGTGTGTAGATTACATATCCTTGTTTTAATTAGCAGAAAGACTGTATATATAGGGCCATCTTCTCCCATGCAGCACTGGTCATCTTAAGTTACAGGGAGAGTTGCAATGTCATACAATCTCCTAATTTAATGGTAATAAACTATTATTAAATCCCTGAATCAATCTGTTGATTCATCACACTTGTGTGACTCTGAAGTATAGCATGAGCAAATCTAAAGCAGGAAGATGACTCATCTGTCAGATAACACACACACAGACAGGCTGTTCACACAAGTCTCAAGTACAAGAAATAGGACAATGTACCCCTGGCAAAAATAATGAGGAGGTTAAAATCCACATGCACATTCATAAATGTGTGCATATGCCAACTCTCGCCCAAATTTCCATGTCTTGTACAATTAGGAGACTAACAGGTGAGATATTAAGCTTGAGTTAAAGGACAACAAGAAACAGAAAGTAGAGTAAGGTGAATTTAGGGAGGGATAACCATTTCTCCACCAGCAATTCAGAAAGCATAAACAAAACTCTAATAAATAAAGCAATTTCATATAAACCAGTAGTATCACAGTATTTTATAATGGGGCAGAAAGAGGGAGTAGAGTGGAGGGGTTAGGGGGAATGGGGGGGGGCATTACTTTTACCTCTAGCCAAAGAAGAGAAACATGATCGAAGGCAGGGAAAAGAGCAGATCAGAGAACGACAGGGACAGAGGAGGAAGAGCACAGAGGCAATGGCTGAGGGAGGCCTCGAGGGAGGAGGTTGTTAAAATGGCTAATACCATAAAGGGAAAGTGTAGAGGGGCAGCCTGGGTGCAAACTGTTGACAGGCTGATGGACAGCACCTCTGGTACTAAGCATTAAGGAGGGCAAAGGTCAACAGTGACCCCACATTTCTTTTTTATTGGTATGTACAGCAAACTGAGCACACCCCTGTACATATATCAATAAATTGTCAAATCATTTCCATTCAAGTATGGAGAACTTGAAATTACTTTATAATAGTTTATCTTTATTGGTCTAAAAATACACATTTCAAAGTGTAGTCTTGCAACAAGCAACAAGAATGACTGCACTGGTAACCGCAGTAGCAAGCCTGTATACATGTGATCGCTGAAACAGCAGTGGTTACATTTGACTAAATGACAAAAGTACAAAAAAAAAAAAAAAAAAAAAGGAAAACCACAACTTTTTCACATTAGACCCAATGCAGTATTTTTCAGTGTGGGAGTGAGTGAGTGCACAAAAGATCAGACTGTAACTTTATGACGATGGGAGAAGGTATAACAGCCTTAACTGGCCACTGACCATGCTGTCAACTATAAAACCATTGCAGCAGCAGTTGTTGCTATAGGACCAGCATGTGTGCAAAAGGTGTTCCGAAAATTATATTTACAGGTGACATTGAAGGAATATTCACAATCCCAGCTATTCAATCTTTTTTTTTTTTTTTTTTTTAAAGAAAAAAAATGCATACCTCAGTCTCAAGAACCAGAATGTCAAACTATAACAAAAAACAACTGAACATCTAACGGTTGGCAGAATATCTTTTTACAAATAAGTGGAGGACTGGCTCTTGTATGATTTTTGTTGCAGATTGTTATCATTCTACCCTTTATTGAAGTACAACCAGCCACGCATTGTTTTGGGGTTTTTTTGTTTGTTTTTTTACTTTATAATAAGTTCATTTCAGTGGTCTTCTTGAACCTCTGGAGGACTTTTAATAAAAACATATAAAAGTGATAAATTAACAGAAATTGTCATAATCTAATGTTTGTGATACCAGCCAAAAACTCATTAGTTTTGTAACTACTCAGTGTGCCTTGTGATATCACCAGAAGAATTTGCACATGCAAGGAGTTGCAAAATTACAACTAGATCCATCTCACTACACAAATAATACACTATTTACCTAAAGGGAACTATTACAGTTAATGGTTTACTCCAGAGATCTGGCTGTGAAATTATTTAATTTGTAGTTTGGCAGAACGTAGAGAGTGTGCATCCAAAAGAGGACTCATGAGGAGAAAAGAAATATTTGTGAGAAAAAGTGGATTCCATGCAGCAACATATCAGCTGCCAATGGTTTATTAAAGATGACTCAGAAGTGAATCTGATGGATTGGAGGAATTTTCTTCAAAAATCATTTGTCTGTGGTATACAACAGACAAAAGGGTGTAACAAAGTAGTAGCACATTATATTAGTGAAAACAATTAATGACTAAAGTAAGATTAAGTCAAAGAAAGACTGGACTCCAGATTTTAATGAAAAAGGAAAGGAAACATTGAGGCTAGCGTACTATTAACATGAAACAGATCCTTGAATTGACTGAGGTGTGGAACGAATTCAAGATGAAAGGGACTCTAATGAAGAACTTTCAACTTTTCTTTGCAGGTGTGGCCCCTGTTCTCATTTATCAGCTTTCTTATGAATCGTGTGGGGGGTGGGAGAGTGGGTGGCTTATACATTGTTTAAATTAAGAGTCAAAACTGATTTCTATTAAAGTTGCTGTATGAAATTAAATGAATCAATCATAGAGAAGTACAAAATAACCAAGTAATAGATATTTATTATTATGGTTTCCCAGTGGTGGACTGCATAGGGGTTGATTTAAGAGCAGATTTAAACTTCTATTTGGCCATCAATACAGGAGATATTTCGTATGATCCATATTAGATCATAAAAACAGGACACAGCTGGCCAGGACTAGAAAGAACACAGTCTTGTCAATTTGTTTTGTTTCATTTATTGTTCCTGCTCCTCTGAAATAAACAGATGAAGGGCTAAAAAAAAAAAAAAAATCAGTGAATAAAGTCTTGCATGGGGACTTATTAATCGTTCACAAGGAGCCAAAAGGCAAGAAGGAAGGAAAAGAAGAAGAAAGGCCATCACAGAGAATAATTAGGAAAGTGAGTTGACTTGAATGTGGGAGTGATGAAATGAGCCGGTGGTGAGAGATGGAAGAAAGACAGCCAACCACAACCCACGTCGGATTTAAGTAAAAGTGTGAGTCATAATACAGAGATTTGCACACCACAATCTCCATTCACCTATGCATTAAGTTATGCACTAAATGCTCACTCATATCTGACACAGGCGCTGGATGAAAACGAGTCTCCCTCACAAGCATGCAAATCTTGCCAACCTGAAAGCTCAATTTCTCTAAGAATCTCCTTTTGCTTCACAGCATTACTTTGTAATGGTCAAATCCAGCACTATCAACTACTTTTAATACACTTAAGAAGATATAAAATATTAAAATTCCCTGACAACTTTGTTGCTTATCAGGTTTTCTCCAATTAAAATTTGACTGGCAGCTGCAATACAAGGACTTGTGTTCATAATAGTAGACTTACATGTAAATCTCACACATACATACACTGTAACAGAGAGTCAGATATTGTGTGGATTTCCTGATCAGTCAGTAAAGCATGGGTGCATCAAAGTCAGACAGGACAGAGAAAAAAGCCAGATTGAACCAGTCGGAAGCAATTAAATATAAATTCAGCCAGCCAATGTTCAAGACCAGCCAAATTGTCCTGGACAGAGAGCAAACTCTAGGAGATATGACTTTGTCTGATGACCAGAAAACTTTCTGGACATCAAGTTTTTCTTCATAGCAAAGATGCAAACAAAGCTACGCTTAACAAAGTGATGCCAAAAGCTAGATGAAAGGAAATGCTGAGATTGTACTTGAATTAATTCAAGAATACCTTTTTGCTTTGGAAGAGATGGCATCAGTGAGACAAAAAGGAGGTATTTGGCTCAGTGTCACATTATACAAATATGTCAAATCAGGACAATGGAACCTGGCAGCTGGGTAATCTACACAGACATATTTGTTTAAGAAGGATGCAAAATTAGGAAATCCATATAGAAGCTAAGTACAAGTGGGGCTGATGAATAAAAATAAAGGAACATCTTTGAGGTGAAAATGATGAAAGAAATGTCTTTACGGTTTCATTCTGTCGAGTGCATTGTTGGCAGCTGGATTATCTATGAGACATGAAGGTTCCCTGCAGTGCACATGCCAATCAGCTAGCAAGGTGCTGGCATGGTGCCTTCAAGAATCCAGCATGCTCTTGTTAAGCCATCAATGCTGACACCACAGACAGATACACAAACCCAGGAAGGGGGGAAGACAGTGGCTAAAGAGCAGCTGCACTTCTTGAATCTGAGAGGTAAATACAGTATTTGTTCAAGACCACAATACATACACACATTCAGTTGAACCATATTTAAACACACCTGTGCATACTTTCACTGAACCTCTGCATGGACCACAAGCACCACCTTCATTTATTTTCTCTTTTCTCACTTTCTAGGTCTTGCACTCAACTACTGCATGCTCTCACACATTCATACAGAAGTGAGAGGTGCAAATGAAAAGCAGAGGCAATTAGGGAAGTTTCAAGTGTGACTTTACAACTTTAATAGGCTTTGAGCTTCTCCTTCTCCCCTCCCTTCTTTCCTTTGTTCTTTTCCTCTCGTTTCCCAGAGTCTGAATTCTCCAAATTCAGGGAAATGCATCCTGCCCTTATGTGTCATGTCAACTCAGGAGACTACAAATGGAACAGTTGCAACACAAACATGCTTAGGATACACACAGAAATGTGTAATATATTTGCTCCACCATTAAGTCCACAAACACTTTTCTGCTCCACCCTACATGATTAAATGAGGCATGTAGGGATAGATTCCGGATATCCTCCCTAATTTGAGAATGAGCTCATGGTGCCGTGCAATGTCATACTGTGTCCAAGCATCAGCCTCTAGAGCAATAACCCTATCGGTTAAAACATCTGCAGGAAAAAAGATATAGACAGACATGAAGTGGGAGAACAAAAATGATGATGTGAGAGAGGGTGGAATTTTTTTTTGTCTTAGACAAAATGAGTGAGACAACTTCCAGACAATGTAGAGATTGCAATTAAGATAGAGGTCCTGTATCTGATAACAGAATGACGATAGGATGCAACAGTAAAAGTATTCAATATTCCTTTTACACAAGTTTTGCAAAAACAAACATGTGCATACATAGAATAAAAGCAACTATGTAGTAATCACCACTTTTTAATGAGACAAATGTCTTTACAAAGACTGTTTTGTGTGGGCCACCCAGGGAGATTCTGACAGATACTTTCAAGGATGTTTTGATGAAACAATATGGTTTTAGGCAAGATATTCTTGTCAGTCTGCCAATTCATCAATCCTTTTTAGTCATGCACCACATTCTGTTGATCTGACTGCAACTGAAGCTTGCTGCTTCAAGGTTGAAGCAGCAAGCTTACAAGGTCAGATCTAGTAAGACTTTCATATCTCTTTTTAAACATTAAAAATGGATTAGATTTATATAGCACTTTTCTAGGCACCCAAAGCGCTTTACAGTGAAGTTATTATTCATTAATACTTGGTGGTGGTAAGCTACTAGAGGCAAGGAGGGTGAAGTGTCTTGCCCAAGGACATAATGACAGATTGACTGGGGGAGCAGGATTAGAACAGTGAACCTTCTGGGCAAGCACAACTCAGGATGAGAGTTGTTGTTGTTGTGTTTCTTCCAGGCCTAAACTAAATGCTAATAAACCTAAAAATCTGAATGACCTTGGGTAAAATTGGCATTACATAGTCTTCTCCTTGAACGTTATACTGCATGTGTGCCACCTATACATTTCTGGGTATTCAAAACTGGAATTAGCTGATTTTGGCTCATCACCACAAACAAAAGATAGTGGATGTTTTTAAAGGATATGTTGAACGTTCTTCATTTCAATTTAGTCCCATTATTACAACCTCTCTTCCGTATCTGAAATACACCCACAGACAGTATAAATAGGAGGCAGAACTATGTTACTGTAACTATGGTAATACCTTTGTAAGTAAAAAGTTTGCAGATAAATTTGCAGATCCACAATGAAAGCGGATGGGGAACAGTGTTGGGGTCACAGGAGCAAAAATTATGTGGTGAAAGCTTGCATGTCCATATGAAACTGTTCTGAGGAATATTAACATAAATTTAACATATGTCTATTTTTGAAGAGTAATTTAGATCAAATTAAATTAAAACTATTCAATTTTATATGAATAATCAAGTGGGAAGGCTGCAGATTCCCAAATGACAGAAGACAACTATACCATAGCCTGAACAGTCACCTAAAGAAGTAACCAACAACAGGATGCTCTTCCTGTATCTTCTTCTTGTGGGTTTTTTTTCCTTCATTGTTTTAGCCCTTGCTAAATACAATTAAAACATGTTCTAATAGCTGACCAAGGTACCTGGATCAACTATTGACATCATCTTAAAGACGCATTATGTAACTTTCCAAACTTAAGACTCTACATTCCAGACTCGTTTGGTGGCACATTGACATCTATTATGTGCATTTCTGGAGCTGTTGCTACCCAGCAGTGTCCCAAGGCTGAGAAACCACACTATACAACTTTTTCATCCGGGACACCACATGACGTTGCAGCCGAGTTTCGCTTTATGCACCACATCACATGCTAGCAAACGGATGTAAACACACCGGGTGTTTTGAACGTGCACTGTAGCTGATTCAGCAAAGAAACACAAGAAGACATTATTGGAAGAAGAGAGGAAAAGAAAAAGAGACAGATAAGATAAGATAAGATAAGATAAACAGATAAGACAAGAGTCAAGATAAGACTATCTTTTACTGGCTGGAGAGAGCTCACAGTACAGGTAAGATGCAAGATGGTTGCTAAATTAGCCGTTGATAGGGAGTGCATCACTGAGAAAATTGCAAAAGATCCGTAGTGCGTCTTTAAGTCATTTTTACACATCAATGTTAAAGAAAGAACACAAAAATATGTGAGGACGTTTCTTCACACTTCACATATCTGCACTTCACAACAGATGATTATCCACTGGTAATGCAATCTCACATCTGGAACTAATTCAGAGTGATGCCTGGTGAAGCCCTCAGGACATAATGCAAAAGGTATGGACTGTTTATGTTATGTTTGTACATCTTAAATTGGCTGATAAAAACATCTTCTTATATTTCATAATTGTGTTTTTTCCTTGTACCTCAGTACCAAATATATTTGTCTGTATCTACAATATTGATGAGTACCGTAAGTAGAAAGGATTCAATTACAATTTATTTAGTAGACAATATAATCCAAAGTGACTTACAGGTGAGGAACCCTTCGGTGGAAACATGAGGTTCTGTATCATGCCCAGAGACCCTTTGACATGTGAATTGGAAAAGTTGGGACCAAACAGACATCCTTTCAGTTGAAAGACAACAAGTCTACCTTCCTATACAGTGACATATACATAGTTGCACACAAGAAGAGGTTAAAGTCACAACTCTTATCAGCATGCATTCATTTGTTGCAAACATTCCAGGGTAATCTCCACAAAAAAAAAATTAACATTGAGGACATTTGAATTCTGTCTTAGAAAGACTGCATGCTTTTCTAAAACAAGTCTGGAAGATTTCAAGGCTGTAGCACATATGTGAAAACAGCTTCATTTGGAGAGGGTGCTCATCTTTATCTAGCCCCTCTCTTGCTTTCTTTCTCTCTTAATCTTTCCATTCCGTCAGTTTTAAATGTAATGTACTTTCAATAATGACACAGTTATTTAGGCCAGGAGAGTACATTTCTCTGAAAAGAATGTCAAATCTTGTGAGGACAACTTGACCCTGACAGTGGTCATGGTGATGAGTGAGGGTGGCAAATATTGTGCATGCTCATATGTCTTTAGTGCATATGTATGCATGCATGCACGCACACACAGCTATGGCATGGCAGATGTCATGGCATTTATCTGTGGGACAGGTTTCTCCTTAAGTGACGCTAGTGATCAAAAGTGTCAGCAGCTTCTTGTCATCTGCCTCCAAGCAGTTTGATTTTAAACTATGTAACTTTTCCATCATACCCACCTGTTGTTAACTCCCACATACTGACGTGCTTCTGTAGAAATATGTCAGTGAGAATTTGCTTTGCAATGGAGTCAAATATCACAATGGAAAGGTTTGCTAGAAACTAATTCAAGTTAAAACCAGAGGCCTCTATGTAACCACTCAAACCCAAATACGCAAGATCTATGGCGTTTCAGATTCCCATTTTATGTGCTCACTTGGATCTTGATTGGGTCCCATGAGTTTAAAGAGTGTTAAATATAAAGTGGAACCTGTGAGGACCTGCCTTCGATTAATGAGACATGATCAGCTTTGATCATGACAGAAGTAATCTGAGCCTAACTTGTGATGATTTTGATCTGTTCAGAAAGGTTCAGAGAGCAGAGGTCAGACTTAAATTGCATAGCCAAGATGATAAAAATTCTGGATGCATGTTAAGTAGGGATGGGCACAATTATCGATTAATCCTAATTAACTGCCACAAGAGCGGTTCATCTTGTAATGAAAATCTAAATGAGGAAACACGCTGTTTTTCACTGCATTTTAATATATATATATATATATATATATATATATATATAAATAAATATAAGAGGAGGCGGGGCTACTTTCAAAACTCAACATATCTGGACCACAAAGGCTCATGGAAGACGCAGATTCAGCAGGAATTTAACCTTTTGTGATTGCTATGCATAAAATTTGAGATATGTGCTTTACTTCCTGGGTTTTCTTTAAAATTTGACAATGTAAAAAAATTTAGTTCTGTATGAATTTTAAAGTTGGCACCATTAGTGAGAAGGACGGTACAGGTGAAGAAACCCATAACCAACTTCACATATTGCATCAGGAGTCAAGTGTTGATGATTATTGATATAATTCATAGTCACCTTCTAAATTCTGCAGATTGTAGTTTTCCACACTAATATTGCAACTATGTCCAAAGTTGCCTCTATAAATCAATATCATTAGAAGTAGTAATATAATATTTGTATTATTCGCTCCATCTCTCCCAGATGCCCTCAATACATTCTTTGCCTACTTTGAAGCTTCCAACTCCTTCACCTGCTCCAGGCTCACTGTTCCTCAGGTGAGCTGCCCCTTCAGAATGTCTGTGAAGAGAGCCCTGCATTAACCCCCGGAAAGCAGCAGGCCCATATAATATCCCGAGGGGTTTTTGAAGGACTGCGCTCATCAATTCATAAAGGGGTAGTCGGACATTTTTAACATCTCACTCTCCCAGGCTGTGGTTTCGGTGTGTATTAAAACTTCCTCCATCATCCCTGTGCGAATGACTATCGCTGTTGTTGCGTTCCCACAATGACAAGTTGTCGTACCGGCAGGAGGTGGAAGCTCTTGTGGACTGGTGGAGGGAAAATAATCTCTGCATAAATGTGCAGAAGAAGGAGCCGGTTGTGGATTTTAGGGGGAGGAGCCACACTTTCTCCCCCCTGTTCATCAATGGATTGACCGTGGAAATGGTCCACAGCTTTAAGTACCTCGGAGTTCACATTTCCAGGGACCTTAACTACTTCAGTGCTGGCAGCTTTCTACAGGTGTGTGGTGGAGAGTACACTCAACCTCTCCATCACCACCTGGTATGGGACCTGCTCCAGGGCCAACAGGAAGGCGCTACAGAGGGTGGTGAATACCCACCCAGAAAAAGTACACGCAGGAGCCTTCTTTCCATTGAGGATGTCTACATTAGCAGGTGCAGGAGCAGTGAATTGTTTGACCCCCTCCCTTTGGGTAAGAGGCTGTGGAGGATAAAGGCCAGGGCCATCATTTAACAATCATTCATAGAAACTTTCCAAAATTTCATCCTATGAATGAAATTTAGAATGTGTGCAAGTACAAAAAATCTGGATTTATGAACCTTGCAGAGGCCAGTCGTACGCATGTTAGTAAGTAATCAGCTGCTAATAAATACGTGTTCTAAATCGTCTGCTCGTGCCCGTCCAAGGTCATTTCAGAAACGCCCTCATTTAACCATATATAGACAACACATCCCTTTAGAAGTCACACGGTAATTGTTTGTGTTCCTCCTCGGAGTGATGGAGAGAAAGAAGAAAAGAATTTGGTTGGAGTTTGAAGCCAATCAAAGATCTTTGTCTGGTTCACTCATTCAAGTTCAGTTAACATTTACTTTAAAAGATACATTTAAAGTTTACTTGCAAAAGTTTAAGGAAGATGAATATTATTTAAGAGTCCTCTAAAACATTATTCTGCATGAAAAATTGAAACTAACAGAATAAATAAACACTGCAGAAAGAAATGAGAGCAGTGAATGATTCCGGATCAAGGGGAGATCTTCATTTTTTTTTTTTTTTTTTAAAAGAGAGAGATTGTTATTTAGCCCCATTTCGAACCATTGAAAAAAACTAATAAATAAAGATTTGTTGGCTTTTTTTTCAAACCGCAGCACAGATGAGAAGTATCTGCAGCTAGAGGAGGACAGAATCAGAACTTCCTCCTTAATGTTGAATTTTTATCCTGTTGGTTTTAAATGTTTTATAGAGATGAAGTAGACTTGATTTGACTTAAGCTGCACATATATTCCCAGCATCATAGTAACATCACAGCAGCACTGCTTTCATCTGATGTTAGTTCCAGAGATATAAATGTGTTTTTTGTCCAGAGAAAAGGACGCATATTTTAATCTATTATATTGAACAGTAAATCAAGTATTTATTTTGACCATTCAAGTTATTTGAGTTTAGTTCAATATTTAATGTATAGTAGGACCTAACTCTTTTCATTGGTAATTGTGTACTGTAGCTTTAAGGGTCAGCCAAGTGTAGCTGTTGTGCAGTGGAGTTTGGTTTTGTATAGAAGTAGCTGTGGAGCCACATGGTTTTCTTACCATGTCTTTTCTGCTTTATGTTATTCAGAAGCAAAAGTAATTTCTTGGAACTGCAATGGTTTTTCTTTTTTGTGACAAGGAATAAATGTTTTACTTTTCTTAAAACCAAGACCTAGTGGGACAGGATAATTAAAACGGCATGAGAGACATGTGTAGGCCACGACTAACAGCTAATACTCATCTGTGGCAGTAACAGATGATGTAATGCAGCTCAGTGATGGTCAGGAAATGTCCAACCTGTCTCCTCTCATACAGGTGACCAAAACCACATGGACATTCATTGGAATAGTAGTTAATATAACTTTGCAATAAAGATCCCATATGACGGTAAAACTCTAACAGGATCTCTTTCTGGAAGAAGCATCTGATCAGAAATGATCTCAACAATCAGATCAGCTGATCGTCTGATGACACTCAAGTCAGAGCGCAAAGTTTGAAATATTATTTATTAACTTCAGATAAATAATGCTCGGTTTTCACCTATATCACGGGCAAATTTTGTAATTTCTGAACCCATTTAAACTCCACATCTGTTTATTGTTTCTAAAGATTGGGCTACTAATTGAATAATTATTATTTCGCCAAAATAAAGAATGACTGACAAATGTTGAGATTGCTGCAACAAAGGGAAAGTTCAGTTTTCATTGCAAAATCATAACAACTTTGCTAATTTGTCTGGTAAAGGCAAAGACCCAAAAGCCCACAATAGTTGGGTCTGCAGCGGTCTTCTTTGCTGAGTTTGATTATCCATGAGCCAGCATCCACACAAGTCTGTGCATATCAGGCAGAAGATTTGAGTTCAAAGCAGGTCAGACTTACTTTCAGCTTAATTTCTGCAAATAACTTATTCATGTTTTAATTATAATTGTGCAATATTGTAAACTGCAGTTTTAATATTTGCCAGTTAAGGCATAACTGCTGTAATGTTGCTGATCACTCCAGCATCCCTGGAGGAAAGAAAATGTAAGCCATTAAGCTGTCATTCATCTGCTTCATTTTATGTTGGCATAAATGGAATCAAAGTCGATGTCGCCTTCATATTTTCTCCTCTGGCCTTCTAAACAGATAACATGTATGTTTATTCTAAATACATTGTTATATTGGTAGTATTTATGAAATCTAAAGGCAATTAAGTGGCAAATATGTCACATTAAAATGAAAAGAGAAAATTAAAATAACGTAAACAGATGGATTTTTTTATGATCTTGTTGGACCGACGGGATTTGCATCCGTTTTACATTCCTGTTGGCAGAGCATGTATTTTAAATAGTGCACGATCACGTTCATGTAATCGTGGGAAGCCAAAAACATGATCAGGTTTAGGATTTTATCAATTTTGCAGCCCTAGTCATATGAGGAGCAAAGAGTAGTAGTCATTAACTGTAAACAAAATGGAAAGAACTTGTGGTTCATGTAATCAATTGTGGGTAATATACTGTATATCGTAAATTTACAAACACTTTCTTTACTTCTCCTCTATCTCTTGAAAAAAAGCCAAATCAGACACTCAGTTGCAATGTCGAATCCTGGGAAGATACAAAAAAAAATACATGAAAACACATAAAGAGGTATTAGGAGAAGAAAAAGACAGGATTTGCCTGCAGTATTTAGGTGGTGGGATAAAATGGTAAAAGGGGGACAACAATATTTGAAAAATTACACAAGATTAATAATACTGTTTTAATAGTGATGTTTTTCCAGCAAACAAAATAAGATATTGCTTGGTAACAATTCCAGATTTTTTGTTTAATAAAAAGAAGAAAAAATGCATATGTCATCCTTGGTTATGGAATCAAACTCATGATCCTCCCAAATGTGACAAAGCAGATTAAGACCTTCATAAAGCTCTCAAATTAAGATACACCAACAAAAATACAAAGACAAGCCTGCAGCCACCACAGACACAAACCTTTTTTTCTTCTTTTACCATCCAATGTGTGAACAGCAGTCCTAAAGCCAAAATCTTATTCTCATTACTTCATTCAGTACATCAGCCATTTGCTGCTTCACATTCCTCTCAAGGCACTCAGACAGCACAGAAACTGTCCTTAGGAGGCCTTGAAAAGAGATGACTGCTGACGTCATTGTTTTTTAAGAACTATCACACTCCAGTTTCTATTGTTATTCCATTGTGATTTTCCATTTTAGCCTCTTCTGAATATGTGAAACACTTAATTATCAGCATCCAGACAGGCTCAGACATGAGGTAAGATTGGAATGGTCTTAATGACGATGAAAAGGACATATACCCAAAACGCTTTTCAAATACTTTGACCTTATGTTACTTGCTTGTGAAACAACAGTAAGAAGGGCTAAGATTTATCAACTCTTGAACACAGAAATAATTTGTGCATAGGGACTGTTCTGTGTGCAATACTTATATCCTGTCCAGATATCTACAAGTTAGACCTGACAGTTACAGTTTCCATGACATTAATGTCTAAAAATCAGTTCTCCATGTTCCCTGACCAATTTTATTTTTTTAAACACTATTCACATTTCATTGTGAGTTTTCGTTTAAATCAATAGTGCATGGATTATGTATGACCATTAATAACACTTTGACAAACCACCATTATATCTAAACTGTTGATAACATATCTAGACTGTTGATGTTTTTAAAAAGAGGCTCAAGACCCATCTTTTAACTTAGCTTTTAACTAAATTATCTATTGTAGCTATTTGTGTTTTAGTATATCATTTTTCATTTATGCAGTTATTTTATCAATTAATTTGTGTTTTAGTGTCCCATTTTATTTCAATCATGCTTTTTTATCTGTTACTGTTTTTAGGTTTTTTTACCTCTGTTCTAACTTTTTAACATCTTTAACTCCAGTGTTTTCCTCATGGGGACCCACCACGCCGGGGGCTTTGCCTGCTCAGTCTGCAGGGCTACTACCATAGTGATCTCCCTGACTGGATGGCTGGGGTCCTGCACTGAAGCCTTATGGCTGAGGTGGGGTCCCCAGCCTGCCGTGATTGGGATGGTTCCTGCGGTTGGCGTCCGCTATGGCAATGGGTGGGCCGGCTCCCGGTGTGGATGGTTCCCCAGAAAATATTGCTTCCTCACAAGAGCATCTAGCCAGAGATTTTATCTTATTGTGTGTTATGATTATGGGGGGGGGGATTTTGGTTGTGTGTGTGTGTGTGTGCGTGCGCATGTGTAAGACAGAATGTAGTACAGTAAATAGATATGTTCTATGTTGTGGGAAAGATTGTTTTTATTTAATATACATTGATTGTTTTTATGATGTAAAGCACTTTGTGTTGCTTTGTAGCATGAAAAGCACTGTATAAATAAGATGTTAATTTAAGTTGATAGTACAGTACTGAAATGCTTGAGACACTAAAAACATCCACAGTATAATGACTACCCTATAGGAATATGCTAGAGGTTTTCAGGAGCTAAAATTTGGAGTGCTTTTTAATTCTTTTTTTAATCTAATAATACTGAATCTAAAAGAAAAGGGATGACACATTCGGGCAACTTCTGTACAGCTGATTCAACGGGATGTGGTGCATACAGAAAGACCTTGCATACCAACAAATACATACTAAATAAACAATTTAAAAAATTACCTAGTATGGATGGTTTCACTCTCCAAACATTTTTAAATTTTGTGAAAGGTTCCAGTACTTGCTTTGCTGTCTTATAGGGAAACAAAAATGCCCTATCCTTCTTTCTCATCTGCCCTTAGAGATCCCTGTATACATTTTACTGCTAAATCCACAGAAGGAGGATTGGCAGGCTTTTTCGGAGTTACTTTTACATGCATACAAACTACCCCAATTCAGATAAAGTGAATAAGAAAGATTTTTATTTATTGTCCTGATAATAATGACAATTGCAACCATTAAAATCAAAACAACAATCTATTTTATATAACTGTCACAGAAAACTAAATGATTATCCACTGAATCAAACCCTATCTTTCAACAGCTCTGTGTTTCCGTTCAATGCCATCCAAACTTTCCTAGACCCCTTAGTCCAAGAACTTACCCTGGAAGGCATTTAAATGGTGGGAGATGAGGTGTTCAAGCTCAGAGCTGTAGGCGTCAATGTTGTGGAGGGTTTCTCGTTTTGCAGCATTCTGGTAGCTCTCCTCCATCTTGCGGTTGCAGCAGGATGGACCCGGGTGCTTACAAATCAGAAGATCAACATCTAGAAAAGTCAAGCAGAAATGGACAAAAAATAATTCTCTTCTTGTTTTATATCATGTTATTCTTTGTCAAACAACACTTTCCCAACAAAAGGAACAGAAGTCCAGGAGATCTGAGCTTTGGATAAGAAGCAAATTTGAAAATACCCTGTGGGGATTTATGCCAAAGTCTGGGCATCTCCAAGTGAAAAAAGGATTCATTTCTTTCTTCATTATATGCATGGGTGCTATCTACTTTGAGTTTTTTTGTTAAAAAACAAAACAAAAAACAAGACCTATATCAATAACCAAAACTTTGCATACAACAGGAAAGTATGATTCTACATTGTCAAAGTATGTGTGTGTGTATGCTTAGTACCATGAGTAGGCACAAATATAGCCAAGCCATAACTCCAGTAAGAGACAGAAGGGGTACCATGGCAGGGTGAGAAAGTAGACCAAGAATTCATCCACGTTTTCTGCTATAAATATTGTCTCTGCTAAATATACACCTTTGCCTCAATGTGATACAGTTGCACATGATAGGTGTATGCATTTGCACATGAATGGAGACTTTGTTTGACATAAAAGACATCAAAAATCCATACATTCACTGTATTTTTTCCAAAGCAAACCTATACATGCACTCGAGCCCATATACATACAGGCACTGTAATTAAATCACTTCTGCTACTTGACTGAATAGCTGTAATAATGCAGTTCATAACACAAAAGAACAAAAATGTAAATAAGGAGATCCAACAAGCAGTAATAGTTTAAACTGTGTTGCGCTCTACAGTATCACCTGCTTTGTACTATCACTGTATAAATGCTTGTCTTGCCTCTATCTAACACTGTTTATTGTTGACATGGGCTACTAAAATGACAATTTTCTCACATTTATTTACAGAGTCATTTCCATTATGCACAAGTCTGTTGATAACTCATTTTACTGGGGGAAGGGCTAGACGGGGGTGGCAGGAGGCAGGTGTTGTAACCAGAGCTTAAAGCATGGCATTAGGACAGACCACAAGACCAGTGCCTCAATGTCCAAATCCTTCCATGAAACACAATAGGGTTGCATTTCTGAATCTCTCTTTCCCTTTCTGCTCCCTCTCCCCCATTTGCCTGGCATATCCTTGTGAGGCCTGGGTGTCTCTTAATTACTCAGTGAGGCTCCATTTGTTCCCATCCCAGAGCCAGATGAATGAAGTCATAACTGGCTGTCCTGCAGCTTCCACCTCATTATCTCCATCTCTGTAGCAGTCCATTCTGTTTTATCATTACGCTGTTGCTGTAAACTCCTCTGTCAATCAATCAATCTGTTTACCAGCTCCCTGCACCATCCCTACTAAAGGGGTACCCATAACCAGTTGGTGTTTTTGGCCACTGTCAAATAAGAGCACGTACTGAGTGCTAAAAGTAGTTCATCCTATCCCAGAGTTGCATGTCACATCCTGGTCCATTATCACAATTTCACAACAGATCTATTACTTAAAATGTAGGAAATTCCTCTGCACATGTTCGGCCAACACAGGCAGTGGCACAGAAAACACAAAGATTGAACAGAAATGTTGCGATACAGACTAACAACAGTCGTGGAGAGCCCACTTGATTCACCGGCTCCATGTCATTGTACAAGACTATGAGCCTCAAATGAAATGTGAGGAGCAATTAACTAAATAAAGTAAAAATTACTAAAAATAAGAAAAATAACTAAAAAAATAATCTAAGTTTAATAGTTCAAAATACAGTTCAAGATTAGACTTAATTCAAGGCACACTGCTCGTATGTTCAAATTAATGGTCAAGTGTGTCATGACTGACTAACTGACACAGCAGAAATAGATAACAAATTACATCACTGTAAATATAGCAGTTCAGATAAGGATTGACCTGGGAATGAAGCAATCAAACAGAAATGTAAGGTAAGAATAGCACAGCATGACCTTTATTTAAGACCTTTATTCAAGGTCACAAGTTGTGTCCCCCTCCAATGCATATGAATATGCATATCCCTTATGGGAAGTAGGTGAAATGAGGACTGCCCCAATATGAAATCCATAATATTAATTTCAAGTCCGGAGTCTAATGTGTTAGTTCAGATGTTCTTTACATTCACTATAGAAAGTTGCTTTTTCTCTAATTCTAACAATGTGACAATTTATTGCACAAACAGTGTACAATTTGCTTCATTACTTATGGTCCTAAGTTTGAAGGGACCCTAAGTAGTAAAGTAAAATACCTGACTTCAACTGTCATTGTACGAGTCATATGCATCTTAGGAAAAGAGATTTTTAAGCATGAATACTGCAAATCTATTTCCAGTCTGTAATTTGCCCATTAGTGGTGTTTGTCCTCTCTCCCTTTACGTCCCTGACCCCATTCTCCAAAACGCCTGGCTCTTTCTCTCCTTTGTGTTTGTTGGTTATCTATGATATGAAAGAAATATCCAGGGACTCATGGTGGAATCCAGTCTGGCCTCTCCGTCCTTTGAGAGTAGCTGCATGGAGTAAGTGATACTCAGAAAGACTTTGGCTGTTAAAGCCACCACAGCCACAGCAGTCAGGACAGGCTGACTGTGTCCCAAATATACCAAGCCTCTTTCTGCAGTCATTAGAAGTCATGTCACTGCTTGTCTCTGCAAAAGCAAACATGCAACTTGTATTGCTCATTTTTATCAGTGATTTAATAACATCTAGCTAATGGGGAAACTAAGTAAACATTTGATGACGTATAAGGCAGTGGAATCTATTAAGACTGGATTGTCTCTTCTTCTAATGAAGTAATTATGAATCACAATCCACTGAAATTCAGTATACAGACTAGACAAAGCTGTCAAATGTATTTATTTCTTGTTTCTCATGTTTCTTTGTTTTATGAAACCTAAACATTGGATGCAACAGAAATAAAAAAAAACAATTAAAAAAGGCATATTAAAAAAAAAGAAAACAGCACAGGTTCTCACTGTCTTTAAATCAAAATTTTGTAGGCACATTTGGCAAGAGAATGAGTTAGAACATCTGGACTGCAAATTTTCCCCAGTATTGTTTGCAAAACCACTCAAGCTCTGTCAAACTGCTTGGGGACCGAGACTCAACACAATTTTTAAGTGCTGCCTCAAATATTCATTTGGATGGAGTTCGAATAGTTTCTGACTTGTCTACAACAAAATGTCAGTATTGCTGCTTCTGAGACATTCCTGCACATATTTGGCTTGGGCTTGTTATCGTGCTGGAAAATAAGCAAGATGTCATTTGGGGGCATATGCAATAATTTCATTATAGATGTCAGTGCAAATTCAGTCATGGATCCATGAAGCTACATAAATATGTTGGTGTCTATACTGCCCAGTCAACATGGCTAAATTTAGGCTCTAAGTCCATCAGAAAGTTGCTTAATCGTCCATGCTAATTATTCTAAGAAAAAGTTATATGATTATTAATTTGTCTATTAATGTAATGTAAAATGTTTTATGGTTTATCAATCTATAAAAATCTAGAGGTTTAGTAATGTAATTTGAAAATTATCGCTTCAAACCAAAGCATAAACGTTGCTGACATGTTAATGAATCAATCTACTTTTGAGAAATCATTAAAAATGAAAATTTAATCTTTTTTATCAATGTTAAAGTTTCTTATATCATTTATTCAACTAGCTGTAGCTATGTCTTCTGCAATGGAATAAATTGTGTGTCTGTCATTCATTATATATTCCAATGAGCTCTGATCCCTGGTGGCCATGTGTAATTAATGCCCAATGTACATACTACTCATTCTGCCCAGCTAAACCTTAACACACTCCAGACTGGATGTCAGCTTTTAATCCTAATTCCCCTAATTGTCCTCAGGTGACACATGCCTCTGGAGTAATTTGCCGTATTAAAACCATGGCCCAGGTTTCTTGAATTGTTAGTTACAATCCTTTCAGCAACACCTCAGTGCCCTTCACTGCACAAGTCAAAACATTAGAGAAACTCTGCCTCTGAACTGCCTTACTAGCTCGCATGCCATTCACAATATGTAGTACTACAGCGGCTGAATAAAGCATGCTGCTGAGAAAATGCTATGTTATTACCACCCTCTTCAAACATACACTCACCAACTTCAGCACTGCCAATGTGATATGAACATCCTGATTATATCCAGTTCAAATCTCCTGAACAGGGTATAGCTATTCTGTTCTGATTTGCACCGCTTTGTAAGAGGGATGTGGTTTCCAAATGCTGCTGTTTGTATTTTTCAGTAAACATTAATTACTTTGTTAAAAAGAAGGCAATTAATGTAATTACCCTTCTCCTGCCCCTGGAAGTCTGTTCCTTTTGAAATTCCAAGATCCTGTGAACATACAGGATATTTACTCTATATAGACACACTGTGCTTTGGAT
Organism: Atherinosoma microstoma; assembly: GCA_037177055.1. Lineage (NCBI taxonomy): Eukaryota > Metazoa > Chordata > Actinopteri > Atheriniformes > Atherinidae > Atherinosoma > Atherinosoma microstoma. The sequence continues at coordinate 13,627,992 of JBBBVU010000008.1, forward strand.
AGACCACGTTGAAAAAAAACCATCTCAAAAGAGTCTTTGCCACATACCTGGATTTCTGGACTACCTTGAAACTAAATTGGAATGTTTGGCTTTCCCAGACCCCAAGTTGGAACTGCTTGCAGTGATTGGCACAGAATCCAAAGCCACACCAGAGGGCAGGGGTTGGACAGCCAAAGCATACAGAGAGATGTAAGGCTGGTGGGCAAATAGAAGCAGACCTGCTGAAGCGGCATTATATCTGAGGGGCATTCAGCCATAGACTCAGAGTACTTATACTACAACTTAATATATCTGTTAAACACATCTCAGAATAAAAAAAAAAAAAACCTTCAATTAATGTATTTTCTCGTCTTGGAGCAACAGGAATTGTTTATATATAAAATATACTTGAAACTATGAATGCACATGACCAGCTAAAGCACAAGATAGACAAAGCCTGAAATCTTACAAAAGATGCTGTGTAAATATATTCACTCAGAGTGATCATCTCCATGCTGAGCAACACTAGGAAGGACTATTTGTTTGGAAAGGGGATCGTTTACAGTCAATGATACTATGTCTTTTTAAATAGATCACATCTTCAAAATATTCTTTTCAGTAACCACCAATAAATGCTTTTCTTCAGTTAGAAAAAAAACCCTACAAAACACAACAAAAAACATGAATTCTGGATTACACAAAAGTAAGTAGTTCAAAAATTATCTGAAAAAGTTAACACAGAGGCCTAATGTTTTCAAGTGTGTGGAGTAGGTGAGGTCCAAGAGTGCTGTCCTAGTGAGAGAGGCCATGTTAAAAGGCGAATCAAAATAACAGCCAATAAAAGGCTATGGTGAGCTTTGAGAGCTTGCCTAGGCCTTTGATGCCATTACTGGTTAAGGATGTGGTAACATGTGATAACGCAATGTGTTCCCATTCTATTAACGCACATCCCTTCTTTCATTGTATCAAAAAGGTACAAGACACTCTCTCTTTCACTCGTTCTAGTTGTTAATGACTCTGTACATAAGGTTTTGAGAAAGTCCTAATATAAATATGCTGTATGCACACAGAACCCTTGCAGATCATTAAATAATATATTTTACTGAGCTGTAAAATACATAATCATATCACAGAACATTATTTACTAACTTAATTGTGCATTTATGTGTCAGTGAACAGCAATTCTAACTGTGTGCTTTCCAAATCATCCAAAGAGGGATATATCAGCACCCCTTAGTTATGAAAATGGGCAGCATTCAGCACAAATGGTAGGCTTGGGTCTGGAGGAACTGGGTTCAAGTCCCTGGGTTGGCAGCAGAAGTGAACCACTGTGGGCCCCAACTGCTCATTGGACGCTGGAAAAATAGCAGCCCACTGCTCCTAGTGTAACTAGTGATGGGTTAAAAACAGATAAATAATTTAGGGGTTTTCTTTAGATATATCCTGACAAAGATTTTTTTTTTCTCATTTAAAGAGGCCATAAAACACTTTAAGAAACTCTGTGTCACTGATTGTCAAAGTTACATCAATGATAACATTGGTATCTAGATGAAGTCTATTTTTATCAATAGTGGCCCAGGGATCAGATTGTGTCAGTCTGGAAAGCATTTTACACTAGATAATTGGATGCAAGTACATTTCTTTTAGTTCTTCTTATTATGTCCATTGTACACTGAGGTGTTGCTTCTTATGAACTGTTACTTCTCACTTTCTAGATGCAAAAATGTCTAACAAAGACACACAACATAAACTGTATAGAGTAAGAGTGCATTTCTTTTCAAACAGGATCATCAAATAGCCTGGCTGCCACACTCCTGCTGCAAACTGAGAAATCTGTTCACCACACATGAAACGCTGCACAGTATTCTAACACAAACATCACTGTGGAAGGGTTGAAGACTTGCCACTTCAAATTTCAAGATTTGCTTTTGTTGGCATTTGATCTGAGAACTGAAGCAGTGTAGCATAATTGTGTACACACATACTCAAATATGCCAAATCTCCTGCATTAACAAGCCCTTCCACTGGTCAGCTCTTTGAAGACAGGACTGCATCTGACCCAAAACAGGAAAAGTGCAAATAAAAAGCAATGTGAGATATAAGCCCTGTGGTGAAAATACAGCAATATTTTCTTCTCAAAAATAGAGCAAGAAGCTGCAGCCTCTGACCAGATTATAACTGCCCTAATTTTCCAAAAACACTAACTTTGGATGAGTTGTGTTTCTGAAATACAATTAAAGTTAAAACCTGTCACAATACTGCATATCTGCTGATGTGTTTAACACTGTCTGAAAAAGATGCTCATCAACAGCTACAGTTTTAAATTGAGATAACCATGTAGCTTCTGCAATTGCAGAGCAAACTGTAAAAGCTTGTGACACAAGCCCGCTTCCTGCGTGCTGACATATATTCAGATTCAAGGTCCTTGCATTGTCTTTAAGATCATATACTTCTTGCAGTGGAAATGATATTCTCTGTTGCTAGTGGCGACATCCTGCTAACAAACATATCAAGTGGTTTGGATGCACCTCGAGGTATGTTTCCCCACTCAGCTATCCATTACTCTTCTCCCACTTACAGCATGCACACTCAAACTGGGTGATACTTAAACTGCAACCAACTTCCATGCAATTGTGCTGCAAAAAGAATCTTGGTCTGACCCACACACTGATGTATGACTAAAACTATGTAAATGACATATCTGTGTATTTTTAACTGAACATATAACCTGTAAACAGATTATAATATACTTAACACTTTATACAATGGATTTTTTTAAAACTATAAAACAAAATAAATATACATGTAGATGCCTCCTTTAATCTGTAATGTCTCAAAAACTTCATGGATTCATTAGGCCTTTACTGACTAAAGACTTGTGGGAAAGCTCAGGCATTGTCATTAAGACTCATTTGATAATGACAGTCCCAGTGTTGTCAACCACAGGTCTCTCTCCACAAAAATGAATAAAGATATCCCCAGCTTTAACTCCACACTTTGTGAAATTCCATGAAGAAACAGAGTTAAGGGGAACAGTCAAAGTCAAGACAAGATTTGCAAGAAAGCTAAATTGAGCTGCAGCATAAGTGCAAAATTCTCCATGCAGCATACTTCAAACAGGAAGAGTCATCAAAAGAAACTTTACTTTTGTATATCACCAAAGTCAGTGCTTCAAGTAAGCAAAGCACCATCTGTTTAGAACAAGTTTAAATTATCTTAGAAAGTGGTTTTGGGGCCATAATCCTTAAAAATACTGTCAATTTACTGGGGAAAAGGAGCAGAGCTAGAAGAGTGATAAACATGAAAAAACTGATTTGTTTACATCTGTACCAAGTGAAGAGTATCAACATATAAGGGAAAGAAATATAGATTTATATGTTTTTTTTTCTTTTCAGCTGTTTACCAGAACAGATTAAAGTCACAGACTATCAATAAGACTTTGATTAACCTGGAATAACTGATAAAAATCATAAATTAAAAGCTAATTCCAAATACTTTTTGAAGAATCAATGAATGCACAAAGCAAGGAGATCATGGACATCTACAGATTGGGTTCACTCCTTGGTTATATGTTTACTGCAGCTTTCTCCAGCTGGTTATTTGTGGATCTTTCTGTATTCAGTTTGTTTTCAACAAATGAAAAGCACCTTCAATAGCTTGAGATGAGGTGACCGACTCAGCCATTGTAGAACATTCCACTTATTCATCTTGAGAAACTCCTGGGCACTTTTGGACTATGACTTGAATTGGTGACGCTCTTTACAGTGAATTATAATCCCATCAACTCTGCTGCATTCACCTGAATGTGGACAGACAGTGTATCCCGCTACACATCAAAATCCAGCTGCATCATCAATAAAAACCAGTGACCTGTACCATCGGAAGTCATGTCTTTGCACTGCCTCCACATGTTGCAGATAATGTTTTATGATTCAAAGCAACAGCTGTTGTTATTTTGTTGATGGTAGTTTTTTGTTGTTGTTTTTTTTTTAAACTGATCTGGCCATAGTTTGCACCTTGTGGTGAATCATTCTCTCTATGGCAGACTCAAATAAGGATATGTTTACATGCTGAAGTCTTATTCACTTTTGAGGATGTTGTGTAGATCACAGGAATGTTTTCTTTTATGGACATCCAGGCTCTTTTATGTTGCAGGCTTTACTAGTGAGTTTGTCTCTTCATTGAATGCACCAAACTTTTCTTTTTAGCAGCTATTATTCTCATCACATCTCTGATGGTTTTGTTTTGTTTTGCAGTTAGAGTATGACGTGTTTAACTTACATTAAGAGCAATATGTATTCCTGTATGTTGTTGGTTAAGAGCAACAGGTGCTAAATGCACATGTCACACTTGGACTAGACTCCACTCATTTTACTTAATAAAACTAAGAAAAACTATGGACTAACCCCCTCTTGTGAATGAAACATGTTGTGAGTCATCTGCTAACTTAAATCTAAGCTTCTGGAAGAGCTCATTCTGCACATTTACATCTTTATTGCTCAACCCTTCTTTCATCTAATTAAAGCTGACATTCTGCAAATTGCAATTAATATATTTTGAACATAAACAGATAATATAAAAATTGTCAGTGTCCGAATATTTCCTGACCTAACCATGCAGCAAACGTGTTCATAACAGCAACTAAACATCATATTTTGCTTTCAGAATCATTTTCAAGCAAATTTAGCCTAGCTGAACCTTAAACAGAATTTAAACTAATGTTTATCCTTACCAAATAACCTTTCATCAGTGCACAAGATAGCTTCTTAAATAAAACCTTGAAAGTAATTGTAGATGCTTTACAGTATCGTTGCGAAAGACCAGAAAAAGCACATTACTATGAGCCTCTTTTGGAAACATTAATAACTTCTCACAAAGTATGGCTTATAAGCTCACATGCTAGGAAATTGGCACCCCATGTGCCTGAATACATTTAGCCAACAGTGCAAATCAATCTACTAACTGAACACAATATTCTAGCCTCTGCTTGCAATAACTGAAATATGATAACATCTGCATCACAGCAGACTTGCTCTTGTGCCAGTATGCAGAATGAAATAATCTGAATAATTGTTTAGTCTTTATAAATGGCCACATGTGATAAGCAGTTGGGTAACACGGGAAACTGCAAACTGTGAAGAAAACTGAAAGAGACTTAAATGGTATATCTGTAGAGGGGAAAATAAAATTAGATTGCACAATAGTGAATAAATATGCTATAAATTGATACAAAAGAAATAACAGACATGACAAAATAACATATCACAATGTGAGTTGGTATCGTTGGAGTTAGCTGAAGATATATATTTTTTTTTTTAAATTGTAAAAGTAATTCAAAGCAACAACTAATATCACTGATATAATCAAACAAGAGTTAAGTCAGAGAATTAAAAATAACTGTTCTTTTGCAGGCTGTTCTGCTGTTAAGTTTGAATAGCAAACAATTCAATAAATGCACTTCTGGCAGCAACATAAACTGGACAGTCATTAAGACCATTCCAAAGGATTTAAGAAGCAATAACTTTGATCAACTTTTTTTTTTCTTTTTACACTTTTGGATATGTAAACTTGTTTTTTTTTTTTAAGTGAATGTAAATCTAGATGTTTGGATATTGGTTGAAGTACCTCAGTTACTACAACCTGGTGATGCTGTAGTGTTCCTTCTGTAACCAACAGTGCTCCTCACTATAGTTGCCTAACTCACTCGCTCACCTACGTCAGGTGCCTCCGGGACGCGGTGAAGCGGTCCAACCTGTCTCAGCTGGAAAGCGGTCCTCACTTCATGGCAGCTGTAGGCGTTTGCGTCGATCACGATCACCGCAAATATGACCAACGTCAAAATCCAGACGATACCGCAACAGTTTACGCGTGGGCATATTCCTCGGGACATTGCCGCATCTCACACCAGATCTCCTTGTGGATAGCAAACTGTGACGTGACTGTAAACAGTAACTGAGCAACAATTTTGGAAAAACGGCGCGTAGTTATAAGCGACGATTAGTCTCAACATCTGACAAACATTCCCGACTTATTTTCACATTATTGTTTGGGATGGGAGTGAGCCCCTCACAGACAGAAAGAGGTTTGGGGTCTTCTCTTGGACAGAGGAGGAGTAGAGTGGGCTAAGCCCAGTTTGTCCCGAGCTGAACACTTTGCACTGGTCGACTGCCTGCTTGCCTATTTCCAAATCCCTGCATCACATTCCCCTCCCACCCTGTTTACCTCAGCACCCTGACTTAAAGTATCCATAAAAACATGCGCTGTCTGTATATAGTAGCTAATAATTTTACATCCCTACAAATAAACTACTTAAAGTAGTATCAAACCAAGAAAATTTTATATTTTACCACTATTTTACTATATAGCATCTAACTTTTTATTTATTGTTACACCTGTACAGGACAATATAGTACAGCATCAGGACAACTGTCTTCTCTGTCAGAATCTAAGCTAATATAAGAACATGACTGAAGACAAATATACTTCTACTTCAAGACAGACAATTAGCATTTTTGCATTTAGTGAATGTTACATTTAAGCTGACTGCCCATACTAATAAGTGCTCGCATTCGTGTAGCTTCTTATTTGACTTACCATCTTGTAGAGAACATGTTTAATGAATGTCTAAAGTGCTATAATCTAAAATAAAATCCATAATTGAACCATATTGTTGAAATACATTTTATTGAAACTAATTAAAGTTTTTTTCCCCTCAGATTTGTAATATAAATGTGAAAATTAACACAGAAAACATTTTAAATTTTCATTTAGCCTGCACCCCATCACCATAACAAACTATATTTTCAATGAACCAGCATATTTCTTAATGTGAGCATATTAATGTTACTTTTGCTACTTTTTTGTGGTTTGTTTGTAAAAGAGTGCCCTCTCCTGGACTTAAAAGACGCTACACTAATAACCACATGCCATCTGGCTTTGTTGTGATCTGTTTTCACACATTTGCTAATTTAACAAATGATCAGTTGGTTGTGTGGGGGCAGGTTTGTAGCCCACTAACTGATTCAGAGTCTACCAACTTTTCATGCTTTATGTTTCTAAAATGTAGGGCACACATTCATTTTTTACTGCGAAGGAGTACTGAAATCTGCATCAGTGATCAATAGAAATTAAGTACAAGTAAGGTTTTAAGACACATGCAATGCACTTTAATGAATACATCAATTTTATGCTACTGTATACTTTACTCCACGACACCACAGAGAAAAATATTGCATTTTTTTACTGTACTTTATTTATAAGACAGCTTTAGTTAGTAGGTATTTTTTTCTGAGGATCTAATTATTAAACCAGTATTTTCCAACACTTTTTGTCTCTGGCATCTTACTAAAAGCTGCATGTAGTCAGGGCTGTTTTAAGAAGTCTATTAACTGCTTAGATAGATATAGATTTTTCTTTGTAAACATTAATAAATGCTAAAATGCTCTGATATCTCAGAGGTTAAATACAAGAGAAAAAGTATAAAAACAAAACTGCATATCATAACTTTGTCTTTCCCTTGTTTATATTTAATGCATCCCACAAGTCCTCAGATTTATCTGCTGCCCTGTATATAATATGGGTAAAACCAGTCACAACTACAACAGAAACATGCAGCATGATGCTTAATGCTGATAATCCAGTTTTGTCATATGTAATAATGTACAATTCAGAGGGACAAAAACAGTACTTTACTTGTACTTAAGCTACATTTAGTTTTTACTACTTCTGCTTTTCCATTCTGTTAGTACTTTTTAACACAAACTTTTACTTGTAATGGAATTTGCTTCTTTTTTTTTTTAAATTTGTTGATTAGGTGAACAATCTATTTAAATAAACAATCTAACTGCTTCATAAATCATCGCTTGTCATTAATTACCCTAAAGTTTTTAATGGATATATTTGTGCCATATTTCTGTGTGATAGTGAAAGGAGGGGAAAGCTCAAACAGTCTAAAAAAATGTCAAACAATGAAAGCCTTTTTAGCAGAAAAAACTTAAAGCCTAAAAGGCAAATTCAAATCAAAACCGGCCGGCCAAATACGGCCTTGATTGTTTAAACATGAGCAATAGATGTTTTAACCACAGCAGACATGTTCAGACCACAACATGGTATGTTCTCTTAAGTGTCCCAATTACCATGACAGTGAATCAGTAAGCACAACAGAAAGACCTCCCCGAAGTGGAATGAAGTCATCACTCATACACTTGGGCATTTGCTCTTCTAGCACCACCGTAGAAGAACCAGTAATAATTTTAACAGCAAGGTTTAAAAGAAAAAAAAGATAGTTAGCATGAAGACACTTGTAAACTATCTAGGTTCTGCAGTCGCAGTGTTTCGTTGATCTGATAAAGGCTGTGTTAAAATTACTGTTGATGTTGCAAACTCAAGAAGTGTCAATCCGCTGATTAACAGCGCTCAGGCTGAGGATGCCAATAAGTTGAGTACAGCAGCAAGAAAAAAAAATAGAATATTATCAATGTTTTTTGCATTTATTGGTCATAAAATGTTTACCTGAATCTAAAAGAAATGGATTCTTGGACTTATTAACCAATTCAGATTTCTTTGTTTGCAACGCCCTCAAACAAATACTTGCTGGTAAGTCAAACCTGCACAACCTTAAAGAATTCTTGGATCTGAGCATCCTTTTGTTGTTTGTCTGATGACCTACTCAAAAATGTTTTTGTCTGCATTGATCAAATCCTGAATCTGGTTTTGCCAATATATAGTGCTGTCTGTCACCAATTCTTTTTTTCCACTGGCTTCCATCCTCATTGGTTTTGTTATATTTATAATAACATAGTTTTTACATAAATTTTCATTTTATTCATATAAACTAAACAAAAGATTCAACCTGTGTATCATGAAACAGACTAACAGCATGATTCCTCTTCAAAAAAGAACAGCGACAATACAAAATCATTCCCATTTATATTTTACACTTCTAACTATGGACTGATTTAAACATTTGAATTTTTTCACTCTGTAATCAGGGTCCAAAATTAGCAAAACACAAGTGCCCAAAGTTTGTGTATGGTTGATGGTTAAGTTGAGGTTACTGACCAGGTTACCACTGAATGTGAAATTAAAAAGTGTGTATCTGCTGAAACAAACGTGACCTTCACTGTCAAAAATCCCAACATCAATTAAACAATTAAGCTAACAACTCTGTGGCGGGATGTCTATTAATGGAGAATGCTATTTCAGCTTTGGCAATTCTTGATAAGGCCTCTGACATCTTTTTGTGAAGCTTTTCTTTTCATTTATTGTGAAAAGAAAAATGTATAGCATGAGCATGTTTCCCAGAAGTCAAAAGCACACCATCAGCAATGTTTCAATAATTGGCCTCTTCATTTCCTAATTCTTAGTTACTTTTCTTGCTGGTAATAGTGTGGGGATTTAGTGTGTCTAAGATATGAATTTTTTTGATTGTGTTCAGACTGGACAAAAACAACAGATAATCTTTTTTGTTATTAGTTCAAATATGGTGCGCTTGATAATGATTGTTACTTAAATGAAGTGCTGACTGTAATAAAAATGTATTTATATTATACTAATAATATCCAGGGATTCATTTGCGTTCTTTTTAAACTGAATGCTGAGCTAAACAGAGATGTAAATCTCATTTACACAAGTGATGTTACTACAGACCAAACTAAATTAATTGTAGATCTGATAATCTGGGTGAGAGCAATGTGATCTCTGACTAAGTAGATTTAGTTTCTGCAGGCGAAGACAAGACTATTACACCAGGGGGCGCAGTCCTTCAAGTTTTAGATTTTTCCGTTTCAACACAGATCCAAATTAATGAGTCGCTTGGATCCTTTTGATTTGAATCAGATGTGTTAGAGTTGGGGAGACATCTGAAATCTGCTGGACTGCGGCTCTCGAGCAAAACATGCCTACTTCCGCATTAGGGCATGAATGGGGTACAACGCAACACCAAATCGTCTCTGACAAGCATCTTCTAGATTTTATGCTTTCCGTATGATAACTTTGTCTGGTCTTCACTTACCTGACGGGGGCCCATTCCAAAAATTATAGTACAGTGGATTGGTATGGCTGTATGCACCACATCATGGTCAGATTTTATCCACCCCTGGAAGACAAATGGTTTTGATAAATAATTGTAAACTATCAAAAAACAAATAAAAATCAAGATCCGATTGTCAAATGCAGTAAGACCTAAGTCACAGGGAAAGCTAAATGGTGGACGTAGTAAATAATAAGTTGATTTTCCACTTATAAACCCAACTTAACTTACCACCAACTACTGCTAACTGCACTAAGTATGCTAGCTAAGTAAGACGGTGGGTAACTACTGTTTCAACCATATTTTACAGTCATTAGTTACAGTTATTGGTTTGAACCCATATGTTGACAAGAGTACCAGCAGAGCTTACCGAAGACTTGGGGAATAAAAAAAAGTCTGCAAAACTTACCCATCATTCTGCCACGGTAAGGCTCTATTAATTAACCAGTCTCAGCTTGCTAGGTGTTATAATTACAGTATCAAGTACACTGACTGAGCTACTGCAGCAGGTGTTATCAATTTGCCTTAATGAGCACTGAACAGAAGCAGGATGAAAGCAAAACGTTTCAAATGAAAATGTGTGATGTGTACCAAAGTGTAGAATGACACTAAGCTGTTGCAGATGCTTTATGCAGTAGGATATTTGTACATTCAAATAATTGATATGGTCTTTCATGTATCTAAAGTAGGCTTACACACATTGGAATTCAATTCAATTCATCTTTATTTGTATAGCGCCAATTCACGACAATGTCATCTCAGGGCGCTTCACAGACAATC
>JBBBVU010000008.1:13648537-13670607 GCA_037177055.1 Atherinosoma microstoma
TGTGTGTGTGTGTGTGTGTGTGTGTGTGTGTGTGTGTGTGTGTGTGTGTGTGTGTGTGTGTGTGTGCGCGCGCGTGCATGTGTGCATGTGTGTGCATGTCTAAATGTGCGCATAGTAAATAATGGAGAAACATGTTGCAATCCTCGAGATAAAATTGTAGTCTTCCTTAGAGTGGTGTGATGCAACTGATGTAAACCTTCCATAGGCTAAGAACTTCACAGCAACATGAAGATGCATTAAAAACAACCACTGATTAATACCAACGCAATGTGTTGTATTATTGTTAGGGCTTACTCAGTTTTCTTCAGCTAGCTTTTCTACCAATAGCAACTGAGCCAAATAAGTGAGAGCTGAAAGAAATAGTTACTGACACAATTCAATGATTGCTTTGCAGCCAGACTATACTAAAATACAGAATGATCCCTGGGTGCTCTGAAGACAGATGAATGTTTTGTATCTCTTTTAGGTGATAAAAAATCTAATAATCATGACTAATGCTTTTTTATATTTCCTCATCAGAATGCAGTGGAAAGACTTGAAGAATGATGAGCTCCAAAGAGGAGGAAACTCTCAGTTTTTTCCAGTATGTTGAGGAGAATGGGCTGAGAGCCTACAACGGACTGCTAGCTCAGAACTTGGACCACGCCAGGAATGAGAGAAATAGGATATTCCTGCAGGAAAAAAACGACAAAAAAAGAAAGCAGGACGAAGCCATAAGGAGGTATGAAGAACACAAACAGAGGGCTCACAAAAAGAGAATCAGACAGTTCATGTGCCAGCATTTAACAGCACAGATCCTTTACATCAAGCTGTGCTGAAACACAGCAAAGCAATGGGACTCTGTTCTGTAAATGCAAACATATCAATGGGTTCACTTAAGTTGTAAGGAATTGGGACAAGTGGCCAGAGGGTCCCTGTGGTGATGGCAGGTTGCTATATTTTGGGGTTTACAAGTGTAGACTGCTGCACCCCATGATCTACAGAGGATAATTAATTTCTCATTTAGACTTATTTGGGACTCGTCCTTGTGTGGAGGTCATCACTGCTCCACTTTGAGATGAAGAGCTTTAAGATTTAAAAAGTTAAGAGGTGGGCTGTGAAAGTGTGTTACATTGTCAGAATAAAAATGAGACTTGGAAGAAAAATGTACAACTAACGAAAAAAAACCTTTTGAAGAAACTCCAACAACTCTTAGAATTTCACTTTTTTATAAGGCTGAATTCACCAGAGGGGGGTTATACTGTATAAGTGGTTCTGCAGAAACACCAATGCTTGACATTCTTAAATGTGACTGGATTATAGACACAGACTAAAAACATGACCAACATGTGTACGCACCGTGCTTGTGTTGTGGGATAGAATGAGGACTGAGTTATTATGGATGATAGCAGCACAGAAAGGGTTGAAGAGTTCAGAATGTTTTGTTGCAATAATAACACCCGTTTATTTTCCCAAAAATCGAGAGCACAGCCTAATAATCATAAACTAGAAACATGACATCATAGACCTTTTCCCCATTTTTTAAAAAAATGTATCAACTAAAAAAAGACTTTTGCTTTGACTTGATAACATTTCTGTATAAGTTAGATGTATGTTTGGGTTGTTTTCAGGGTAGGTTGCAGTCTAAAATGGAGTGAATATTGTTTTTTTTATATCTGATACATGACTTGTCCAGAAATATAGAATTGTGAAGAAATAGTTGCTATTATCATTTATTTCACAGAGATGAGATCAGTCAAGCAGATCCATATAAATAATTTTTCCCCCATCCATAAAGCAGAAGAAACACATCCCCGTGCTCTCCTCCCATAATCTAATAATGCTGCAGGCTAAACCAGTTTGCAGCTGAAAGGTTTTTAGGAAATGCTGTCCAGTGGTTCAATGAAATCTGAAAGTGATTTGTTCTATCCCAGTTTGTTAGGCACAGTACAAAGTATTGAAGCAGCTGTTGAAAGTTTTATCTTTTCATCCAATATTTACGCTGTTGTGTTTTGGGAACTGAGGATTTTTATGTGATCAGATGTGGTTCTTCTTAACTGATTTATTCAGGGACTATTTGAGCTCTGTCACATTTCTGTCAAAAGGTCATTTAATTCCTCTTCAGTAGTACAATTGCTGTCCTCAATGTGTATTAAAAAGTTCTCATACAGAATCACTTACATCATCAATGATGATTTAGAAGTCATATTGAGGTCCCAGATGTTTGAGCAACGGTTGTTACTGTCATACATGTTGTTTAGCTAGTAGTAATATCATTCCATTCTTGCTGGTTGCAATCCTGTCCAATAACTTGATGAATGGGGCAGAGTGATGCCTGAGGAAAGTGAAATCTATCGCCTTGCCATCCACCCACTGTCTTTTAGCTGTAGCCAGAACTAAAACATTAATACTTTGTCACTTGAGGAAGAGCATTAAAAGTCGGTGGATTTTTTTTACGAGCCTTATAAGTAGGTCAATGAGATGACCCATTTATACAGTAACTGAATGGGTGTGAGAATTGTGTGTGCATGCTTGTCCTAGCATGTATGTAAGCACATGCATAGATGCTTGTGTTTATGTGCTTATATGGACTTGAACAACAGGAAAAGATAAAATTAGTTTCTGAGAAAGGCTGGCGAGAGCAAATGGCCCGTGTGATTATGTTAGAGAGAAAGATCTTGTTACAGCAAGTGTGTTTAAGAGTGTGGGGAAAGAAGAAGAAAAACCTGTTAGAGGGAGATTAAGTGTGAGCTCAGTTACAGGAGATGTGTTCTGCCTGGTGACAGCTGGAACAGCCATAGGCCAATCAAATCATTCTGTTGGCTTTGAGTGAGGCGGGTCTTCCTGCTTACTGCTACCTCACTCTGGGTTTCTTTTATTGTATTTTGTCTGAAGAAAAAAGTTCTTCACACAGTCACGCACAAACACAGATGCAAGCGTGTTCCTCGCAACTACCACTCCCCAACCCCACCTTTACACACAGCCACACACGCCGTCATTTACATGTATTTACATTTGCATGCAAATTTCAAACGACTCCTTTCGACTCTCCTTTTTGGTTGTGCACAAGTGCATGAAGTCACAGACAGACATCTTAGTTCAACTTTTTCTCTCCCCAGTCTCTTGTGTTTTGTTTGTTTCTGTGTTGTTGTTGTTGTTTTGTTTGTTTTTTCCTGTCACATGGTCTCACAGTGAGAGAAGCAGACCTGCCCGACAACAAGTCAAGTCCAACTGGTCCAAGTGCACCTGTGATCTGTCCACTAGCCAATCACTGGGCAAATATCCTATAAATAACTCAGTCGCCAGTACTTCAGTCACACCCAGTCACCCACACACTTACACGGGAGTGCATGCCACACCAGGCATATGTCCGAAACATATGCCAGGGAGAAGTTGTTAATTTGAGCTGCTGACACCTGTGGCTACATCTAGTAGACGGAAATTTTCTACTTGTTTTTCAGACATATTTTAATCCAGATTTGAATGGTTGACATTATATTCAAACTTCAGTTTTGTTGTTTATTTCCTTAACTCTTTTTTTCAGTTTTTATAGCTTTTTTCTCATGATTTGTCTGGTTTCTGCTGGAAGCCTTTTCTTGAATCACCAGCAAAGTCTTTAAACCAAACTAAGTATGGTTTTTATATGCACATGCCAAAGTGTTGTGTTGTGCACATGTACTTTATTATTGTTGTACAGTAGCAGCCGGTTTTGTGTCTGGTTTCCATGGGTACCTTGTTGCTAGGCAAAGTTAAGCCCCTGACCAATGAACCCAACCTGCCGAGCACCTTCTGTTCAGCAGCTGGCTGGGAGGGAGTCAGAGTCAGCAAAGTCACAGACTGAGTAGTCACATAAACACACGCATATATCTATGCTCACAGTGTGAAAACACACATAGAAATTCTTTCTATTTCATACCATTTGTTTTTCTTTTAAATAACTTAAAGATCAAGCTTAATTGTGTCTGATAAAACAAATGAATGAACAGCAGAGACCAAGCACACATAGAATGCAAAAATTACCACATCACATTTTTCAAAAAACAGTGTCACCTTAAGTTCATTACCTCAATGAATACACACACAGAAATACACACAAAATTGGTTTCCCCAATGCCACACATCACTCAGACATCATTAATGCTCCATTCAATCATTCATTTATAGAAATTGATTGTAAACTGACAAAAGGACCTGTATGGTGTGTGATGAGCATTAGTCATATCCATGATTAAACTTAAATCAATGCTCTGTCCTGAAAGAGTCCCTGTTGTCAGTGGCACTGACATGAGTTGTTGTTAACTGAGCTCTATGATTATTTGAGTCACTTCTAAAGGGTGAAATAAGCTAATATACACATGCATAAGGATAAACAGCTCAATGGGGATGCTGGAGCAACTTTACTCAATGCTCTTTATTTTGCCATCCAATGTAAATTAAAATAATGTCTCAGTACAACTTGTGTTTTTTCAGTCTAACGCCACATTTCTATCCCTTGTATTTACAAAGATATTTCTATTCCCCTCCACTCTTCTGCACTTTTAGAACGGGTGAGGACATAGCGACAGAAGGCAAGCACTTGCGAATGGGTTCGATAACCATGCCGGACCCCCAAGAACGCATGCCCATGCCCCACCTGCATGCCATCGCCTGCGGGCAGGGCTTCTCTGTACGCTCCCAGTCACTCCACTCTGTCGGCGGTGGGAGCAGCGGGGGAGGAGGAGAGGAGGAAGTGGGAAGTCCGACTTCTAGGAAGCAGCCCCCACCTAAACCCAGGAGGGATCCGGCCACCAAGCTGAGCATGTCGTCTGAGGCGGTGGACCACAGTCCCATGTCCACCTGCCGCGGGGAGAGATGTGACGGTGAGTGGTGGTGGCACTTCACACCATACTGCTGCAGCTATATTTAGCTGCTCTCTGAAGTGCTCTGCTCAGCATTGTTTTTCCCATAATGGTATGACATCTAGCTATCCACACAATACTTCACACTTACTAACATAGCTCCAAATGACTATAAAAACTACCTGCGATTACAGTGGGAACGTATTTAAACACATCCACTGTGAGGTAGTGTAATGACTTATCTGTTTGGTGTGTGTATTTATAAGCATCTCCTTTATACAATATACCACCTTTTTCTAAACAATATAGAAACAATAACTTTATCATAGCCACGTTTCAGTGTTATGGTGGATTTTCTAATGAAAGTATTTGATGAATATTAGTGTCTTGAGAATCTAAAGAAATGTAAAAAACTTATCTTGTGTATGTTCAGGTCTCACAGAAGACCCAAATCATCTCAAATGTGGCCACATTAGCTGTGTTCTGGCTTGCATAAGCATCAGGTTCTAAATAGTTGTATCAACAAACTGACTGATTAAAAAAAAAAGAGAGGATTTTTTTTTTTTTGCAATCTGACATCTGCAAAGTGATTTATAATGTGATATTTATAGGAAGTGAATAGCCTTTGAGGCAGGTGGCTGTGAGAGCAAAACAAATTGAAAGGTTGCAAGAAGCTCTGACTCAATTTCAATTTGTATGCTTTGCTACCAACGTGATGTTTAGGGAGTCGCCCTGCCTGGCTCAGATTGGTGGGGATCTCTGTGTGCACACAGATCTTCCTGGGCACCACGGCAACCATCCCACAGAAACAAGACCCCCTGCAGCCCAGCCAATCAGAGCATCACTAAGCAGCTCAGGCCAATGGTGCTCCAGAAATGCCAAAGTCTGAGGTTTAAGGGCCAATCAGAGAGAGAGTGTGGGGGTGTCCCTGACTGAGGGGAGGGTTGCGTGCTCTGTAGCTGGCGCTTTAGCGCGAGGGGGAGGAGCTTGTCAGAGTAGAATTCATTCAGGAGGAGCGATTGACCTAGATTCGTTTTCCCCAGGAGGAGAGGACGGGGGAGGGTGTTGCGGGTAAACACATCCGGGAGGGAGGGGGTGGGGGAAAAGAGGAAGCAATGGAGAGGAGAGAAAGAGAAAAAAAACAGGGAGCAAGGGATGTTTGAAGGGGTGGATTCATCATCAGCAGCAATACAGATCTCAGCATCCACCAAGAAAACCATTTATAGTAATGTATCTTGGAATGGTAAAAACAATATATGAGTTTTGTGTGCAGATTATTGCATGCACATATAGACAAAAAAGGGAGGGAGATTTCACATATAAGAGTATTACTGACTTAATTAATCACATGCTTGGCATTTGTGCAGAACCAAATCTTCTTTTAGCACCTTATTTGTAAGTGATAATAAGGACAAAAACATCAAAACAAAAAAGGTTCTGAAGTTCAAATTAACATAATCCACATTAACATCAAGATTGGTATGGAAAATCTCACTGCAGATCAAACTGAAAAGCTCAGATTTAATTTTTGTTTTTGTTTTTTGACCTCAAATGAAGGATATTCACGACAATAAAAGGGATTTTCTGTAACATTCTGCAAATCTTTGATGTGACCGAAACAAGAAAAATAAACAACTGCACAGCTTTAAAGGTTGTGAGATTATGTGCTATAAAATGTGTACATGTATGTCCTAATTTCCGTCCATGAATGTGAAGGCATGTGCAGTGTGTGTGCGTGTACTGTAATGATGGTGGTGAGTCATACAGTTTCGGGAAGTATGCGTGTGTCTGGGCCATCTGGCATCTGAATTATTAAAGGTGTAAAATCTGCAGTTTGGAAATTTCAGACATGGTCCAGATTTTAAAAACACTTATCTCTCACTACCTATCGGAGAGAGGGGCACTCCTCTCCAAACATCTCAGTGTATGACCTAGAAATAAACTGCAAGCAGGACTTTAGTATAGAGCAGCGGTTACTATTAGTATACTAGCATTGGGAATGCTCTGTATTGTACAGTAGCATCAAGGCAATGCGAACGCTGTACCAAAGCCTCACTGCACCACATCTAAAGCGATTCACACTGCAATGCCACGTCACCACTATCAAAAAGAAGCTCCACAGTGTGTGTGACCCAGATACTTTACTCACATACTGCTTCTCTGCTATATGAGTGACCTAGAAACATGCATATCCCTCAACTATTCCTAAATAAGAAAAGCAAGGCATTACTGTCAGCAGCATGTGGACCTTTAACTGACCCCAGAACCAAAAAAGTTCTGGGGTCAGGGAGGGATTACATTATTACATTATTTTACATTATTATATTATTTTCCTAATGAATTAGATATCAGACAGGTGTATGGTTAAAGATAATGTAGACATATGGATAAACTGGAAAAATGACTTTAATTAGAATTTGTGTTTTTATTTTGCACTTTATTTTTATTTCCATAGTGTGTTCAGCACTTTGTTTTCAACTCACGTTGTGTTAAAGTGCTTTATAAATAAAGTTGAGTTGAGTTGAGTTTAAGCTTTCTTTCCCTCTGGTCTTTAGCAGCTCAAGGATGCAGTGAGGACTGCAGGAGAGTGCCACCCCCAAAACCTAAGAGGAACCCCAACACACAGCTGAGTGTGTCCTTCGATGAGTCCTACATTAAGAGTCACGGAGGCAGCGGGATCTGCCCATCCAGACCACTCCATCACACCACATCCCCCTGCGAACGCAATCCTTCACCTCCACAGAGTGATGAGAGCCCCACGGATGACTGTGAAGACGAACCTGTCTACATTGAAATGGGTGGGATTGACGTTGGACCGCGAGAACCTTTGAAGAGTGAGGATGAGGAGCCAGGGGAGTCTGTGTATGAGGAGATGAAGTATCCAGCTCTGGATGATATGGAGTACCGCACTGATCCAGTAGGATGTCGTTCTGCGTGCCCGACCCCGGCACCCTATGACCCAGAGCCTCTGAGTCGCTGTTCCACGCCTCGGAATATTCCCCTCTGTGACATTCCTGCACCCTTTCCCAATCTACTCACCCACCGGCCTCCGCTGTTGGTGTTCCCACCTGCACCAGCTCAGTGTTCACCCAACTCAGATGAGTCCCCCCTCACCCCATTAGATGTAACCAAATTGCCCATGCTGGAAAACCAACCCTACAGCAAATCTCCCACCTCTTCCACTGAGCCACCCTCCTCTGCACACATCCGTAGGGAGCTCACCGCTACTCCAACACTTACCGTCTCTGGCCGCTCCTCTGCTCCTCCACTACCCTGTACGCTCTACAAATCCTCCTCATCCTCCTCATATCAGCGTAGTCACTCTGCTTGCCCATCTCCTGTCAGCATGGGCCGTTGTCTCACCCCTCTTAGCCTCATGCGTACACCTCCCTTTGATGCTCCAATGCCATTCCCTGGGGGGTTGCCAAGAAGCGCTTCTGCCACCCCTCATGGCAAAGGCTCACCACCTCAAGATGGCGTAGGACGACTCCATGGCTCTATGCAGAATGTGTCATCAGGGCGATCACGGACACCAACCAGCCCGCTGGATGAACTGACCAACCTGTTCACCACAGGCAGGAACATGCTGAAGAAAAACGCCAGCGGCCGAAAGTCAAAAGAGCCGGGAGAAAGTGAGTCATGTTCAAGATTTGTCTTAACATTAAGTGATATAGTGAAACAAAATTAACCGATTATCCGTAGCATTGATAGCTTGTAACTACATCTCCAATGATACTCTTGCTTTCTTAATTCAATCAGATTTCAGTAAAAAGGTTATTTAGACTGCAACAGAATCAATGAACTGCAATCCTGCAAAATGTGAGAATAAAAGTCTCACAGTTACTCTATGAACTATGGACGGAGTCAGTGACCAAATACTTTGAATCCTATAAACTCTGGAGCATATTCAAATAAACAAACTTTATTTGTATAATCAGTTATAATGCATTCCTAGTTTCAATTAAATAGTTAAATCCAGCCAAATTAGAAAGCTGCACATAGAATGCATTACTTTATGGTACCATGTTTGCTGCTGTTTCTGCCAAATTCCATTCATTTAATCTGGGCCTACCAAGCCAACTCTGATACAGATCGTATGATTTAATCTGAGGAGATTAGAGACTAAAGTGGACAGCGGGTCCCTCAAACCTACTCATGGCATTAGGCCATCAGGCAGGATTACTTTTAAATATGTAAACATCATATTTAAATACAGATATTCATGCCACATTAAGATGCTAACAAAATCAGTGCAGCTATGTAGGGAAACTAAATCTGCTCATAGGGTGAAAAATGCGTAGAATTCACCCCCCAAAAGGTATAAAAGTGTAAGTCTGGTGCCAACAGAATAATGTACCAGTAACAAAATAACAACCTTGCTCTCAGACATAATGCAGATCTCACTTTTGTGTTTGTTTAAGTTGTCCTATTAATCTTTATCGTTTTGAAATATACCCACTCACAAGTATGAATAAAAACCATGACTGTAGGTATTGAACCAAGCAAAATAGGCAAAAGGGTGTTGTTTTTTTGTTTGTTTTTTCATAAATGCATGAAAAACAGTGAAGTTTTTACTCTAGCATGTCATTTACTATTTAAAAGGGGGTCACCAATAATTTAATAAAGAGAATCTAATGCTTTATATTGGGGATTGACCTGCAGATAAACTCTAGAGTTGACATAGAACTGAACTGTTGCATCCCTCTTCAGATCTCTTTCTTTTCCAAGAGAAGTTTGACAGTTTGAACCCAAATCTTAAATGATATGTTCCAAAACTGAGATTTATAGAGGGATACATTTACCATAAATCATGTTGGAAGTGCACAAAATTCACACATCCATCCTCACTCAGTGCTCTTAGCAACTATAACATAGCAACAGCGGAAGGAGGAAAAATCCCTGTTTCTTATTTGCAGATTTTCTCCCTGTGGGTAATGCAGCCAATCACAGCTCAGGGCATGCCGGTCTACAATGAAGCAATGAGTGCCTGACAGAGAGATTTGAGTTCAGAGGCACTGCTATCCCTGTTTTGTCCAATCAGCACACACTTTTCCCCTATTAAGCCAATCAGGCAGCTGGCACAGCTGTGTAGATGGGGAGAGTGGAAACTGAGAATATTAGATTTTTTTTTATTTTTTTTACCATTTTAACTGTAATGAGACATGCATTTGCATTTGATGTTTACATTCACAAAACTGATGCACACTTGCTGCACAAAACTGACATCTTGTCAGTTTTGTGCATTGTTTGTCTTTTATGTGTAGATTGTTTGTCAGTTGTTGTATTCAGGTGCAAGGAATTCCTTGTGATGTCTCACCAAAGAGCCTCTTGACAACACTTTGTTATACAGACCCACTAGTATTGTAAACAGTTTGCATATATCACCAGGACATTAAGAATGGGTTGCTAAATAATTTATTTACCATAACACCTGTGTACAAGTACTGCATGGATGCTTAAAAGCACAAACAGGTTGTGTGTGTGCGTGTGTTTTTTCTCTGTGATTATGACTACACGGTGTAATGAGCATGGAGGTTATCATGGAACTGGGGCTATTTTTTTTCTTCAATTTTGAGGGAGTAGAGGCAGCAAAAGCTAGCTTGACCCACTTACCATTTGGTTAATCACCTCTCTCATTGTCATACATACACACACACACACACACACACACACACACACACACACATGCATGTATCTGCACACATCAAGTTGGTTTCTTTGACACATGAGGGAATGATCGGAGAGGCTTGTAAATATAATTACAGTTTAAAGCTCATAAAGAAACCATTTCGAGATGCAAACATTTTGGAGGTCCGTCATGCACATGTTCTATTCAAGCCCTGATGATCTTGAATCAGTAACAAACAGCAGGTCCACTATTAGCATTTCTTTCACATATGGGTTGGTTTATTTTATGTAAAGCCTAAACAAAGACACTGTTAAGGGTTTATTCAGCACTGAATGTGTGTTGCATTAATGGTCATTGTTATTTTAAAAACTCTTGCCATCCAGTCTACTTACCAAATGGTCATACAGTAGATTTTTAATGGTAAACAAATAATGAGATATTGGATGAAACATTTAATATAAATGCTTATAATTATGTGTATTACTGTGTACCACAAAATACAAAATGTATTGCCTGTTGGCCCATATTGTGATTCAGCCTGCTCCTGGGGTTTACCCACTGCTTGGTTAAAAAGTAGTGAGTGACACCTTGAGGAATTTTGTTGTCATTGCAGCACCAAGTAAAAAATAACTTAATGTACCATTGTTTATAATTTACTCCATAAAATTTAAATGAAAGTATATGATTAATCAATTAAGCAGCTTACTTGAAGATTGATATGATAAACAGAACACATTTGAATGCCAGGATTATATTCAAAATGTGATTATGTTTGCTTTTTGCAGCTGAGTCCAAAGGCAAGTCTCACAGTGAGTCCAAGCGAGAAGGTAAAGAGCGCCACAGTCACAGCAAGGAATCCAAGCGAGAATCCAAGGAGCGCCACAGCAAGGAGTCTTCTCATCGAAAAGACAGAGACAAAGACAGAGACAGAGACAGAGACAAAGACAGAGACAAAGACAGAGACAGAGACAGAGACAAAGACAAAGACAAAGATAGGGGCAGCAGCAATGCAGAACCTCTGCCCCACAGGCGCAACAGCAAAGACCGTACATGTAGCAGTGTTGAAACACCACCTGTTCGCCGGGACAGCAAGGACCAGGTCTGCAGTGGTGCAGAGCCCATCCCTGGAAGACGGGACTCCAAAGACAGGGGATGCAGCTCAGTAGAACCCATACCATTGATAAGAAGAGATTCCAAGGACAGAGGGATTAGCAATGGGGAAATAATGCAAAGGAGAGACAGCAAAGATAGGAGTGGGGGACATGGAATAGAGACTTCACTGAGGCAGGACAGCAAAGATAGAGACAGACTTCTAGATCAACCACCTGAGCTTTTACCAAGACAAGACAGCAAGGAAAGAACGAGAAATGGTTTAGATTATAGACAGGAAAGCAGAGAAAGACTGCTGGATCAGCCATCTGAACTCCTACCCCGACAGGATAGCAAAGAGCGAGCCAGGAATGGTGTGGACTCTAAGCCTGAAAGCAGAGACAGGCCACCTGAGCTTCTGCCCCGACAAGAGAGCAAAGACAGAGTTAGGAATGGACCAGATTATAGGCATGACGGCAAAGAACATCGTCCTGAATTGTTACCCCATCAGGATTGTAAAGAGAGAGAAAGAAGTGACACTGAACACAGACATGAAGGAAGAATTGATCAGCCCCCTGAGATCTTGCCCCGACAAGAAACATCCAGAAGCAACAAGGAAAGGGTTGAATTTAAGTACGAGGGGAGAGATCGGAGCTGCCACAATGGAGGAGATCATCCTCCTCCCCTTTTACCCAGGCAGGATAGTAAAGATCTGAGTAAAACTGGGCTTGAAGTGAGACGGGACAGCAAAGACAGAAGCCTTAATGGGTCAGAGCAGCATCATCATGATGTCAAGTGCACCAAGAGTCCTTCTGCAGTGGAGTATCGGTGTGATAATAAAGAACGCGGATACCGGTCAGATGGTACACCACGGCGAGATAACAGAGGAAATTACAATATGGACCAGACAAAAGCACAAGAGAGGAATGGCAGCACAATGTCAGGGCAGCATTCATCAACTACCACACCTACTCACCATGGAAGATCATCAGGTAGCCCACCGATGACCATCGGAACAGGAAATGGTGAGGATCTAGACCTCAGTTTTAACATAGATATTAACAAAGTTGGCACAATATTCAGTGAGGTAAATTTCTTCAAGCTGAAAAAAAATGCATCTAAGCTATTCTTATATTTTCTTTCCTTTGCAGATTTAAAAACATCATCCAAATATAGCCGCTCACCTTCTACGCCTATTAATCCTTCCCCAATGGGAACACCACAGAGGAGAGCTGCAGAGACACATCACAGTCAGGTATATAGATCTAGTTGTCTATTTTATCATTTTTTGTGCCAATGGCTCAAGATGTTTTCTTTTTGATCACTGTCTCACTCTAATAAACTCTTTAATAATGTCAAATAAAGCTTTATGAATTGGGTTTAATCCTATTTATAACACTTTTGCCTATTTGAGACATTTTATATTGATCTCATCAACTTCATCATACCAGGTACAAGTCTTCCTAGCTTCCACAACGTCAACATCACAGAAGTGTATGCTGTATAATGGCATAGTAGAATCATATGACACTAATGTTAAGTGCAATTCTAGACACAAGCAAAAAAAATAAAATAAATTCATGTCCTTTATAGGTTATGCTGAATAAAATAGTTACTTTCAACAACTGCTTCAAATAATTGCTTTTCATTCATTTATTATCAAACTGCAGACACTTGGGGAATGTATAGGAAAGTTGTGTATTTGATCTGCCGTAGGATATAAAATAAATGTATTGTCAATCTTTCTAAAAAAGTAAATTTCCATATAAGGGTCATTAAAACTAGTTAACCAAAGTCTTCTCCCAACATTGATTTTAGACTTATTTAAAATAATATTACCATTTCAATTTTTGTTCTCATACTTCATTCTGGGTAGTTTGTTATTATAATAAAACACAGTAGAAGAACATTAATGGATTTGGATATCTGGCTAATAACCTTTTGTGGAATTGTTCACAGGCAATCAAATCAAATTAAACTACATCAATACGGTCCCAAATCAGTTTTGATTGTTATTCTCTTTGTGTTGATTTATACATATGTTTTTCTTTTATAGTTCATTCAGTTATGACTATAGCTTTTGTAGAAGCACTAATGTCTTTTTGTTGTTTGGGGGGGATTAAAGGGTCATGAATAATTCTGAGTTTAATCTGTTTTCATTTCATTTCATTTCATATTTTGTCTTTGTCCCTCAGATGCCTCAAATGCCATGGATTTGTGGAGACACCACAATGCTAGAGCAGATAGAGAGGAAACGCACCCTGTGCATGGAGATCCGCTCCAGGCAACATCCACACCTGCAGAGATCTCTGGAGAGGCCTCCACCTCCTGACAGGAATGAGGACAGACACCAGGAGCGAAGCCAATGCAAGCAGGAGAGTGCATCCGTCCTCCCAGGCTGGGGAAAGAGCAGCGGGACCAAGAAGATCCGTCCTCCCCCTTATCCCACACAGACAACTGTGTTCTGGGACACAGCCATCTGACATTACAAAAAAAATTAAACCTCCACACCACATAACCCCTAGTTACCCACTCCCTTTTCCTCTCCCTGCCGGGTTGTACTGATTTACCCTCTAAAACATCGGGGGGGGTTCAAAAGCAACCACAAAGAGAACCAGAGGGATGATATTCGTTGATGTCAAAGGACCATGGTGGTTACCACAGCAATATTTCTGCTTGTTCAGGTTGTCATGTTTTCTTATCATCACTGGTGATATTTGATATTTTTCTATTTCATGTGACTGGACTCTTGTATTATAATTAGTAGAGTAGATATTTGATGATGAATAGATATTTTCTAAATGAGACGATGGGGATCCAGAAGCAGCTTAAATTATGTATAGTAGATGTAGAGGCATCTAATATTTGTTTTTATGTTATTTTTGTTTAGGTTATTTTACATTTGAAAGCATAATCTATCAATTATTGTACTGTAGTAGCATAATTTTCTTATGCCCAACTGTTTTTTGGTGCTCAAAAGCACTAAAATGAATGGACTGCTCAATTCTATCTATATATACTTTACATTGTTACTGTTGTATTGTAAGTGGAGGAGTGAACGTCAACGTGCTTTAGATTCCAGGGCTCTCCATACCTGGTCCAGTATGTTGTAGAATGTACAACAGTTGGTCCTAAAACAGAAACAGGAAACTTTGTGTGCTTCAGTTTGTATATTGTGGTAAGAAACTGAGTAGTCACTAAGTCGAAGCCTCTCAAAGCAGTTGAATCATTTTATAGGGAACAATTCCTTTAAAACGACAGGAATCGTTTTATAGAAAGAGCTGGCATTTTGTAGAGGACAACGTTTGAAATGTTTCTGTTGTATTCTAAGATACACTATGATGGTGGGTTGGTGCGGTAGTAGGTTAGAACATACATTATTATCAGCTTACTTTCAAAGACCAGCCAAAGCGTGTAAAATTGAGATATGGGTGTGGTTGCACTTTGGATGGTTGGCTTTTTAAAACGGGGTCAGTGGCAATAGCTGGTGAGTACCAGCACCCTTACATTGCCATGCACGACACGAGCACCATGACAGTGTAAATACTTGATGCCAACAACCAGCCCATACAATCAACACCTGTGCTTTTAGATAAGTTCTTAATTTTACTGCAGATTATAATAATAGCCATATGCACTTGCTTAAGAAATAATTTTCAAGATTATGCGTATATATTTTTTTGAAAATGTGTGGAGTAAGGAGTTGTGCCATGTACATTACAATTTATGGCTGGAAGATTACGCCTCAGGAGACTGGCTGTGTGTGACATGCAGTCATTTATATTTGGTTGTCTTTGGTAATGTTCCCAATTCAATTGGCTTGCAACCATTTTAGAGATCAAATCATTTAAGGACCTATGACATGGCAACAGTTCTACCAAGGGGGTTGCACAAGGGCCTACGAATATAAGGCTTTTTTTTTTTAAATTTTAAAGAAAAAGAAAAATCTGCACTACCCATCATCCTCCATCCCACTGAATCAGGCTGGTTACATAAATGTCCTTCTTCCCTTGCTTTCTCCCTCTATCTCAAACCCTTTCTGACTTTATCTCAGTTGGTTTTCTTTTGCACATTAAATGCAAAATCACCATTGCCAAAATAATATGGGTTTGAGAAAACGAGCTAGCCCTGAGAGTACAAGTGCAGTACCCCTTCTCTGGTGAGGATCAATGACACAGAGATATCTCCTTTATCATAACTGTATGTGAGAGAGGGAGAGAGCTGTGCTGTGTTTGTGAGTGTATGCCAAGTTACACTGTATGCAGGTTGCAAGTTAAAAATGATTGTTTTAAGACATTCACTTTGCCCTATCATGACATTGGTGGGTGGAGTCTGGAAATGTAATAATGATGATGTACAATCTTTTTGTGTGTATAAACGTGCACTGTGAAAAGGTAGAGAGAGCACCGCACCGCCAGTCCTCTGTCTTATTGCACTGAGTGTTCTCTTGTTTTGCGTTATAAAAAAAAAAGAAAAGGAAAAAACATGTTTGAGGAAAAAAGTACTGTATTCTGATTGTCACTTGGGTTTTGTTGAGAGAAATAAATAAATATGAACTTGAAAACTGCTATGAAAAAAAAGTATCCTGTTGAATTTATTCATTTTCACTTATCTTGGGAATTTTCTAATGCAGCTTGTTTTTTCAAGTGTCCTTGCCATTGAACTGTGAGGAACACAACTAGGAAGGCAAAAATAAAGGTTTTCTGAACATCTATTTAAAAAAAATCTGAAGTATTCTTGAAATGAAAATCTAGTTAAAAATGAAGTCATAGTACAAAACACATCAAACAATTTGCTAAACATCTTCAGAAAATAATTATGTATAACCCTGAGTAGAAATCTGAGTAGGATTTTAAGTATGGACTATGTGAAAAGGTGTTAGAAATGATTAAAGATACAACTTAAAAAATGAGTAGAGGTACATTATTTTTCTCTGATGCAAACATTACACTGGCTGGTGTTATGTCGCTGCTTATCGGCAGCTTTGATGGTGCTGGGCTTTGCCGTGATGAACTGCTCCGTCTGAATCACGGTAGTGAGCCAAAAACTGTACAGGTTGGCAAAGTAATGACAGGAGCCCCTTGCACCTTGACACTCAATGAAGGGGTGAGTTCGGAAATCCTTAAGGCAGCTACCTGAAGAGGACAGAGACTGTCCACCACCCTCATCACCTGCCCCTGTGTGCTGAGGACAGAAAGGCAACAGGTATTCAGTGAGGTCAGACTGAATATATTTTTCTTAAATCCCATCAACCTTTTAATCAAACTCACCAGGAGGAAAGAGTACCCTGTCCACAAACTCCTCCAGCCAGGTGGGCATTGAGGGATCACACGATCCTGACTGTGAAAAGCCACCGCCGGTGAAACTGTCTCACAAACCACACAGCGGCTGATGTGGCTGCGAATTTCTGAGCCAAAGAGTGGCATCATGGGTATGGGGGCAGTGGTGGAGAGCCAATAGGATTTGTCATTGCGATTGGAGTAGCGGCAGATCCCTTTGTTGCAGTAAGAGAAAGGCATGGTCGAGAAAACAGGGAGGCAGGAGCCAGGTTGGCCTGCAGAAGGGGGGGGGGGGGGGTGATGAACAAACACAGAAAAGAGGATGTTTCAAACAACAAAAATATTTAACCAATTTCAAGAGGGCAACAATGTTTTATTGACACTTACCCAGATCTTGTGTGTGAGCCTTCTCTTGCCCCTCCAGGTAAATGAGACTGTATCCTACCCAAAGCTGGTTGCTGCCTGCAGGGCACTGTGGCACCAGAATTGACTGGCTGTGGACAACTAAAAGGAAACCAGATCTCAATGGTTCTCCACAACCTGCTGCTCCTGGATCACCAGGGGGACCTGGGGTACCTGGAATTGGGAGGGTTAACAAAAACGGCAAAAAATATTAAATGAAGATAAGAGTAACAATTGGTAAGGATATAAGTCTCTTATTTTACTTGTAGCAATCAGTGAAAGGCCAGAAACATTATACAAGCTCTGTGTTTTGTTCTAGAGAAACCGGGGCAGTTATTTGTCCCGTAGAGTTGATGCTTCTTTTCTTTTCTTTTTTTATGCAAAAAAAAAAACAAAAAAACAATTGTACAAAAAAAGAGTTTAGAAAAACAGAAACAAAAAAACATGATACAACAAAGTACATGGACAAACAAGCTGAAATGAAGTTAAAAAAGAACGGGAAAAACAGCACAAAAAAACCTTCTATGTGTCGTGTGTATGATGCAACAATGTGAATGCTCTGATTATTCACCTTGAGGCCCATTAAATCCTTGCACACCAATATCTCCTGGGTCTCCAACTGGACCATTAAGACCCGGGAGACCTGTTCTTCCTGGAAAACCCATAAACCCTTTAGGCCCCTTCTCTCCTGTAACATAAGAGAAAACAAACACACATAGCAGAGGGAGAGTACACAACACAGATTTGTGTCCAGAGTTGTCCCCATATAAACACTACCCAAAATATTCTTACCTTTTTGTCCTGGATATCCAGGTGGACCCACGTTACCTGGGTATCCCATAGGTCCTGGGAAACCATGAGGTCCCGGAGGTCCATGGGGAACCAAGACTAAATCTTCATAGATTAAGTCACCTGGTTCACCTTTTTTACCTTGAAAAATCACCAAAAATGCTTTAGACTGAAATATACATATTTCATTTTTTTCTTTTTTAGACTTTTTTTTAATTAATTGCTGTAAATAATACAGTACATATTTATAATTCAATTTCTTTGTTACAATGGCATTCACCTGTATCTCCAACAGGGCCCTTTAGACCCTTACAGCCTTGAGGCCCAGGAAGACCTCTCTGACCTTTGGGTCCTGGCAGACCAACTGGACCAACAGGACCTCTCTCACCTGTCAAAGTTTGGCAACATTTGAATTTTTTCAAGTGAATGGCAGCACTTTAAAACACCAGTGGCATCACTCTTGCACTTTAATATACCCTTTGGTCCAAAATGGCCACAGCAGCCCTGAGGCCCAGGAGGTCCTGGAAAGCCCTTATTTCCCTTATGGCCTGGGAACCCAGGAAGGCCAACTGGTCCTGGATCTCCTATGGGAAAATCATGGCTTCCTGGTACACCAGGTAATCCAGGGGGACCTGAAAAACCAATCACAGACACTTGATACACAGGTTGAGATCCACATCCACAGTATGTATTCACAATAATCCATGTGGGGTCCTTTCTCAGTAAGGTATATTGATGAGCATAAATAAATACACACCTGGAGGTCCAACAGATCCTTCATATCCTATATCTCCAAAGTGTCCTTTCAAAGGTGTTTGGCATTCTTTACCAGGATAACCAGGTTCACCTGGTTGGCCTGGAGGACCTACAGGAAGAAATGCAAAATACAGTTCAGGTGAAACAACTAACAAAGACAAGGAAGAAGAAATGTGGAGTAATTGGAGCCAGGGGACCTGGGAATGTTTATTCCTCCAAAAGGGGGCTTGGTAGAAAAAGGTTGAGAACCACTGTACTAAACTAAGACTGGTGGACAACTTAAACTGGAAACATTAGAGTTGGGAAAAAGAAAAAAAAGAAAAAAAAAGGAAAAAAATGGAAACATTTAGCAGTATATGAAGTCAGATGCCTAATAAATACAGAACTGATAATAATAGATGTACCTGAATTTCCAGTTGGTCCTCTTGGGCCTTTAGGGCCAGGAAAAGCATCTCCTGGAGGTCCTGGGGGACCCCTGGCACCTTTGGGTCCAGGAAAACCTATTTCTCCAGGAGGGCCAGGAAGATCTATGCCTTTATTGTAAGAGTGTGCACATTGAACACAATATTATATCAAAGCATATGCTCGCTTTCTGTTATGAAATGATTAAACATATTGACACCCTTGATTATCATGCTTTTAAAACTGGTTTAACTTAACAGTTTTAACAGTGAGTTGGAACCACACACTTCAGCCTGAGTGTTGAGGGACCTTTTTGGAGTCCTTAACAGCACGTCATTGCAAAGATTAACATCAATATTACTTCTTACCATTTGCTCCCCTTATCCCTATTGCACCTCTTAGGCCATCCAGACCATCTAAACCAGGTGGTCCAGGGGCCCCTACCATAAAATCACAAGATAAAAAAAACAATCAGTTATTGTTATATTTTCAGTTAACTTTCTGATAAAACTCTAATCATGAAATATAATGACCTAAATGGCTGCATACAACTTACCTGGCAGTCATATTGTAAAACCTCTTTGAAAGCCAGGTGAAAACCATTGCGATTCAATGAACAACTCTAACTTTACTGTGCAAGTTTGTGCCCTACTTATTCAATAAGGATAGGAGACTCAATGCACAACAAATTAGTACCTTGTCTTCCATACGGACCAGGTGGGCCTGGTATTCCCACACCTCCATGATCACCTGGAGGACCTGGAAGACCTGGACGACCTGATGGGCCATGTGGTCCAGGCAAGCCTGAGAGTACACAAATAAAAAGTGCTCAAAAGAGTTTCGCAAAATGGGCCTGATGTATACCATTGCAGCAATAATCAGTTCCAAATTGAACAATTAGTTAGGCAATTTCATTGGTTGGCGCCTTCATTGCTACTTGAAAAGTAAGTGAAAAGAAGGACTGTTCTCAACTTCCAATCACAATTTATGCTAACAAAGCAAAGCAATGGACCCAGAATTCAATTCAGTAACTGACATTTACAACCTATTCAGAATCACCAATTTGCTTACAGTGCATGTCTTGTGATTGTGGGGGGAAACCAGAACTCCATACAGACACCTGAACAACATGCACACTTCACTAAGAAGTATGAGAATCCCTTAGGGACACCATTCAGAATGAACTTACATAAACACCTATGAAACTAGACTCTGAAACTACATTGAAAACTGAAAACTAGCTAAATGTGCTCATATACAGGCACAGGTGGAAAAAGTACTGAAAAATTGTAATTAAGTAAAAGTATCCTTACTTTGCTTAAATTCTACTCAAGTAAAAGTAAAAGTACCCATCTAAAAATCTATTTGAGTAAAAGTAAAAAAGTACTTGATTAAAAATGTAATTTAAGTAAAAGTTACTTTTATTATTGATATCATAAAGGCATATTTTGCTTAACGAGGATGCTTTTAACTAAACAATCAGAATCAGAAAGTCTTTTATTGTTGCTGTGTCCGAAGAATGAATATAATGATTGGGATGCACAGAAAAAAACACATGGTGTTATGCTGAACATCACCGAAGTAGACCGGCTGCGGAGATTGACAATCCATGGCGTTCGGCATGACGCCGTTCAGGCTTTTTTTCTCTCCTTTCATTATTTTTTTTTATTCATGATGGGGGAGGCTTCCAATGTGGTGAAGTAAATTACTTGGGTCAAAATGTACTTGAGTAAAAGTAAAATTACTTATTTTAAAAACTACTTACAAAATTACAAATTACTCACAAAAACTACTCAATTACAGTAACTTGAGTAAATGTAATTAGTTACTTTCCACCTCTGTATACAGGACTCAAAATGTTCCTCTCATACACACATGCCACCATTGGCACTGTTTTCCATCCATCCATCCTTCCATCTAGCCGTCCATCCATTTTCTATACCCGCTTATTCTAATACAAAGATATGGGGGGCTGGAGCCCATCCCAACAGCTAGTCGGCAAGAGGCAGGGCCATTGCAGCGATTGATTTATTTTTTCTCCAGTATCACTTGAATGCAGCCAGATTATGATTATTTTTTGGTTCATTAGCTGGTCAACTGGATTGTTTCTTGAGAAACCAAAAAACCCTCTGAAATGCCAGCTGATTCATCCATTGATAACCTTGCAGCTGACCGGTCCGCCTGGTTCTTTCTGTGGGATAGCTTAATTTTCTTGATAATTTTTTTCAAAATCCAGATACTAATGATTAGGGGTGTGTATTGGCAAGAATTTGGTGATACGATATATATCACAATACAGGGGCAATGATACAATGTCTCCCAATATATTGCGATACTATAGGTAAGACGAAACATTATGAATACCAGTACAGAAGAAATAAAAACACTTGCTCTGTATGTACAAGATGAATAAAAAATTTAAATCATCCTTATCAGTAAAGGTCTCAAGTATCTCTGTAGCATCAAACATACCACCACTTAACTGCAATATCAAAAGTATTCAGCTTGGTATATGACAAATATATTTGAACAATGGTCACACATATATAGTATATATACATTTTTTTTATTTCAAAGTACTTGATATGCTTGGTGCAAAATTAAAAAAAATATCACTATTGCTGTTATCCTTTTAACATATACATCTATATAAATCTAAAATTAAAGTGCTCAGGATTCTTCAAGTAAACTTTAACAAAAAAGTAAAATTTAGATGCAACACAAAAAAGAATCACCTCTTTTTAATGTTTGCATATAGCTGGATACCCGATCTCAGTGCTGCATTTGACATGGTCGACCATAACATCTTACTAGACCGGCTGAAAAACTTGGTAGGACTTTCTGGCACTGCAATTAACTGGTTTGAGTCCTATCTAAAAGACAGGGACTATTTTGTGTCTATAGGTA
>JBBBVU010000008.1:13670707-13703088 GCA_037177055.1 Atherinosoma microstoma
TTACAAAGCACTGAATGGTTTAGGGCCAAAATACATTCAAGAACTTCTGGTTTGTTATGAACCAACCAGATCCCTCAGGTCATCAGGGTCAAGTCTACTGTCAGTTCCCAGAGTCAGAACTAAACACAGAGGCGCAGCATTCAGTTTCTATGCTCCTCACATGTTGAACAAACTCTCAGAAACCTGCAGGTCTGCTGAAACTCTCAGCAGTTTTTCTTTCTTTATTCATTTTTGTTGTTTATTTTGTGGCAATACTTTTGTTTTTAATTCTTCTTAATGCTTTCTGCACCCCGCTGTAATGTTTCTTATGTTTGTGTGAGAATAAAATTTTTTATTTTTTTCAAAAGTTTTTGGGGAAATTTTGTTAAAAGAAAAAATATATATATTGTGGTTTTGAATATAGATACCACCATTGTGTAATGTTTGCGTATATAGCAAATTATTAATTTGGGGAAAAATTGTGAATTTTATTTTAAATTTTTTCTTTTTAAGTTTTTTTCACAATTACATTTCGATATTGTGGTTGTTAATATTGATACCACCACTGTGTAATGTTTGCACATATAGCATATTGTTGATTTTGAAAAAGAAAACCCCCAAAAAATTCCCAAAAATTGATTTTGAAAAACATTTTCAAACATTTTTTAGCCATTTTTTTCATTAAATAAAAAATCGATATTGTGGTTTTGTATATCGATACAATATTGTCACACAAAATATTGCGGTATTTCATTAATCGATATTCTCTTACACAGCTACTAATGATAATGTGGTGCTGATATGCCAAAAGATTAAATATCTGTTTTACAGGACACATAACAAGCCAAATTGTAATGTCTCACTGTTTATTGGCGTCACTGCCGGTAAGTGCAAAATGTCAGTGTTCCATTTGGGTCAGCACTTACCCAAGAAAGTGTGCACACTATGTTCCAGTGCACTTAATTATTGAGACACGCTCAATGTGTCCTCAACACCGGACATGTCAAGTGGTTTATGGCATATCCCTCTGGATCCTTGCAGTAGGAAGCTGACACCAGTGAGCTGGTTTTCATTTCTCTGCCGGGTTTCTATTCAGACCTTTCAGATGGTCAATGTAAACAGCAAATGTGATTTTCAAACAGTAAAAGGTCCAGCTGGGGAGATTTGTAGTCAACACTACAGGACCAAAATTAGTAAAAAAAATTCCAAGATGGCAGATATAGTTTTGTTTTTATCTAATTTCTCTCTTTGTAATTCTCTTATTTTCATATTTCTTTTTCACTTTGCTCTAATACTTTTAATGTTTTATGTAAAACATTTTTAGTGGCCTAGAACATGAAATGTGCTATACAAATAAACTTGCCTTGCCTCGTCTCGCCTGCCCTTCAGGGGGAACCTCAGAAAATTACTCAAGGATCACAAGAACGTTGGTGTTGTGATGGGCGATATAGCATGGGAGAACATGACCAAGGTTTGGAGACAGTTCTGCACACTATTAAGCAGTCTGGCCTAAAATTAAACTAAGCTAATTGACAATTTGGCATGATGAAGTAGAGCCACTTTGGACTTATCATTAGCATAAAAGATGTAAAGTCAGTCAAAGTCAGCATTGATCAACATGTATTATATAAAGCATTGCTGCGTTGTCAGAGGATGCAATTTTCATGGCTCAGTGATGTGGCTGTGAATGATCCAGGGAAATCATGGCTCACACATTGTCACACTGTCCAGAACCCCTTATAACATGGAACAAACCCTGATATAGAGTAGAATGGGGAAGCCCACAGAGCTTTAAGGACAAACGTACTGTATTTCACAAGACAGACTCAGGAAGATTAGAGAGCACAGGCCCTCATGCAGTTGTTGAGTAGCCTACATCTGGAATGGCTGCCAAATTCTGCTCCAGCCATGTCATGTTAACACAACAAGAAATCACCTCTCTGAGACAGATGGGCTGCTTCTTTAGAACAACCAGATAGTCACTGCAGCACCGCTGAGAGCTGACATCCTGAAACAAATTTAGGACGGGTACCAAGGACTGACAAGGTGCTGCAAAAGAGCCAGGAATACAATGTCCTCTCAGGATCAGAAAGCAGCCTGACCTATCACTAGCTCTGATGAGCAACTGAATAATTTTCCATAGTGTCTGAAATGATCGGTGGGATAGTTCTAAATAAGAGTTCACATAGTATATTGGCAATAATAAAAACACAAACAATGTTGCATTGACTTTAAGACATATACTA
The DNA here is from genome assembly GCA_037177055.1 of Atherinosoma microstoma. Lineage (NCBI taxonomy): Eukaryota > Metazoa > Chordata > Actinopteri > Atheriniformes > Atherinidae > Atherinosoma > Atherinosoma microstoma. The sequence goes on from JBBBVU010000008.1 coordinate 13,672,933, forward strand.
CAATGACTGGTATATTTTCTGCTTATTTAGCTGTGGTATTCCCATGATGGGTATGCAATTCTCAGTGGCCATGCAGTTCTCAGGACAATATCACACACTACTACTGTAGCAGGATGGAAAAAAAGATGCTTTGCAACTGCCCAGGGTTTCTGCACATGGATGCAACCACTACAGCGGTTGATTGCTCCCCAGTTGACACATTTGACAGTGTTCTGATACTTTCTGCTGAGGCCAAACTATTGTTAAGTAGCACGTCAGTAATAAATGTAATGGCTTTTCATGGGTGTGTTTAATAGCATTTTAATTGCGTGTGTGAGATCTTTTCAGTAAATAGGGTCAATAATTTAATGCATATTTATAGGGACATTTTTATTTTGTATATGAGCATTTATATGTGTGAAAGCTTTTCATAAGTTTGCATGAAAGCATATAAAACAAAGGATTTTTTTATAGTACATGAGAGAGTCTAGTTTCATAGGTGCCTATGTATGTAATTTCTGAATAACTTCCCCAACAGTGCTTCATAGGAGAAATGTCTGAACCTAGAACCTTTTGCTGTGAGGTGCTTTTGCTATTCTGTACAGGCGCGCCTCCTTTATGCAAAAGAGAAAGATTTAACAGATATTAAATCTAAAGGTTTACTGAGATGTACCTGGTCCTCCTTGGTTTCCTGGTTCCCCTTTAATGCCTGGTATTCCAGGCTGTCCTGGCCATCCCCTTGCACCTGGGTCACCTGGATTTCCTGGACTCCCTCTTTGTGCTAGAGAAGATGATTAGTTAGAATTGTAATTTTGGCTATTTCTCAACTCATTGTGTGTTAAGGAAAATTAACCATCATCTGTAAGATTTATTTTGTTCTTTGTGACATAATCTTAATTTACCACTAGGCCCAGCCTCCCCTGGGAATCCTTTGGGTCCTGGTAGACCAGTTTCCCCATAAGACTGTCCTTTAGCACCTGGAATATTTTTGTTTTTGTTACGGTCAGTCCAACAGAATAAGACATGTATAAAATATATACATTCAATGGTAGTCATATTAAAAAAAATCCATGTCACGTAACTTACCCTTAGCACCAGGAAAACCCTGTAGCCCTGGAATACCTGGGAGTCCCACCGGACCTGGATTTCCCTGTGAGACACAAGAACACAGTATTTCACATTTCTTTTAATATATTAAATTGTTACTGCAATGATTTTTCAAACACTTTTAAACACATTAAACCCCTTATTGTTGCAAATTTGCTACAAACTGCTTCTAGCCTTTTTCATGTTCAATTTCTTTTAAACCTGGACACAAATATGGAGAATGGCTAATCGAACTTCAGTCTGTAATAGGATGAAAGAAATACATTTTAGACTACGTCCTAAAGTACTCCACAGTTTAGAGATAGTAGGATATGATAATAATCATCATCGTCGTTTTCATCGTCGTTATCGTAGTAATAGTAATAGTAATAATAATGTGCACATCTATACCCTTATAAACATACATACAAATACACATATACAAACACTCATACATGCATACATTCATCTTCACGTATATACAGTACATCTAAAGATCCACATCCACACCCACACCATATAGTATAAGGGCACCTAGGCAATAAATTAGCTTCATTGTGTACCGGATCTCCTTCATCCCCAGGATAACCTCTTGGTCCAGGGAAGCCTTTAATTCCAGGAATCCCGGGGGATCCTGGTATTCCTGCCCTGCCTGGAGCACCAGCATAACCCTTAAATCCTGGTGGACCAGGCCATCCGTCAGGTCCTGTATCACCTGGTAGGCCTTGTGGACCTTTTGAGCCTGTAAAGAATCCAAAACATTAATAAATCATACAATTCTGTTTATTACAGTATAAAATGCACCTTTCTTAAAAATAAATACCTGGACGTCCTTGCAGGCTTGGTGGCCCTCTCGTTCCCGGAGGCCCCATCGGGCCTTTTATCGCGTTAGCAAGCACTGATTTTCCTGGTAGTCCTAGGGGTCCACGTTCACCTGGATAGACCACAGAGTTCAGACACAGAAAATGCAGCACAATAACAGAAAAAAAAGGTCAAACATCCATCAAATTTGACTACAATACAGACACTACTGAGGTCTTTAAGGAGGTTAGCTGCTTTAGAACTGGTGTCTACAACTTTTTTTTGTGAATATTATCACCTTACCATATACATGAAAGATTTCAGTATTTGTCTATGTATCTGTGTATCATTCACGTGTGATTTGGAGGAGAGATAGGAGAGACCATAACCTGAATTCATTCATCTGTGAGTTAATCTGGACTTTCACTAAAGTCAGTTGAGCCCAATCAGCTTCCCATCCACTTGCAGTGGGGGTTCTCTTGATAATCTGTCTGTCTTTCTAAGGTAGCAGAAACAGAAAAGTCTGTACAAGACTCACACAGACATAGAGCCACAGATATAATTTTATATTCACAAGTGAATAAAAATGATCAACCCTCTAGGTACAATATTATAAATGGCCGTTTTGACTACTTTTGATTTTATACTTATATTTCACCTTTTAAAAACACTATACTGCCTTGATTGGTGTCATTCTTTTCCACAAAATCTGTAAATTCACAGTTGTTTTTTTTTATTTTGACCTATTGTATTAAAACACTGGACCTAAAATCACAAAAAAAAATTCTGTGTGGGGAAAAAGCTGGATATATTACTGTCAAAACAAATCTGGGAAAATAACAGTCATATACAATTATTTGCATTAAAATGAAAGCAATAGCTCAAGCGTTTTTTTGTACAACTTTGCTTCTTCCAGATCAAAGAAGAGCTGGATCTCCTGCTCCACATGCAGAAATTGCCCAAATACCAACAAAAAACTTTTAAAACTCAAAACTGGCCATCACTATCGCTGTCTTTCTTGTTTCACCATCACTCCCACAACTTTCCCCTTTCTCCCATCAACTAACTAACGTTATGATTGGTTGAAGTGGTAAGTTTTCCACCAACAGGCAGCATTTTGCTTATAGTAGTAGTGTGCTGTATGTATTTTTTTATCATAACACTGGTATTGCTTGGTCAAACAATACAATTTAAAAACCAGTTTATAGTTTCAAGTCTGTTGAAATGGAGACTGTGTGGTTGTGCCTTGCTGCTAGGTCGTCTTAAATCAGATATGTGATCTGTATGCATCTGTCATCCCCAGAGGGTCAAACACCTGATGAGAATGACTACAATCATCAAAGATTCTTTATAAAAAGACCCACCTTTATAACCAGGAGGTCCCGGATCTCCTGGATCACCTGGGGCTCCATCAGAACCTCTGTCTCCGTATTTACCTCTCAGTCCCAGAGGTCCAGGAAGCCCTTGTAAACCTTTTGGAATCCTGCCAGGGGGCCCCCTTTCACCTATATTAATTGAATGGAAGTTTTGTTTATATTGAGGACACACTAACTAAGACATTAAATGTTGCAAGCTGCTGTACATGAGTCAGTCTGACAACCCTGTTTTAGACTGAAGAGAGCTGGAGCAACAGTTAGACTGCATGCAAAAAAAAAGAGAAAAAAAAGGTATGATTTAAATAATTAAAAAGACATGCCTTTGGCATGCCATTGACTTACCTTTGACTCCTGGCCAACCATTAATACCTGGATCTCCCAGGGGGCCAACAGCACCCCTTGGTCCAGTGGGGCCCGTAGCTCCTGGAGGACCAGGTAAACCTTGTGGACCCCTCTGTCCATAGCCAGGCGGACCTATATTTCCTTTCACACCCTTCTTACCAGGGTGGCCTGCGCAACATTATAAGAATTCACCCAACATAATATGCATAAATCTATCTGAACTATTAATCAAATAGAATTATGTGCTCACCTAGTTCTCCCCTGTTACCAGGGTTTCCTGGACGTCCTGGAGGGCCTGGCGGACTTGTGCAGGCTTGACCTGGAAGACCAATGTCTCCAGGGTCACCATGGATGCCTGGGTCACCTTTGGGACCTGGTAGTCCTGGTTGGCCTTGTATGCCTGTAATTCACATTCCCCAATGATCAACCAATCTTAATATAGTGAAATAACCGGAAGTACACTGTATCATGAAGTATTAACTAAACCCTAAAATGTTGGAGATTTGGAGATCACATATATGAACACTTGTTACCTGGCAGTCCTGGATATCCGGTAATACCAGGGATTCCACTCTTTCCCACAGCCCCACGGGGCCCTGGTGGGCCAGGCACACCTGGTCTGGCATTGAGGATTTCTCCTGGAGGACCGTTCCTCCCTGGGGGTCCGGGTAACCCAGGAAGACCTTGAGGGCCATCCAGGCTAATTCCGCTTGGACCAGGGTGACCTGGATCTCCATTTAAACCTGGAAACCCTTTGACAAATAAGACAGGCCTATAAACAAACAAGCAACTGGATTGTTCATATTTTTAATGCTATATGAATGCTTACTGTTTCACCAGTTTAAACTAAATGGTTTGTTTTTAATTTGACAGCACGATAGAGCATTACCTGGTAGTCCTTTCCCTCCAGTTCCACCATCATCTCCTTTCACGCCCTTTGGGCCTGGTTTTCCCGGTGCCCCTGGAAATCCATCTTTCCCAGATTCACCTGGAATCCCTATGAAGAGACCAAACAATAATGGAAATATGGAAAGTGAAATTGTATCAGTAAAAACTTTGTTGACTGTCAACTGATTACAGGGCCAATGACTGGAAATACAATGGTGAAAAGCAAACTTAAAAAAAGTTGGGTCAAGAAATATGGCATAACTTACCTGGTGAACCTGGATCACCCTTAGGACCTGGTGGGCCAACCTGGTCTTCATGACAGCATCTCTCTGCTTCACCTGGTGACACAACAATTTTTCAGAGGACATAGACCTTGCCTAATGTAGGAGTTTCAGCCTAATGAGACCTGACCTGGAGGGCCTGATCGTCCAGGAAGTCCTGGTGCACCAGGACGTCCCAGATTTCCCTGAGGTCCAGGTATCCCCACTGGGCCTGGGAGCCCAGGGCCTGGGGGACCCCCAGGTCCTGGGTATCCTTTCTCTCCAGCAAAACCTGAGTAACCATTTGGACCACGTGTTCCTGGATACCCTTTCCCATCACCCTGCAAAAATGTTGTATCATATCATAAGTGTAGGTCCAAAGACTTAGAAAATGAAGTCTCAACACTAAGTTAGTAAAATCTATTTATATAACAATTTTCCAGAGAAATTTCACAAAGTGCTTAACAAGATAAAAAAAAAACATAAAAATACAAAAAATACAACAATATACATCAGACATAAAAAATATTCAAAATAAAAACCGTAAAACAAGATAAAAACAGTAAAACATTTCATTAAAATGCAGCATCAGGCTATGTGAATGTGGGAAAGTGGAGTATTTTTTACCCAGGCAGTGGAATTAACTAGCTACAGTTAAATAATTATTCATGTCTTTTTACCACAAAACACACTTTATAGAATGTAAAATATATACACACTTACTGGTGGTCCAGGGTCTCCCACATGCCCAGAGAAGCCATCCTGTCCTGGTCTACCTGTGTGTCCAGGAGGGCCAGAGTATCCAGGGTCTCCTCTGTCCCCCTTAGCACCTTCCATAAACAGAAAGAAACAAGGCTATGAATGTTAAATTACTATATATATAAATTACCTACAAACAGGCATAACTTGTATGTTTATACAGATTTATAGTTGCAAACAGTGTGGACAGCACATCAAGCAATGATTGCCTTCCTGTAACATTTACTGACTTGTACTGTGCTGTACAAATAGAAGTATAACAAATGCTCACCTTTAACACCCCCTAAAAATAGGTCACCTTTCTGACCCTTTTGTCCCTTTGTCCCTTGATATCCTTGGTGACCCTGTAAGAAAATATCAAGTAAAATACAAAACATTTTTGTGTCGATATTACAAAGATTAGACTTTTAAACATAGTTTAAAAAACGAGCATGAGCAATCCTGTCCTTACCTGTGGTCCTCTGGGGCCATCATCTCCCTTCAATCCTGGGTCTCCTATGTGTCCTGGAGCTCCTGGTAACCCTGGAGGGCCTGGATAACCAAGTGGACCAGGAGGTCCTACATTTCCCCTACCAGGCACACATTTACATTCCCCTGCACAACCTTTTAAACATGAAAATGGCAAAAATGTATGACTGTAATGACACTTCTTAATAAACTACAGCAGGACTAAATTTTCAAATACAAATAATGGCAAGGATTAGCAAGATATCATATTTCATGGACAGAGGGAAACACACTCTATACTTTGAACATTAGGCATAAAACTTTCCTTCTGTTATATTTTTCGTACACTTAGACAATTAGGGGCCTCCCATGAAGCATTGTGGACCTCCCCTCTACTCTCCTCTTATCACTCTTCATGCATTCACACATGCACAACTGTTACATGTTGTTATATTTGTGTTGTTTGCACTTTTTCTGGTCAGACCACTAATGCCATTTGACATTTGAGATATTTGTTTACATACTCACAACTAATTCATTAGGTAAATCTTGCTAGAATCAGGTTGACCCCCTTTTGCCTTCAGAGCTGCCTTACAGTTTTTCTTTACTGGTTTGGCTCATTTCTTAAAACAGAAATTACATTACTTTATTTCTTTATTTCAGACCCAGGAGGATCCATATCACAATAATAACAATAAAAAAAACAAAAAAACACAGAGCACTCCACAATGTTCAGTGTCCAACATATAAACAAGTTTGCCAGTGGTTCTACAGTCTGGAAGAGAATCTGCCAGAACTGCGTACAGGGTTAACCAACACAGCAATTATGTTATTTTCTGACTCAAATGTCCTACACATAAATCTATATGTCAGGTTACGTAAGACAGCAGAACAGGTAGGTACCCCAACACTGAACTTCTTGACATTCTCAACAGCAGCCTCATGCTGTCATTATAAGCCACTGTGAGTTTTCCAATGCTGCCTTGTTCATATCAACAGCACAAATTGGCAGTATAAAGAGGTGTACAATAGGCTTTAAAAGGTGAGATCTTGACTGATACAGAGCAAAACTTACTATGCTAAACTTACAATACACCTTATTTGCTTGAGCATACAGCTTCCGCCGCTGCCTGTAGATATCTTTGTCATCAGACAGGTAATTTGCAATAACATGGCCCAAGTATGTAACCTCACTGCACACACTAAGTACAGTGCCAGACAGATAGAAGTCAGGAAAAGGTGACCACCTATCTTCTCTACTTCTGACAATAGTGATTTTACTTTTTTTAGTGTAATATTTTATATCAAAGTCAGCACTATGTTGTGTACAAATTCTCAAGAGCTTTTGGAGACCAGCACTACAAGGGATAAAAATTGGCACTATTCAAATAAAGCTGAATTGAAAAATGACCAGATCATCAGCGTACATAAGGTGATTAATTAGCGTGTCACCAACCCTACAACCTGTATCATATGCATTTAAGATCAAAGACAAATCATTCATATTAAAACGAAAGGATGAATTTCCACCCCGGCGAACACCATTGGTCACATGGAAGGGAATAGATGTTACATTCCCCCACTCTCATTGTCTGATGCGAGTACTAATATACAAAGATTCAAATCAAAAACCTTGGAACCCCACTTCTAGTCAATTTTAGAAATAATTTCTCATGATTAACACGATCAAAGGCATTCTCAATACTCTAAGATCATTTGGCAAAACAGTCTTACAGTTCAGCACAACACCATGGCTCACTTGCAAAAGCTCATCTTTCTCCCAAAACTGTTAACTCATGCTTCAGAACTGAGTTCCTTTCCCATGGAAACCATCAGTGCCACCAAAATGGAAATATCATTCTCAATTACTTTGTCTCATTTCTTGATACAGATTGGACGTTCTAAACACTATTGGCACTTTAACCAAAATAATCTGGATGGTTCAGCACAACACCATGGTTCACTTGCAAAAGCTCATATCTCTCCCAGAACAATTCACTCGTGTCAAAATGAAGTTCCTTTCTCATACAAATAGTCAATGCCCCCAAAATGCATTGTCCCTTTGGCATTGTGTAAGCACTGCAAGTCAAAATGTTTAGATGTTTTGTCACAATGGCAGAAGACCATTGAAATATCCTTCATGTCCACTTCTCAGTCTTAGCCCATTCCTTCATTGACAATGGTTACTAGACTCGTTTTTTATCTAGCAAACAGAATACAATTATTTGTAAAACTGAAAAGGGAAAAAAATAGGATTTTACAGTAAGAATAGCCTCCAAGATTGCACATCCCACATTGCGCTCATACTGTAACCATTATTAATAACACACATAAGGTAACTTCCACACATCAGAGTAAAAAGAACATGTGTACAGCATAATATACTGTAATATAAACACATAAACAATAAACAATAAAATTTATATCCAGCCTACAGTGCTGTAAGTTTTAGTTTCACTTGACTGTCAATTCCTGTAATCAGTTTATCAAATGTTCCAAGAAATTCATATATGGTATATATTATGCTCTTGACTAATTTTGACAATTGAACAGACTGTTGTTCATATGAAGATGTTTAGAATGAAATCATGCTGACATATTTTGGAGAGAGAATCAACAATCAGTTTAGATCCAAAAAATCTATTCACTTGGAAATTGTGCTAAAAGTAGGCTAACTGTGGGCTACCTGAACTTAATCATTTGCAAAGATGTGCTGAGAAATTGAGACATGTACTAAGACATTTGTAATTTTATGAAATTAATGAGAAATACAATTGTGTTTTGAACAATTGCCAAATGTTTTGGAGATTTGTCCATGTTGTTTTGATAATGTAATTTCTGTTTCAAGAAATGAGCCAAACCAATGAAGAAAAACTGTAATACCAACATGACATAGATTTAACAAGGGGTTCAAAACATTTCTCAGAGATTTGGGTCCATATCAGCTCAATAGTATCACACAGTTACTGTAGATTTTTTAGCTACACATCCATTCATTTCATTTCATTCATTTCATTCATTTCATTCATTTCATTCATTTCATGATGCAATGCTCCAGTTCCACCACTGTAAAGCTCAGACCACCCTGTCTGGCACACAACCATTTTTTCTATACTGTTTTTTATGCTAGTTCAAAAGAGTCTCTGGATTTATTTCCATTATGTTCCACACTTAAGTGTACTTGTGCTATTATTTTCAAGGTTTTCTAACAAGAATACAAACAGGAATGTATATGTGACAAGTACATGATCTAAATTAAACTAAGTTCACTTCTTTTATTAAAAATTACACAGAAGACAATATTTTCTTGTGTTTTGAATGTTGATTAATTGCAAAAGATTTAATAATAATAGATCACCTTTTATTCCTCTGAGACCTTTGTTTCCAGGAAACCCTTTGGGTCCGTCATCACCAGTTTCTCCAGGTTCTCCAGGCTCACAATAGTAGTCTGTGACATTGACAAGCAAGGGATGACCATCAACTTTAATTAACATTATCTACAAGCCATTTGAATGAAGGGTTGAGTATTGATTTAATTTGAAAAAGAATTCAATTAATAAAAGTATTACCTCCACATCCTGGTCAGATCCCATGTTTGACATACCATGCACAGACACAGAAAGAAAGAAATACGTCATGTTGCAGATTTCAATTACATATGCAATTATCTTTATAGATGAGATTAACTAGCACAAATAAGAAATGCTTGTATAGTGTATGATATTGAGTGATTACTGATATACCTGGAGGTCCTGGGAGGCCTGTGGCACCTTTAGGTCCTGGGGGTCCTTTTGTTCCCTTGGTTCCCGGAAACAGTATAATTTCATATTCATTGTATCTCCCAGGATCTCCCTTGTTGCCCTTTTCACCTCGGAGGCCTGGTGGACCAGGTAGACCAGGCCACTCGTATGCCTCTAAAAGAGTGCAAGAGATTATGTTAAACTTTAAATCAAAGGTGAGACCTGAAAATTCTAAACATAATAATGAAGACCATTGATGATGAAATACAAACAACATTTTAGCCAGCATAATAATTTCCATTACTATTCTGGCTGCCACAATACTCTACTTTTTGTGAATGCCTGAAGGGTGGAAGACAGTGGTATTATGATTGATGCAGTACAAATCCTGCATATTTCAAAGCAACTATATTAAATACAGGGTTAATCTGTAGACTATAGATCTTAGACAAACACTGAACTCTGACCTGATAACCCTGGTGGGCCTGGAGGACCATGTATGCCCATGTAACCAGGCTCTCCAGGTAATCCAGGTAATCCTGGATACCCACGTTCACCTTTGGCACCTGGAACCAATAAAAAAAGATCATGATTCTTCTAAATTTAGAACAGCAGTTTTAAGAGGCCACCTAAAATGAGTGCAATAGATGATGTAGTTTTACCTCTTGCTTCACTTCCATTATAAAACTGAAAAGGTCCCGGTAGACCTGGATCGCCTACGTAGCCCTAATGAATGCAAAAACAGAGCTCAACATCATTATTTTAAAAGTGGATTATTGTTTGTTTGTTTTTTTATATACTACCAGCAACCATTAGAGGGCAGTAAAAGCGTATTAATTAATTCACATATTGTGTTGCAGATTAATTTGATGTTTTAACTAAGCTTACCTTTTCTCCAGTTCTTCCTGAGAGTCCTGGAAGACCTTTGTCTCCATGTAAACCCTGAAAAATATCAATATAATTTAACTTAAAAGCAAAGTGTCTGAGCACAGTAATGTATGGGAAATTTAAAAAAATTCCACGTGTACCTCAGGTCCTGGTGATCCATCTCTACCAGGAAATCCAGATGGACCCTAAGGATGTCAATAAAGAGCTGAAAAATGTCATATTTGTATGTTTGTGTTACTCTAACAGCAACATGATGTAAGATTTAAATATTCTACCCTGTTTCCTGGAAATCCCAGGATTCCTTGCTCTCCTTTAATATCTTGAATGTCGTAGTCTCCTCTTCCACCCTGATAAAAAAATAAAATAAATCATATGTATTTCTCTTTTTCACACTTGTAAGATAACAAGTAAAACTTACATTTATGCCCTTTGGTCCACATGGTCCAGGAAGACCTGGGTTTCCCTGGGAAGCAGAAGAATAAAAATGTGGGGGAAAAATGTAAAGTGAGAAGGATAAAATTTAATTTGATTTATATTTTATTTTTTACATATTTTGTATAAACTGAATTGCTGCAATCCTTTTTAGATTATTCAGAAGGTAGCTTTAAAACCATTAAGGACTGATATGCAGTGAAAAGTATCCCCATAATGATAATAAATGAGAACTTATCATTCACCTTGTGGCCCTTTGGGGAAAGAATGTGTGGAGGATATTCCACGACTTCCTCTGCTCCTGATGGACCAGGTGGGCCCTGTTCACCCTGAAGTATAGAATTTAACAGGTGAATACATTCATCAAAACACTAACTTGGATAGATCCATGCATAAGCACATACGAGTTCCAAATACAAACATATATCAAGCCTAAAACCTGTGGTTCCTTACATTATCACCTTTACCACCTGCCAGTGATCTTCCTGGGTCACCCTGCACAGAAAGGAAAACTTTTATGGTTTGCTTTGCATTGATGTAAATTGTCACACACACAAGAATTTTCCATCATCAATCCTTTTTTCCACTTAGTACACTTGCGAGTCGTACAAATTGAAAAGCATATTACTCACCTGTGGTCCTTTCACACCTTTAGGTCCCTCAAAGCCCTAAGCGAGAAACATGTACATAATTTTGTGCTTGTGCACTATTATATTACCTTGAAGTGCTACCATCATCTACAAGAGTATGAACATGACAGCTTTCTATACCTCAAGTCCAGGAAGGCCAGGAAGACCAACTTTTCCTTTAGGCCCAGTGATTCCTTGGCTTCCCTGAGTTGAAAAAACAAAACAATACAAAACCAAAAAGTACATTTTAAAATCCAAACTATTGTAAGGTCAAGCCAGCATTTTCATAAAAAAATGAGAGGTTGTATTATTTGCTGTCATGGTATTACAAACATTCCTTTGGCATCAAAGCAAGAACAGAAAACCTACAGGCAGACCAGGTTCTCCATCTCTCCCTCGTTCTCCCTTTGAAGAGAAAAAAGAGGAAGATGAGAAATCAAAAGAAGATTCATATAGTTTATGACTGTTGAGCATGACAAAGAAAAAAGGTCTTTCAATAAAGCCAACCTTACTCTATATAACAAACTGAACAGTTATAGATAACTTACAGGAAGACCTGGAAGATAAGCTCCATGCAAAGGTTCCCCTTTAGCTCCTTTAGCACCGGGTAATCCCTAACAAGAAGAGGATATAAAGGTTTACTTTAGAAACATAATGAACTGTATCAATAAATAATAGCTGTAACATTTTGTTTTAAGTCATGTATATGTATTACTTTTACTTAATACAATTGGCACAAAACTGACATGGGCATAAAAGTAGGTAGGAAGGGCAAGGACATGTCCTACTAATGTCTTGCAAATCCTGAGTTGTCCCTACCGTTTTCCATCCACAAACAGCTGAAAAATCAGCCCTCTCTGTTCTTCTGCAACTACTACCATCTCAAAGTGCTTTACATAATACATTAAAAAGTAAGGTGTGAAAAAAACATAAAAAAATAAATTAATAATTGAGGAATTAAAACAAACAAAACTTAAAAGAAATTAAATACAAGTATCCATCCATTTTCTGTACCGCTTAATCCATGCAGGGTCGCGGGTGGGCTGGAACCTATCCCAGCAATTATCAGACGAGAGGCAGGGTACACCCTGGACAGGTTGCCAGTCTGTCACAGGGCCAACACAGAGAGACAGACAACCACTCATGCACACACTCACTCCTAGAGTGAGTTTAGAGTGACCAATTAACCTATCATTTGGACAGTGGGAGGAAGCCAGAGTGCCTGGTGAGAACCCATGCATACATGGGGAGAACATGCAAACTCCACACAGAAAGAACACTGTTTCAAACCCCTCCCCAGCTCGAACCAGCAATCCCCTCTGGCTCAAACTCTGCCCGGGACTTGAACCAGTGACCTTCTTGCTGTGAGGCTGCGGTGCTACTCACCACACCACCGTGCAGCCCTAAATACAAATAGAACAAGCTAAATTAGAAGGAAACTGAATAATTATAGTGGATTACAGACATCAATGGGAAATTTAGACCTGATTTAAAGATTTATAGTTAAGAGCAAACATTTGGTTTTCTGGTAGTTTGTGCCATATTTTAAAAGCATCAAACCTAAGCACTAATTCTACTTGTTTAACTTCTGGGATGGAAAGCTAACCCTGATGATCTTAGATCTTTAGTACTCAGAGTTATGCATAACTTGGGCCACATAATTAATGGAAATTTAATCAGTCATAATATGGTACAATGGAATGTTTATCTGACCTTCACATAATCTAGTACAGACTTACATACTGTTCATATCTGCTGCCTTCATAGTATGGTTCGGGTCAAATTATAGTAAGTGTCAATATCAAACTTTAAACTGCATATCTATTTAGAATGTCTAAATAGCCCTTTTCACATTAATAAATGCAAGTTTCATCCTCAATAAAATTTTTAGAGAGCATGGAGAATTTAGTTTTTAGGTCTTATAACACTCGTTTTTGGAAAGAAAAAAAAAAGCTTTTACTACTACACAGTATCATTTTCTTTTTTACATTAAACATAAAAACACAAGTCACAATAACTTAGATATTTTTTACTTAATCTAAAAATGGTATGAACTTTCTGGAACTATTAGAATTCACAATATGACCATGTTTTGCCAATGCAACCAATGTAGACTTTTAATATCATAAGAAATATCGTATAAAAATGTTTGCAAAGTTTTTTTTTGGCTCTAATAGTCATTATTATACAGCTAGTGGACAGAAAAGTTGGTCAGAGAGCGGGTTTTACACATGCTACAAAAGGCTCCCTTGTCAAAGACTTGTAGCCTGGTTCGGTTTATTGTAAAGCACCAGTTGAAGCACTGATCAACCAGTTGAGTGGTGTTTTTTCTATAAATAAGCATCTGCTTTGCTGCCTGCTCCTCACCATCCATCATCTTCATCAGAGGGGCTGTAATCAGAGTTTTCCTCAAATTCTGACACTTTCTCCTCCAAATCACTATCAACCTCCTTATCTTGGAAGATCAGACCAAGGGTTTGTTGCACATTACATCATGTTGCCATGATATCAATTACATAAATAACATCTCATATACCTTTATAATGTTATGAACCCCCCAGCATCATCCTCTCTACCCAAACTTATTCAAAATCCCTTATCCCTCAGTGCCCCTTATGTAATTACTCTTATGATGTTTCACTATTTTACTATTGCGAGATAACCACCGATCTGTTTCCGTGTGCACATGGATGTTCTTGTGTCCAGGTCCCCATTTAACTCTGTCACCACTGACCCATTAAATAATACACAATTACATGATTTGTGGTGTTTCACAGTTTCAATATTCCCTAAAACCATAATTTTCCTTGATGTGACCCACACTGGCACCTCTAAAACCCATCTAAATAGATATGGGTCACATTTGACCCAAAACAGCCTCAGTGTCCAAACAATAGAAATAATAGAAAATTTTAATTTCTATTTTTTTTCCGGTCACTTCAGGAAAAGTCCTCCAATTTCAGGCCAAAAATATTATATTTAGGGTAATTTTGCTGCTGTCAAATGTCAAAACGGGTCAAATTTGACCCGAACAGTATGTAAGGGTTAAAAAAATATTTTTGTGTGGTACACAACCCTGCAAAAAATTAACTATAATATTTTTTAACATGTTTTATTTACTTCAAATGAAAAGAATAATGATGTAGAAATGATCCTCAACCCTAACAGCCCAAATTATGTGCCATCAAAATGATTACATATATCTTTAAAATTTTTAACTATAAGGGTGATGACAATAGTATATCACTCTGAAAATTAAACTGTTAATGTGTACATTTTCCTTCAAGGTTTCATTAAGTTGATGGATTAAGTATGGTTTCTTGTGCTGTGCAAGTAAAGAACATTTCTGTGATGTTGAATGCACTGCATTGAGTATATGGCTAAGTTCAAACTACCTTCTTCTCTGGACAATATATATATGAAACAATTATGCTAACTATCATATTCAACTTATAACATTACAGAAATCTGTAAATAATATATGCATTCAATATAGAAAACAAAACCTTAAAGTCCATCTCTGAATAGAATATTTTTGTATCATAAGCTTCTGCTTGTTTAGATTTCCCATCTCCTCTAAATGAAATTTGACTGCAAATAATCCTCTAATGTAAGTGCAAAAAACCTTGTCCTCCATGTGCTTTTGTGGGAAACTTGTCCCTGATGTCCCCACCAGTGTCAAAATCAAACCTAAGCCATGTACAGTAAATCATTTATGGAGAATGTGGCAAAACATGATCACATTCAGTATAAAAGTTTCAGAATATTTTTTGCTGATGTTTACTTCATTATTAGGTCATGGTTCAATTCTTGACTCACTTCTTTTTAACCTATACATGCTTCTGCTTGGTAATATGAAAAAATCAAAATATAGCTTATCATTCAAAAGCAAATGATAGTTATCTATCAATTACCTCATAGCACGTGTGTGTGTGTGCTTGTGTGTGTGTGTGTAAATGTGTGTCAAGGAATATGTATGTAAGGAATATGTTTGTCTATTATATTTCTTCTTTTTGTATAAAGTAACCTACATTGTGTTTATATGTAATGAAATGTGCTGTATAAATAAATTGCCATTATCAAGTGTACAGTATGTGCATGTTGTGTCAGACAAAAACATCTACAGATCTCATCCTTGACTGAAAAACTGAAACATCAATACAGTTGATCTACTCACAGGTGGCCCATGAAGACCATCCAAACCAGGCAAACCAGGGTCTCCTGGTCGACCCCTTGTGCCATTGCAGCCATCCACTCCTGGCAAGCCAGGCTCACCGCCTGCTCCAGTGTGGCCCTGAGAAATATAGGGCAGTTAGGATAAAGAACTGCAGCATATTGGAAGTGACAATTTTGACTGTCTTTACTTGTTATGGATATTAAAGACTCCCGCTTTATCCTTTTTGCAACACTAGCTCAGTATTTCATAATTATACAGTAGCTTAGATAGCTATTTATTACTTGCTATACCAGACTCTCCTAAGACAGCAACATAAAGCATCAAAGAGACCTAAGCTGGCACTAACTTTGCAAGGTATCTTACATCTGTCCACCAGAGGGCATAGTTAACCCTTGCTTTCACACTACTTCAAGATTTGAAGTGAACACACTTGAGAACACTTCTTGAAATGTTAAGAAATAAAAGAGTTTTGATATTTTGCTATCAAGGATGTATTCTAAAAACCCTTTGAAACATTGTGGAGAAATAAGTGAGAGGCATGTCAGCTCTACACTGGGTTTGCAACCGGTGCAGTCTAGGAGAAACTAACTTAATGAAGTCAATGAGAACTGTATGTCTTTTGCCATTTGCAGGTAAATCCACAAAACCAGCAGTAAACTCACCGGTGACCCATCATGACCAGGATATCCAGGAACACCAGTTATACCCTGAAATATTAAAAATAAACAAGAAAAAGCTCTTTAATCATCAAAATTGATCAGGATTGGACCATTCACTCGCACCCTTTTGTCTGTCACAGACAGTATCATTAAATCATTTTAGTAGCACGTGGTGATTTATAATGGCATTGATGAGCTATACTTGCATTCAATGTTGATTTCATGGTGTCTGTGTTTGGTATAACATAGGGGCATAATATGCACAGGAATATGAACACTAACACGGTCTCCTTTTGGCCCCTCTGGGCCAAATGATCCTCTTGCTCCCATCCTGCCTGTCTCCCCAGGTGGCCCTGCACGTCCTCTTGGTCCCATTGGTCCTCGGGGACCTTGCTGTCCTATCTTACCTGGTGGCCCCTGTAAATAAAGGATTATTATTATTATTATTATTATTATTATTATTAATAATAATTTTTTTTAATTTTAGCTCAACATAGTTTATTTAAACTTTCAGTGTTTTAGTTTCCTCAATGCGGTTGGTGAGGGTTAAGACAAAACTTTTAGAGAACATAGTTTTATGTGTGTGCGTGGGTATCAGCGATCTGTTATGTGTAAAAGATGCTTTCTAGTGAACAAGAAGAACTAATTCCTGTCTAAGACAGCTGAATCTTTAGAAGGGACAGGACTTTATGTTTACGCACCATGGGGAGGAAGACTTGGATCATAGCACCATGTAAAGAAGGAAAACAGGGAGAGTAGTGGTACGGACCAGGTACACAGAGACCTGGAAGCCAGATTTATATTAAAAGTGTGTCAGAAAAAAAATTAAGAACTTAGTGAATTTAAAGAGTCATAATGTTCAGACTTTGTTCTTTTATTTACTTGATCTGCTTGCTGCGGTTCTGGGTTTAGCTGTTTAAATGTTTGATTTGAATATTAAACATAACTTTATTTGTCTAATGCAAAAAAAATCTCCCAACAAACAAACCACTGATTGCTATATTAGACTAAAGTAGAAGCTCAAAGTAAAACTAAACGAAGAACCATTTCGGAGCTGAAAGAGCCGACTCTTTGAAAAGAGCCAATCTTCCCGTCACTAGTGGGTATATGTCGTGCATGTTTGTACAGTTGTCTGCAAAATGATTCATTCCCTTCCATTACAAAAAAGGCAAAATTCAAAATAATAATTCAAATAACTGAAAACTGAAAAAAGTAAAAATGAATATGAATTTGCTAAATTATAGTTTAGTGAAATAAGACATTGTTTTTTAATTTGAGCTGAAAAAATAATTAAAAGAAAAAAACCAACAAAAATGGTCCTGGACCAATGAGAGCACTTTGCTGATGAGCAGTGGGCCAGAATACCTGTGGACAGGTGTAGAAGTCTGACGGAGAGTTACAGAAAACCGCTGATTGCAGTGATCGCCTCATGAGTGACATAATGTCTAGTAATTTCTCATATTTTTTTGTTTTTTAAAGATATTTCTATTGAACCACAATTCAAAAACGTCATAATTTTCATAAAATCTTTATTTATTATCACTTTTGTCAGTTTCAGCTTTTCCAGTGACAGCTGTTTCTTTTTCCTTCTTTAATGGAAGGTAGGGATCATTTTGCAGACAACTGTATGTGTGTGATTCGTGGGTTTGTGGTCTGGGGGACTTCTTGGGTTAAGATGGGTTTTTTGTTTTTCATGTTTTTAATGTAAAAACTTTGTGTTGCAATTTCTATGCATGAAAAAGTTCTTTATAGTTCGAGATTGATTTTTACTGAAACTCACAGAAGCAAAGGAAAGCATCATGCAATAATCGGTACAGCTTCATCACCATCTTAAGGCTCATTTATGCTCTTTGCATACAGACGGAGTCTTCTGTCCATCCAATGCACCTTTTACTTACATATTTAAGTCCATTTTCAGAAAGTTTGTGGATGTGTATCTGGTGGAGCGTATGGAGCAGCACCACCAGAAACTGCAGCTCACATATGACCAGTGAGCCGCGTTTGATTCAGACGTGCCTATTTTTATTCGTAAAGGGAGCAAAAATAAGGCTTTCGTCTTTTTGATAACAAGTGACCATATATGGACAAGAGGGGGGGGCTGAGAGACTTAATATCTATGTAATTATGAAATAATTTCCACAGATACTGGGGCTGGGATGATATGCTTTCCTCCCGATTTGATTCTTTTACAATTTTTTTTTTTTTGGGTGCTGATTCATTTGTATTGCGATTCTTCAATATTGCCAATTTTTGTGATTTTTAGTTTGCTTTTTTTTCACCCCAGAACATGTGAAAAATTGAATCAGGAACCATATTTCCCCCCAGAAATTGCTACGTCACATGTGAGTCAGCTTTTAAGATTTATTCAGCTGGAATAAATTTGAACCAGCTGAAAATGAAGCATTTACATTTTGAGAACACAACACAGCAGCCAGACCATCATTCTGCTGATATAATGCCCGACAAGGCAAGTGAAAAACAAAGTAAAAAAAAAAAACATTTTTGGAAAAAAGAAATATTTCGATATATACATCTTTAGTACAGTTTATGGTTTTCTTGATGTTTCATTAACATTTACCCAAAAGTTATAATCCAAACCCAAAGTCATCAATCATTTATTCATTCATTCATTCATTCATTCATTGGGGGCTGGAGCTTATCCCAGCAATTATCAGGCCAGAGGCAGGAAACACCCTGGATAGGTCTCCAGTCCATCGCAGTCCAGTCATCATGCTATTTTTCATGCAGAATTTTCTTTTTTGGACACCAAACAAGGACTGGATTAAAGAGTGAAGAAGCAGCCGATGTCCAGTAAACCTGGAAAACTATTGGTCAAGACCATAATAAAATCTGGTGGTCTGGAAGCAAAATATAAAGAAATGTGGAATGATTATGGACTCCTTTACCGTTAGTGTGACCAAGCTTAGGTAAACTAGTCACATTATAAATTCCTTTTGGCCTAAAATGCTGCCCATGTGGAGAAAAAATACCAAGTGACTGCCAACCAACCAACCTCCATTTTGTTTCAGGGGTCAGCTGGATGCTAAACGTTTCATCTATAAGTAGCACTTAGTTTATTAGTTTATTAATGCCAGAGTGAGACAGTTGCGTGCAAACTTAACTGAAGACTTTAAATTAAGCCCAGCCAGAAGTTTGTGTAAATGGGAGGATAAAGAAGAAGAGTGTTGGATTTGGGACTGGTGGGAGTTGGAAGTGTGTTCAGTGTTGCTTCCAAAGCTGCGTACAGTCCAACAAAGTGTCAGCGAGGAGGCCAGAGGAAGTTTAGAGCTGCAAGGTGCAGCGATGAAGCCGAGCTGGAGCGGATTCCCTCCCTCTGCCCACGCACAGGTGCACACTTTCTTTCTTTCTTTCTTTTTTTTTCGCTTTTTCTTTGTTAGGATTACTTGGCTGAATGTTAAAGAGGAAATCTTGAGTCTTTGATATTTAATAATCCTTCTTTACCTCCAGGCGCTGGAGCAAAAGCAGCAACTGTTTTTGATTTCTATCTCAGTCTGGATGAATCAAATTAACCTTTCAATTCCCAGCTTGGTTAATATCTTTTTACTTGTTCGAATTAAAGACCACATGAAAACAAGTTATACCCATTGTCAGAAAATATATTTTTTTAAAAATGGAGGTTTTGATGCAGCAACACTCAAACGTTAGGAAAGAGGCTTGTTTACCTTTGGGCTGCATCAGCCTTCCTGTTATTTACACTTCTACATCTCTTTTGAACTGAGGATGTTGATTATTTCAGTTTTATTCAAAGATTTTTTTTTTTGGCCATTCTTGTTGAAATATGAGATTTAATCTGTTTAAGTTTAGTGGTTCTCCTCTTAATTTTTCATAGGAGACATGTGTGGTGTGCGGACAGAAAAAGGTCCGATGTTGTCCTGCTGAAATATCCGTTTTCTTTCACGGTACAAGTCATCCGTGCGATTACGCTAATGCACCCCTGTATCATCACAGATGTTTGCTTTTCCACCGGTAAAACTCTGGATGATCTTTTTCATCTTAGGCATGTGGAAATAAAAAAAGCAGCTAAAATGTGGACTCATCTGACCACTGAAGACATGTCCACCATCTTTCTGTCCTTATGAGATGAGCTGGTGTCCACAGAACTTAGTTGATACATGGATTTCTTCTTTAATAATAAATTCAGGCTGTTTCTGGAGCAGCGGTCGACTTTGTTGTGTGAAAATGTGTTTTTAAGGCAGTTCTGAACCGTGTGTTTATGTTGTGATCATAGGAGAATTATGGGTTTTCATGCAGTTCTGCCTGTTGTTGTATCCATATTTCCTTTTTGCATTCAGACTCCCTGAATACTTTTTCAATGTATCCATGCTTTGAAAGACTAAACCTTTGCTTCATTCTCCTTTTTGTATCCAATCCTGACACCCTCACCAGTTACCAATTTATGTCTGCTGTAAAAACCTGAACAGTTTATGTTCTTTAAATATCTTTCTTAGCTTCTTTGTAGCCTTCATCTGAAGTTTTTATATCTGTGTGGCATCATATTCTACTTTTGTGTATCATTTTTAAAGGGATGCCGTGTAACTTTTGACCCAAATATCAGCCTAATGTGAGTAATTATGGATGATTTCTGGGGTCAATATACAGTGTTTGAAGAGTGTCGGCGCTCCCAGAGGGCTGCCCTCTTCAGAAACCAGACATTGTAAGTTTTCAGGAGTGGATCCGGCACTCATGTGACCTGGAGTGCTTTGCTTTAAGCTCCCACTCTATAAACACTTTATCCTCCTCTTGATCGAAAGTTTGTCATGATGGCTGAATGAAGTAAGAAGGTGGAAACGGTGTCTGAGGAGGCCAGAAGGAGAAAGTGGGAAAGGGATGGCTCCAGAGGGGCCTGTTGTACCAAAACGTACCAGACGTACTAAAATGTAATGAAGTTTTCCACATCTTCCAGCAGCGTTTATTCAGAAAAACGGCAGTAAGTCCTGATGAGCTGCAGAACGTCTGTGTCTAAATGCGGCTAGTTGAAGCTAATCAGCTACAGACCAAAACTAACGTGACTCCCTAAACATTTTATGCATCTGATGCAGGTTTTCATGCAATAAATGCATTTCCTATAATTCATGTAAATATCAAAGAAGTAACAGAACGATGAGCAACTGGCTAGGTTTAGTTTTATGGTTTCCATACGCTGTAATGTCCCATAAGCTAAGGGCTAATGCTGATGTTTTTATAACAACCAGGAGATTAAATGGATCCATATATAACTAAAAGCACTCAGTCACATCCCTCCACCAGGGCCCGATCCTTCAATGGTGAACAATCCTTAGAAGTATCCGTTTAAATATATCTGATTTTCTTGAACTTTTCCAGTTTAAATGTGAGTTTTTGTTGCATTTTAGAAAACTTCTCAACTGCAGGCGTCTGAAATCAGATAACAATGTGCACTGATTGCAGAGAAGCAGTGGTGGAGGATTTTTTTGTATTGACCATATGCTGGTTTTAGCTCCGTTCTTCAGCCGTGTGACACCTGCTTTGGTACATGATTTGGAGCGAATGAGTCATACATCCATGTTGGATATTACTGCACAGAAAATTGTGCCTTTTGTACGTCTTCAAATAATAAAAGGCATGACCAGCTTCTTATTGCAGGAATCTGAGGCTGCAGGTAGCCATTACAAAGCAATTTTGTGCCAGTGTGTAACTAATGATGTCAAGCTTCCTGATCAGCACCGGTGGTTGTCGGGTAAACGTGGGATAATTACAAATGGATGGAAAGTTGCAGGAGGACAATCGCAACATGGAACGGTGCGACACAAACAGAACCCTAATACAGTCATAAGCACTCAAACACACCGTTTTTCCCCTGAATAAATGACTAAATATTACATCAGCCCATCTGCCTTTGTATTGTTTGATGCATTATTCATGTATTTAAGTGTGATATCGTTTGGTAGGACGTTCTGGTGTCATGTGTACACGCAGAGGACAGGATTACTTTAATGCAATTCAGTTTTGCCAGAGGTGTCGGCGAACTGTGATGCATTTAAATATCAGCTCAGGGAAAAAAGAGAGACTTTCTAGGGATTGCTATCATAGCTGAATACTGAAATTATCTTGATTTGATCGAATCAGCATAATTGTGGTTTTAAATAGACACTGATGTGTGATTATGGTAGTGCATGAAAAGGTCTTAAGGCTGTTTTAGGCCTTTAATGCTGTCAGGATAAGTGAGGATCACGTTTATTTAGGATTGTAGTCTTTCCTCTTTTATAACTCGCTGCATGAGTGCTCTGGTCCTCGCCAGCCGCTGACCCGGTGTTGTGTTGCAGGCTGGGATGATCCGGACCGACTCCGATGAGTACTTCATCGAGCCGCTGGAGAAAGGTGCTCAGGACTTTGAGGACCAGGGCAGGGTCCACGTAGTTTACCGCAGGTCGGCTCTGCTGCAGGCCGCCTCGGACATCTCCGCGGACTACCAGCTGCAAGGTAGGATGCACAACCACAATGTTTCCTGTTCCTGGTGGCAGAGAACAGCTCGGATTGAGTTGAAGTGAGCTTTCTAATGTATCGCCAGTCAAAAAGTCTGGTTTAGATCGTCTGTAAGGAACCAAACTCAGGATTTGATCAGAAGATTAGCTGCTGCTTATGTCTAAACCAGGGGTGCTCGAGTCCAGTCCTGGAGACATACTAAACCTGCAATTTTTAGATGCACCTCTTCTCATACTCCCCTGAATCAAATAGCTGAATTCCTGCATGTGCATGTCATTCAGCTCTGCAGAGGCCTGGTAACGGGACATTCCTTGGATTTAGATGTGTTGGAGAAGGGATGCATCTAAAAGTTGCAGGATAGTAACTCTGGAGAACTGGACTTGGGCGCCCCCCTGGTCTAAACCCAACATTTCCTGGGCCTGAAACTGCCTTGGTGTGCCCATGGCTAACATTGTATAGTTCACAAGTTTGCTTTCCAGCCTGAAATCACACTGTTTTGCTTCCAGTTTCACATCAGACGCCAATCACCAGATAACGACACACTTATGCCTTTTTCATAAATGAGTATCAACACAAAGAAATTACACTGTTGTCATTGCGAGTCAAATTTTGGGGGAAATAACCGTATTGTGAGAGATGCAGCAACGAAACCCAAGACATTAAACGTAATGGGAAATTTAAAGTGATCGAGCGAAACATATACTTCAGATTGGATTTTTATTGCAGGAGGAGGCTTCCAGATAAACAGGATAACAGTCGGATGCAGAGTTAGTTTTACCGTTTCTAATAAAAGCTCATCAGCTCTGTTTAGTTTGCTTTACTTGACTCTCTGTGTGCATAGTCGCCTATGCTCAGGTTTATAATTATAGAAAGAATACAGTTATTATCCTTTCCCCTGCTCTGCGCAGGTTGTGAATCAAGGGATTGAAGCAATAGTTTTTTCCTATATTAAAACTAATGAAACATGCGTACACCCTGCAGATATTCACTCATCAGACACTGATATATAAGATAAATGTCAAATTAAACCTTCCTCTTATGTCAATCTTTGGTCAGATTGTACAAATTTCACAGCAAGCTTGTAGTGTGCAGCCTTTCTAGAGGTTATCTGAATAATTCGGATGATTAAGATCATTAATTTAATCCTCCCTTATCTTTATCTGTTAGGGGAATGGGTGAAAGTTACATGAGAAAAACATCCACTGATATATATCCAGTTTGAAGGGTAATTAGTCATATCTGCCTTTCCTCGTCCTGCTGCTTCCTGCTGACGGTCAGCTTATTTTTTATTTCTACTAAAAACATGTCAATGTTGCTGCTGATGGAAGAAGTGATGAGTAGCTTCCACTGTGACGGTGAACTGTACCCAGGAGAGGTGATGGATCTCATGAATCACCCTGTGTTTAGCAACATGTCATTACTGTTTTCAGCTTAAATGGGAATCTGACCAGTTGGTCCAATGGGAGAGATCCTTTAAGTCCCGTTTCTTCCAAGGGGTCCGGCTTGGTTTGGTTTGGTAAACGCCGATCGTATCTGCCGGATGGTGACGCCCTCCTTGAATTCTAACAAAGACCGCGACGTAGAAATGAAGGATGAGCACGTCGGACATCCGGCAGTTTCTGTTCTTTTCTCTTTGCATGTGGCTTTACACAAAAAAAAACACTTTGTGCTGAGTCGCATGGGAAGTGCGATTATTTTGACCAATCAACAGATTGCAGTGCGTCAAGCTCCGCCCTTTATGGCCAGATCGTTAAGATTGGGAACCCAATGGAAGGATCCCAAATAAGTAGGACGGATCAGATTGGACAGTTTGGAGTCATCTTGGTTTGATGGTTCCCTCCTTTAGCCACACATTCACACAACGAATCAACTCTTAATCATCAAAGCTATTAGCCAAATTTAAAGAGAGCCTCGTGCACGCCATCTGATGACACTTGCGTCACCCCGCAAGAGCATTGTCCACCGGTGGATTGGCAAATTATAACATCCCTCAAAGTGTTAAATTTCCATCTCCACCTGGGATTGTTTATGCCACAAACACAGCTGAAATACTGGTTTCCCCAAGCTGCATCATCATATGCATGATAAGCATAAACATGTATGCTGCCGGATGGATTCACACCACACATAAACGCGAGTGTCTCACTGAAGTCGGCTTCTGACAGACTCATTAAGTTTTGTATTTCCTTTGACATTTCTACCCAGACAGTCTGTCAGTGGTTAGTATCTGCCCCAATTGATGTTTAAGCTTTTAGGGGAAGTCATTTTCTCAGACTTCATGTCTTTGCATCCCTTTTCCATTTCCCTCCGTAACATGCAGACACATGAGCTGTACTTATAACAGGGTGTACATTTTGCTATCTAGAAGTTTTGAGTCGATTTAGAGATGTTTGGAGTCGTTCCACTCCTAGTATTTGAGTTACTTATACACTAAGGGGAATTTTTAAATGTAGTTTGGTAGAATTCAGTTAAAATCACTGCAAAACTGACAGTTGAAGCAAATTCTGCAAACACCTAAGAGAAAAATAAGTTGTAGATAACTATTTTAGACGAGGCATGTAGCGGCATGCAGCCGGACAGCTCTCACCTTACTGTACCCTTTTAAGAGTTTTGCAAAAACTTCAAATCTAAAAAAGAAAAAGATGAAAATCTTGCTTTGAAAACCAATTTTTCCGTTTCTCCCATCTGGACGAGTGTTGTGGCAAGGCGGTGCAGTGTTGGAGATATGGATCAGTGTTGGTTTGTGGAACGACATCGTCCCAGCCGGCAGAAGTTGGCTGACAGTTTGTCTTGGGGTGTTTGGAGGAAGTGATTCTAGTCTTGATCAAAGTTAAATGATCCTATTAATATGTTATAAAGCAACTATGTGGTCCTGAACTCTTCATATTTGGAAGAATGTGCAGTGGCTGCAAAACAAAATGAATTTGGTCAAGTCTGAGCTCACAAAGAGCTTTTTTTTATGTGGAACCTGCAGCGACCAAAGAAGCATCAAAGTTCTTTCTTTAATCTTTCGATGGGGGGGGGGGTGTTGTTGTTTCTGGCATCATGTGTGCCAGTCCTATCTCAACACTGTAGAAATGAAAAAGTTACCAGAACTCAAAAGTTCCAGGCAACTGTCTGCACTAATTACTGAGTTTTCAGCTCAACCAAAACTCTTAATATTTCATACGCTGTGGCATTTAGCATTTTAAATGCCATGCCCATTAAAATCTAAAGTCAGTGGCACTGTTGATCCTCTTACTGTGAGTAAACAACCCAAATCTAAATCCTGACCATTACAAGGAGTAAACAAAATATTGGGAGATTTGTATTTAAATCGCTGCAGAAGAAAACCGACTTTGGGGGCTGTGAGATGATGCAGCCGCGGCATAAAAACCCTTTCCACTGTGCGACGTAAGGATAGGATGAAGAGATGACAGATTCTAAGAGGAAACAATGTCAGGACTCCCTGCGGCTAACCCTGTGGTTTTTTTCTCCTGTTGCACCTTCAAATGAGAGAATCACACACTACTTAGTGTTGTAAACAAGCTGTGGCAAATTTCCTGAAGAGATCTCGAACATGATATCCCATCAGGGGAGCTTCCACATTCATTATTAGTAGATTTAGATGTTTTTCTGCTCCGTTCCACTTGACACCTGGTCGTATTTGCACCTGCTGCACAGCTGCTGAAATGTGATTTCCTGCACAGAGAGACGAGCGTCTGCTGCTCTTAAACTCAAACCAGAATATTTTCTGTATTCTTTTCATGTCGCAGTTGGCTCGGTTGTCGTTTTTATTTATTTAGACGGATGTGTAGCTGTAGTTTTGCGCGCTGAGGCATGCTGAGGTGTATCTGCTGCCGCCTGCTGACATGGACCGTAGCATGGAAAGCTGGCCTGATGAGGGTTTATCTTATCTGCCAATCTGTTTCATCTTCAGGTGTCAGTGCAACTGTGCTTCCACTAACGCCAACTTCTCAGTAAGAAAAGCAGCCACTGGCTGTCCTAAATGTCGCTAAATGTAAAAAAAGCAAACCTTAAAAACAGGTTTTATCCTGTAGGAGGCGTTTTGAGTCATTTTTTACCCATAAAATCTTGATTTTTATTTTATTTGTTTAATTTTTTTTTTTTTAAGAAATTTAAAAAAATACTAATTTTAACAGCAGTATAAGTGGTTTTCATTACAAATTACAAAACATTAAAATAAAACACTTATTATTTTAGTGGCTACTTTTCATGTTTCTTTTCATAGACCCTTAAAGGTTGAAATTTAACTTCAATGAGTTAAATATAATTTTAATTAGATCAGAAAAAGTTCATGGGAGTCTCTGGAAGAGATCCACATCAACATTACAAATGCATGTTGGTTTATTTTAAAATGACTCGTTTTCATGTTATTTTGGGACAACTACTAAGAGGGCCTGTATTAAGTAGTGCAAACCATAAAAAAGTAAGTAAACAATGGAAGCATATCGTTTAGAGATGACTAGGAAAAAGATCCCAAGATTATCTTTTTTAACTTAATGAAACATTTGCATAAAATGCAGTGCGTTCCATGCATCTCCAAAAAAGCCTGATTGCTTCTAGAAATACCACCTAGGATGTGAGTTATAGTGATAAAATAACAGAAGGTTAATATTAAATGTAAAATATACATGTTTTTATGAATAGTTTTATTGTTTTTGTATTTTAATGAATGTTTTACCAGAGTTTCGAGATAATTTATTCATTAAATGTTTCCTATTAAGAACCTTGAGAACAAGGAAATCCTGACGTCCATTCCACTTTCTCATTGGAAGATGATGTGATGTGGGTTAGAAAACTCTTGTATGAAAAAATAAACCCGTCATATACCGTAAAACCGATATGGAAATGTTGCCATACTGCCCAGCCCTAGTCTCAGGTGGTTGGATTGAGCGCCATCACTGTCTGAGGACAATAACAATCAAGGCAAGTCCTGTGTTTTTTTATGTAGAGGAACAATTATATTTAGAAGATTATTCCTTCCTTTTTCTGCTATTGAATTTACACACTTTGTTGCTCAGACTGAGTAAATGTCTCAGATTCAGGCTCCAGTCTTTAACATGAAGCTGCATTCCTTCGTCAAGGTCAAAGCTGTGCTTCTGACTTTAAAGGCCCTGTGAAAAGTCTTGTTGGAAGCCATTTGTTCCTGCGTTTTTTTTTAATGTTTCCTGTAAAAGCAGAAGTTAGGGTAAGGGAGGCGACCCCCCCTCCCCTCTCTGTAAAGCCAGCTCTGCTCTGATTGGCTACAGTGGCCTGATAGGCTCTGCTGAAATGTGAATTCAAGAAAAACTTTTCATGACACATTTCGGACACAATGAAGCGTCGGCATATATATATTTTTTTTATTATTCCCAGAAAGTTACAGATATGAAGGCCGTAGATTGCAAGAAATGTCACAATAAATATTTTAATTAGTTTTTTTTGTAATAATAAAGTTCCAATTTGTACCAAGATGTAAAGAATTCTTCCTTCGCCTGCGCTCCATTTCCTACAAAAACCTTCCATAACGTTCAACAGAGAAGGACCTTCGGTTGACTAAGAGCCGCTTTCTTTCATTTTCTACAACATTCCACGATTTATTTTCATTTATCGAGCAGACGAGACGACCGGTAACGGGTCGAGGCGGTGTCTGCCTGGTATTGTAGGAGACTATTAAGACGGTGTGGCAGAGCTAGCGCAGCTGTGTGATGCTTCTTCACGCCTCCCTCACGGGATATTTGGTGTTGATTGGATTTCTTACTTTTAACCATCTTCTCTCTGTCATGCCCTGCGACTGGAGGATTGTCAGATTGATTTTCCGGCCCAGCTGGGGGGTTGGTGGCAGAAGATGGCTAATTCCTCCTTTTTTTTTTCTCTCCTTCTTCTTCTTCTGAACTGCTGCTGCTGCTGCGATGCCAGCGTGCAAGGCTCATACTGTTTTTGAGGAGCTGCTCAGCGGGAAGAAATTATTCATGCTGGTGAATTGAGTAGCTTTCATGTTATTTGAAGGGCACTCTTCTGAATTAGTAACTTTATGTCAGTTTCCCCGAGTGTTTGGATGTGTGATCTCTCACCATCCGGGGGTTCTCCCTGTGGGTTCACATGACACCCACGCACTGGTCCTTTTTTAATTTAATCACCTTTTTATTTCCTCCTGGAAGCACAAACATGACCTTTTTTTATTTATCGTTCGAATGGCAAACAAAGCAGTCGGCGTTGGCTCTTCTGTCTAAAGCAGGAGTGAGTAAAGTGCAGAAAAGTTTATGTCCCTCCGTCCAATCCTGCTGAACTCAGCTCTGTGTGCAGCCGAGGTGCTGTGTTTTGTTTCAGCACCTCTTGTTTCCTGTAGCGAGGTGTGAGAGTCTGAGTGTATGCAGCCGGGGTGTGGGAAAACAAAGCTGCTGCACAACTGAACCTCAGCAGCATTTGGCTTTTGTTTACCAGGAGCAACAACAATTGTTTAAATGACCAAACTTTTGCAAGGGAAAGAAAACCCCCCATGTGGACAAAGCACGAAGGCGTTAGGTTGAAATATTTTAATTTTTAAAGCTCAAGGTTGTGTTTCTGTTTTTGACCCGTTCACTTGTATTGAACAGGTAGTGCTTTTTATTCACATACTTTACCAAGTTCGTGCACATGATTTGTTCAATAATGTTTATATGAACACATTTCATTGCCTGTGTTGCTGTAGTTTGAATAAAAACCGTTACAGCAGCTACTTTTTGGTTTCAGTCACCATTGTTTAAAGCAAACTGCAGCCCAAGCAGGGCTTTGGGTTTCACTGCAGACCGTCTCAGGTATGTTTTACACGAGCCGTAACTCAGGTAAACAGTCTGTTGTTATGAAGTGAAGCACAAGTTTTGCTTAGAGATAAACTTTTTTACAGATGTAATTCATTGTGGCACTTTTCTCCCTCCATACTTACATGAATACATAAAATGATTCATTAAAAGTGTTTTTAATTCATTTAAATTTGAAATAAATGTGAACAAATTATTGAATATATCAATTTAATTAAGATATAATTTAATGTTACGCAAAAACAACCGTTTTTTCACAAGTAATAACTACCTATTTGTATTCCATCTAATATTACATAATGACCGGGGGGGGGGGGGGGGGGAAGAACACAAACAACGGGGCTCAAACCCGAAAAAACCCCCCTCTCACCCCCCCCCCCAACCCTTTTTCTGGTTTTTCCCTTTTCTTTTGAAAAAAGGGGGGGGGGGGGGGGGGGGGGGGGGGGGGG
>JBBBVU010000008.1:13719785-13730024 GCA_037177055.1 Atherinosoma microstoma
CGCGACCTTGAATTGGACTAAGCGGTACAGAAAATGAATGATGAATTATATATTTAGCTATGTGCTTACATTAAGTACAAGACTTTAATCATGTAGGTTAATCAACATGTACAGAATATTTGCAAATCAGCAATTAATAGAATCAACTAGATTTTTCATTCTTTAAAAAAAAAAAAACTTCACACTAGAAAACTCTAGACTGCACAATATGTTTAACTTGAGCATCAAAGCAACGGTCAATACTGAATAGCACCATGAGATTCCCTGCAACCTGAGTTTCTCAGACTGCCATGCTCAGCACCAACAAATATCACAAAATTTGAGGGATTGAACTGAAAGTTGGATGCATGTGCACTATGGTTTTGTTTTCAGATATTTGGCACTGAGCCAATAAAAGGTCAGATTGGAGACCTTGGTCCCCGCGGCCCTCAAGGGATCCCTGGCCGCCAAGGTAGATGAACATGATGAAGCTATATAATTATCAAATTGTGAGATAAGGGACAAATAGATTGATAGACTGAAATAGATACATATCAGATATGATCAGTTACGTTGCTATAAAGCTATAAATAATGTTTGATGTACTACAGCAAATTTGCACCTGCAATGATAACGTATTTTCTCAGGTATTTCAGGATTCATTGGACCTCCCGGACCTCCAGGTGTGCAGAGAGACTAGGCTAATTATACTCTATTAATCTGTCTCTCTCTATCTACTCATCACCAAGACCTGTATCTTTTTAAATATTTAAAAGTTTCAGGATTAAGAGGCTGCTACTTTCTCCAATTATATTGGTCATAGCACATCTCTGTGCCTTCTACAGGCCGTGCATCTGGGATTTCTGTGCCAGGCCCACGTGGTCCCTCTGGCCTTCCAGGCCCCAAAGGAGACCCTGGGGAACCTGGGGGTGTTTACACAGGGCCACTAGGTCCCGATGGGGACCCAGGTGATGAAGGGCTTCCTGGGAACCCAGGCCCACCTGGACCCCCTGAAGACAGAAGTAAGTGAAAATGCTGATCTTCCAAAAGGTTATGTTAACCAAACATGATAACTTTTGTCCATTTTCACCGACTGGTTTGTGTTCATACCCAGTGAAGCTACCTCTAGCATCTTATAGCAAATATAAGAAGCAACAACATTAAAAAGATAGTATACACAACCTAAACTTTTATAACAATACATGTTAAAGAAGCTTGTTACTCCTCAGTAATTCATTAGAATGTATTTTTTATTTAGCTTCACGGAATAGAGAGGATGTCCTGAAATGTAAAGCCACAGAATGCCTTGAAAATAATTAAATCTTACTTAAATTTCACCTGTCCTCTACACAGACATACAAGTGTTACAGCAGAAATACTGTATGTCCTATGTCCTACTGTTCTTACACTTTTAAGACAGCCTGCTCTTGTTACTGTTATTTGGTGGATCAGATGTATATTCAAACAATGAAATGTCAGTGGAGTCATGAAGCCAAGAAAATCCTACCCTGAGAAGAAGTGCCTCTATTTCTCCTGTGTTTAAGGCAAGGCAAGTTTATTTGTATAGCATATTTCAGGTACAAGACAATTCAAAGTGCTTTATATAAAACATTAAAAGCAATGAGAGTAAAACTGTAGGGTATAATTGGAGTAATATTTGGAAACTGCAGATTTTAAACATTGTTGTTGTGTTGCATGTAGCTAACAGGATTACGAAGGGTCTTCCTGGAATGAAGGGAGTGAAGGGTCTGACTGGACCTAAGGGATATGATGGAACATTTGGGATGAAAGGTGGGACAGTTCTGTTTTATATAAACTGATCATTCCTAACACTATCACGTGTATTTACATCTGATACAATTTATAGATCACTTTTGCATGTTGTGTGAAAAAAAAGTGTGACTCAGAGATAATACATTTTTTGTACTGTACAGGGGAGAGAGGGGAGCCCTGTTATTTGTGCAGTGGATCAGGATTTCCTGGACCACCGGGTCCCCGTGGTCTACGCGGCCCTCCTGGTACAATTGTTCACCACGTGGAAACACAGAAATTATATTATAACTGAAATTCAATTTAAATTTTACTGCATACCTAGGGAATATATATATATATATATATATATATATTTATTTTATTTTATTTTTTTAAAAATTTCTGTTGCCATTCAGGTACTAATCAAGGACTGGGTGAAAAGGGTGATCCAGGCCTCTCAGGACCGATAGGTTTCCCTGGTCTACCAGTAGGAAGTTGTATTTTTACAAAAAAAAATAGAAAGAAAGACAGAGAAATTAAGTATTTTTCAAGCTTTTATTGAAAATACCTTTTCTTTGAAGGGTCTCGGTGGTGCAAAAGGCTTACCAGGCCCTCCAGGACATAAGGGAGAGTCATATTCCAATAACTTCCCTGGGTCAAATGGAGTAAAAGGAGACCGAGGACAGCCTGGCAGACCTGGTCCTGATGGCATCCCTGGATCTCCCGGTTTACCGGGTCGCAAAGGCAGTCAAGGGATTCCTGGGGATCCAGTGAGACTTATTTTTACTTTTACAAACTATCATTACGAACAGGAATAATGTTTGACCTATATGTGTTCCTAAATTCTCAAATATGTGCAATATCTATCTGATAAAGTAATTCTGTCTGCTATGTAGTATTCCTTTCCTGGTCCAGTGGGAGACCGTGGATTACAAGGTCCACCAGGGCCTTTAGGGCTACCAGGACCAGTTGGCCCCCCCGGCCCAGTGGGATATGGACCTCCCGGACCTCCAGGGATTAAAGGAGACAATGGGGTATCTGGTCTGCCAGGACAGCCTGGAATTCCAGGTGGGGAAACATGTAGATCAAGAAAAGTGTATCAGAAAACATAAATATAAAACACAGACAGGCTGATCACCATTCCTCTCACTTCCTGTTGATGATAGGCCAAAAAGGTGAACCTGGTCACCTTCACTTTCAAGGATCTCCAGGACCACCTGGATTTAAAGGTGTGCCTGGTTCACCAGGAAGTCCAGGTAAGCATGGATGGATGGATGGTTGGATCAAAAAATGGATTTTCATGTCACTGAGGGTGAAATTATATTTCATGCCTACCAACAAAATTCCAGGTTATCAAGGGCCATCTGGCAACCCAGGATTGCCAGGTTTGCATGGACAAAAAGGTGAAAGAGGCCCTGTGTCGTTTCCAGGAAGGACGGGAGTCCCAGGACACAAAGGTAATATGCTGAAAATATCCAAAACATCACATTTACTGCAAAATAAAGGGGAAAACACTGTCCTATTTACACTACCGTCATGTGTTAGGTGATAAGGGACAGCCAGGAGAGCCAGGCATTCCTGGTAGAGGTTTTCCTGGAAAGCCAGGTCAACAAGGCCGTCCTGGTCCTCCTGGAGAGAAGGTCAGAAGCACTACCAGAACCTTCTACATACATAATTCATTTACCAATTGTAGACTAATTGTAGAATAGCACTTTGATTCCCTCACCTCCACTGTCAAATATTTCCACCTCTCTCCACTGCCACAACCTTGGAGTTACTATTGATACCAAACTCACCTTCACCCAACACATTAAACAGGTCACTAAAACAGCTTTCCATCATCTTAAAAATATCGCCCGCCTCCGCCCCTCTCTCCCCTTTCCTGCTGCTGAAGCCCTCATTCACGCCTTCATCACATCCTGCATAGATTACTGTAATAGCATTCTTTATGGCACTACCACCAACCTCCCCAACATACTTCAATATATTCAAAACTTTGCCACCCGCCTTCTCATGCACACCGGTTCCCAAGACCACATTCCCCTGTTCTCCACAAACTTCACTGGCTCCCTATTCCACACCGTATCAGATTCAAAATCCTCTTACTCACCCCTAAAGTGCTCCATAGGCCCTCTCTTACCTAAAAGACATGATTCACCCCTTACTGTACTCCCCACTCCGCTAAGGCTAACCTCCTGATCATCCCTAGGACCAAACACCGAACCTGGGGAGACAGGTTGTCGCCACCACCCTCTGGAACTCCCTAGCACAATAAATCCTTAACACCACAGACCCTGCCACTTTTACATCACAACTAAAAAACCCTCTTGTTTCAATTTGCTTTTATCAACAAAATTTTCCTTGAACTTATTGTGTTTTGTTTTGACTTTTTTGTTGTTTTTATCTTTTTTATGGATTGTGCCTTGTTTTTAAGTGTTGTTTCATCCTGTAAAGCAACTTTGAGTTTTTTGAAAAGCGCTGTATGAATAAAATATCTATTATTATTTACGCAGACAAATATTTCATCTATTTGATTGAAATCAATCTGATCAAAGTTCCAGCTGACATGTTTACATGGACACTGGATAGTGATTCTATCAGTTGTGTGTTTACATGACTACATGATGTTTACATGATGCTCAATAATCCTCAGCTTTTTCAGTTTCCAAAAAAACCATATCCACCACAGTCCATTTCTGTTTTGCTGCTGCCATTTTTCAAGTCGCCCAACCCAAAAACAACATAAACCACAGAAACTATCAGAATGAGTGTTTTCATTGGTTTTTTTTCCTGCTGATATGATGATGAAAGGTTTGAACCATCCCTCTCGATCAGACTGAAAATTCTTTACGATCTAGGCGGATAAAGTGAAGTGTTTGCTTGATGCATTTTTATTCTGATTGGATGTTCAATCGGATCAAAAGTGCTCCATGCAAACGCAGCTAATGAATGAATAGATAAATAAATAGTATAGTTCTTTGGGGGGACGATCAGGGTAAAATCTAGCAAAAAGGAATGGTAAAAAAAAGGAAAAAAATATGTTTCTGCCTTCTTGCAGAGAAACAAATGATGTGATTTATGTCCCTTTCTCTGTAGAGTAAATATTTAGCTGCAGTCAGCAGCACTGGCTTAACGTGTGAAAACTGGGGAACAGCAAGCCTCGCTCTGTTCAAAAGTAACAAAATCTGACAAGCAGGACTTCTAAAGCTTGCTAATTCTCTTGAGTCGTGTCATCATTGTATGGTTGCCTGGTAACCAGCAGAATTCAGTAAGTGTGTTCATATGGCTAGGAGTATGCATGTGCCAATGTTTTATATTTGGTCAGATACTCAATTATTGATAGTGTTAATTTTATATACCAGTTAGTTAAATTCCCTCAGTCTTCACTAAATGTCTTCTATGACTCTTGGCAACAGAAACATTGACTCTGATGTGGTATTTTTGTTCAACTAATAAGACATAGCTTGTTTGAGGAGCTGTGTAGCTGAGGAACTGGTTGGCAGATTTTCTTTTAACCTGTCAGAGGCTAGTTTGACAAATTTCTGTTCTCTGAGTTTCTTCAAAATAATTTGATGCTGCCTTTTAGTTGTCTATTTATACCACAAATACAAGAGGAACTTTTGTATTTGTATTTCCATGTAACTATTTTTCTTTCAGGGTGAAAGTGGTTATGGAAACCCTGGCCTTCCAGGAACCCCAGGGCCACCTGGGGAAGATGGAGAACCAGGGCCAGCAGGAGATCCGGGGATCCTTGGCCTTCCAGGGAATCCAGGACCAACTGGCAGACCTGGGTTTCCAGGAGAAAAAGGTACAACTATTATGAAACAGAAGTTTAGAGAGATACAATTGGCCCATGAAATATTCTTAATCCTGACATCTATATTCATATTCATACTAATATATTTTTATCTATTTTACACATTGCGTTATGCTTCATTCAGGACAAAAAGGTTATCTGGGCCCTCCGGGGCTACCTGGAAGCAAAAAACCTTTGCTCGGACCAGAGGGACCACCAGGACCAGATGGGTATTCAGGACATTCAGGTCAGACTATATTAAAGTCATGTGATGTAATTTAATGTCAGATTCAGAAGGGTACCCAGTATGGGTGAAAGGTAAACATGGTGAAAGCTAGTTTTATTTTGTTCTGTCTCCATTTTCCCTCTCCCAGGACATCATGGCTTGCCTGGTGAAAAGGGAAATGCAGGTTTGCCTGGATTTGGTTACCCTGGCTTTCCTGGTGAGCCTGGTCTCCCTGGATTGTCAGGATCAGGTTTACAAGGGCCTCCTGGACCAAAAGGAATTACAGGACGAAATGGCCTGCCTGGTGAACCTGGTATGACATTATTTCTCTTTATTTTTAGTCTTTTGTTTGTTTTTACTTCCCTTCTGTAAATGGCACAGTGTCCAACCACAACATACACAGCATAAGAGGATTAGTGCATTGTCACAATAGATATACACAGACTCTAAATTTGTACACACTTTTTCACGATTTTTATTGAAATTACATCATTCATAACATCCAACTTTTGCTTTGATGAAATCTTTGTCTTGGGATTCCCTAAACCAGATTGAACACTTTTCCAACAGTCTTGAAGAAGTTTCCTGATAAGTCAAGCACTTGTTGGCTGACTTTTCTCTGCAGTTCAACCTATTTCATTACGGTATATGCTAAGTGATTGTAAATAACCAGTCATTTGACACAGCAACTCCTGCATGCTGTCTATTTAGTGACAGACACTCATCAAGCAAACAATTTTGTATAAATCATAAGCCATCCTTAACAGGAAATTACTATAAATCTACAACCAATCACCAACAGAGCACAAAATGTCACAAGATGCTGAAAGGCCATGTTATACTCCTATCTCTTTTGTAAAAGAAAAAAAAAATACAGTAACTGTGTATTTCCAATGAGACACCTGTGGGAATAAATGCAGCAAATGAAATGTGAAAACAGATCAATAGGGCACAATACCAGGTATTTAGATCTGTGGGACCCTTCTCAACAGTTTATGGGAAGGTAAATGATGCAGTTTATAGTCATTTCAGCCTTAAACTCATTGGCCCTGGCTCCTTTTCGTTGAAGAACATATGAAAAAATTTCTTCATGCTGCACAGACCCGATACATTCATTTACACATGTGGCGTGCAGGTCCAGCCACAGACCCACAGACAATGGAAGTGTGGAATCACTGCATCTTATGAGTCTGTTGCATTGTTTCCTTTTAAGGGACCAATACTTGTCTGCTCTCATCTCCTTGCATATTTTACCTTCTGTCTTACAGAAACCATTTTATATTTTCCACTTTATCACTCCTTAAAATTGGGGGCAAAACTCAGGTAAATAGTGTTGCCTGTTGCAGTACTCCAAGGTGGATCTCAAAGTACCTTTAGAGATCCTTTTCAAAAACAAAGAAGCTTGGGAAGATGATGAAGAAGATTTTTTTCTGGATTTGTAGATCACATTGACAGTCTGACAGTGACTTTAATGAAATAAGGTAAGTTTGACCTTGAGCTGGTTCCAAATCGAGCCCGTCAGCAACCAGTCACTGCACAAGCTTGTCAGCATCCAGCCACAGCATCAGCCCATCAGCAGCTCTCTCTAGAACCAGCCCCAGGACCAGCCCCACAGCAAAGAATCCATCAACCACTAACAAGTAGAAAAACAGGAATGTCAAAAAATGGTTAAACCAAATGATCTCTTGTCCAAACAAAGAGCCACCTATCAGAAGTTCCAATATGATAAAAATGAAGCCAGGGCGCACGATGGAGGAGGGCAATGACACAGATGCAGGGTATTTAGTCTTCTTTTGGACTTTACATCCCAGAAGAATTCAAGAGCATCACTCTGGAGGTGTATTTTGGAGATGGGTGGATAGGGATAGACCAAACTAATTTACATGCATACTTTGGGCTTCTTATCCTTGGAGTTTTTTGTTGTTGTTGTTGTTGTTGTTGTTTTTTAATTGGATCCAAAGACAACTCCATTTAATCTCTTTGGGATGTATCAACTGGGAGAGAACATTTCTGTGCCACAATGTCTCTGAAATACTTACTTAGCCAGGATTACCTGCTTCAATAATTGATTACCTGCTGCAGACGGACCACATTGTTTCACTTAAATTAGTTCATATTTGTTCAAACCATGTGTGTGATTATTCAAAGACAGTTAAACCAGGATAAAAATGATATATATATATATATCAGTTTTTCATTTCCGTCTTAATAATTCTTTCTGCCAACACAGTGCACTGTACTGACTAATAAACTAGTCATTTTTGTTTTTCTAGACCTTTCAGTGAAACCAAATAAGTCTTTTTATTAGTGCATCTCAAATGTGTGTAAGATTGTCATTTCTAATCATATAATGTGTTCTACCTACGTATTCATTCACATATGTAGTGAACATTGTATATTCTGTTCATAGGATATAAACTTCAAAACTGAGAACTTGCAAAACTGTCTCACTCTTACTCAGGTTAATAAATAACAAGGACAATGTGTACCTGATTGAAGAAGAACAATGTGTGGACGGCTAATCACGTGATAACTGATGACTGTGTGTATGCTGAAACTTTCATTTCTCGTACTATGAATGATTTGACAGAGAGAAGATTCTTTGAGCCTGTAAATCAGAAATGCTGAACTGCTTTCTGTCATATTTGCTAACTGATCGAGTTTTATAATAAACTCAATCAGTTAATATATTCGAACTCAGTTTTATAATAAAGCCCTGAAAGACAACTGTTTATTTGAGACTCATTCACTAAGGCTTTACTTGGTGATAACAAATAATTTCCTCCACCTATGCCAAGAAGATGGATAACCCTGCTCTAGAAACTAGTCTTCATGTTCTCAGCTTTATTGTGTTTATGTCTGAGTTGCCTACTTTAGTTTTTGATAAGTACTGTATTTGTGTTAAAGATTATCTTTAAGCCTTCCACTTGCATTTGTTAGGACTGAGAGGAGACTATGGACCTGATGGAACATCGATTTTAGGACCACCAGGATTTCCTGGGGTTATGGGACCACCTGGTCTAAAAGGTAACATACAGATATAAAAGTAGATGCTTTCAATTTTATATCAACTACACATCTTTGATTTTTTTTAAAAATCTGAAATGTTAAGCTTAATATTAGATCAGAAATAATATGGATGTTTCTGCTTCTCCACTGAGTCAATGGAGTTGTATGGTTCTCAGCTGTCCTAATGACTATTTACAGGTGACCCTGGCCCCAAAGGAGCCAAAGGTGCCCAAGGTTTCCAAGGAACAATTGGGGACCAAGGCTCCAGGGGTTCTCCAGGACTTCCAGCCACACCACAAAGTGGGCCACCAGGGGACCCTGGAAATCCAGGTACATCATAACTTTATAACCACCTGCTGTAAAATGGAGATGTTGTACACACAGAACTGAGAAAGTTTTTGTGTTTTATGGAAAAGTATAACATCTAATTCTAACTTTTTTTTTATCTGCATTCTGTCAGGTCACCCTGGTCAATATGGCTCTGATGGTGACCCTGGAAATAGTGGACCAAAAGGAACAAGGGGAAAAAAGGGACTACCAGGGAATCCTGGAGAAAGAGGTTTGAAATTAGCAGTAAAAATCTTTTCAGCATTTTGTCTACTAAATCTCTTTCATGATATTATGTAATAATAATATTGGTAGCACTTTACATTACAGCTCTGTAATTATATGGTAACAGTGTGGTAATATGTTGCTAATACAGAGGAAATAACTGGGTAATACTCTGTAATTACCGTAGTAATTACCAGGTAATATTCTGATAGTAGCACTGGGTACATCATGGTAACAATATACTAAAACTGAAGTTAAAGGGTAATAAGGTGCCTGTAACCTATAGCAATAGGAGGGTAACAAATTTAACGAGAAAGTGAAACTATTTGGTAGTACTAATATTGTGGTAATTACCTGGTAGCTGCCTGGAAATGTCTATAAATATCTATACATACTTAAATAAAGGAGTAATTATGGTGACATAATGTCATTATTTCCTAATTATAATTGGACAGTTTCTATGTAATAACTACGAATCAGAACTATAAAATTAGCCATTGAATGTTTCCATTTTATTTCATAGTAATATTATATTACAGCAGACATCGCTATATAAAACAAGAACATGGAAACAACATCAGTAGTTTTTATGTAATAACTACGAATCAGGGCTCCAAAATGACCCATTACCTGTTTCTATGTTATTCCATGGCAATATTACATTACAGCAGACATCACCTTATAAAACAATAATATGTAAACAACATCAGTAGTTTCTATGTAATAACCAGGATCTCTAAAAACACTTGAATATGTACGCCTGTAACTGGATGAACAAGAATCACTGGTGATTGATTTGATCATTAATATACCTATGTTGTCTCAGTCTGGGGTTAGGCCTCCAGTGGTCACTCAGAATGGTACTTGCAGTCTGAAATATTTCTGTATTAAGCAGCAGTCTTTCATCATTCAGTGTGCAAGCAAA
>JBBBVU010000008.1:13737172-13747431 GCA_037177055.1 Atherinosoma microstoma
GTCTGGCTGCTGTTTTGTGCCGAGCAAATTTATTTTGTCAAGTAGAGCTTTATATGTATAAAGTCCCTCTTGAAAAAATCTTTATTTTAGTTTTTATTTTGAATTTGTACCTTTTTGCTGGACCCGACCAGAGGGACAGAAATAAAAAAAGAACAAAGAAGAAAGAGAAGTGGGGGGGGACCATACAGAAAACAATGCAATCCAACTGGACTACAAACAACACACTACACAAGTACAGACACACGACCGAGAATATCCCACGTTTTTTGCAGTGAGGCAAAAGATTAATAAATAAATAATTATTATCAATATTAATGAATAAAATAGTAATAATAGCAAGAAAAAGAAAAAAAGACTAGCTGAAAAGAAACATATCTTGATCAATACCAGAACAGTAAGAACACACACAGATAAAAACTAGCTGAGAGTATCCATTGGTAGATACAGGTAAATGACAACACAGTGACTGGGACAGCATGCCAAATACACAGAGTGGAGACGTTCAAGGAAGAGTGGACATGCAGAATGGTCATGCAGATGCCACCACGCCTGCATAAAGGTCAGAGGCAAGCCAGCATGCCCCGAGGCAAACGTCAGCTGCCCCAGACCACGGACCCCTGTCCCCCCACCACAGAGAGACCACGTGCGGGAAGGCGGCAGAGCGAGGCCCCAGCCAGAGCCCCCCGCAGCCACGGGGCACCGGCCCCGCCAGGCCGAGATCAGCAGCCGCCAGCCCTGCCAAGCACTAGGTGGACAGGCCCCAGGGCCCCTGGGCCCAAGAGCCCGGGGACGCCCCCTACCCCCACAGGCAGAGGGCCTGCACGTCACCTGGAGGGACCCGGCCCCCCCAGACGGCCACCCAACGGGTGTCAGTCCGCATCCCCTCCACTAGTTACCTCCTTTTACTTATTGGTGATGGTTTGAAAGAAGCCTTTTCAAAGGCTGAAAAAAAATTACAAAATTTTCTAATCTGACCTCCACTCTTGTGATTTCCATGCTTTGTTTCACAACACTACTCACTCAGAAAACAATCAATGGAGCAACATGTCCCAAAGGAGCAGTCACTCAAGCTCACTCACCCATTATCTGTCACCCTGATCGACAGATAGATGTAATGCTTGGATGCAAAATGGTGCAATGATGCCCTCAAACAGCACTGTGTTCAAAATAGAGTTGCTTTTTGGCACAAAGATATTCCAAAGTATTGATTGTGCAGAGTCAGAAATAACAAACAATCTCATACGGTTATGTAAGAAACTCAGCTTTGCACAGGAGGAAGTAAAAGACAAGCTGAACCCTAATGTGAATTAAGAACCTCTGTTGAACTATCACACTTAAACACATTTAATATCCAATAAGTTTTTGGCATACTGGAGCAAAATCCAGCTTATTTAAACTCTAATCCTGAGA
Source organism: Atherinosoma microstoma (assembly GCA_037177055.1). Classification (NCBI taxonomy): domain Eukaryota; kingdom Metazoa; phylum Chordata; class Actinopteri; order Atheriniformes; family Atherinidae; genus Atherinosoma; species Atherinosoma microstoma. The sequence continues at coordinate 13,738,583 of JBBBVU010000008.1, forward strand.
CACACGGAAGTTCTGCTTTAACGAGGAAACACTCTGCCACCTTGAATTATACAAATCTTGCACGGCCTGGTGCAGACAGTTGTCAGCATGGATAGAAACACACTTGCTGTGGTGTGCTCACGGTAGCCTTCTTAATAGGATTATTCTGCTCCTGACAGTGCACTTACTAATTGTTTAGGCAGCATGTATCAGGCTTCTACACATCTGTAATTGGGTTAGAATGACAATTTGTTGAGAGGTTGATGCACTCAAGGTTGTCTCCCTTTATGAAGGGCATATCCTTTCACTTTTCTCCACATGGCTCACACAGATGCACAGATGTTAGAGGCATCTGCTAACAAGCTCGAGTCATTCATTGAAGAGTAAATATTTATGGAAATGTTTGAGGGAAATTAAGTTTGACTTGAACATCATAAACTTTGGTAAATGCTTGCAATACTTTAAACAGAATGTAGGGTTTATTTTGAAAAAAGATCTGTATTGTCTTTGCATTTGACTACATTTATCTAGACTAATAAATATTAAAACAATGGAAAAATTACTGTGAGTCAGTTGCATATTTAAAGCATGTACTGTTGTAAAATCATTATGGCCTCTGACAAAAACATCTTCATTTAAATGTAATAGAACTGTAAAGTTAAACAGAGCAGAAATCCCATTAAAGAGATCACCAGAATAAACTCACCAGGGTGTAACTAATGATGAGTTGACCTTTATGGCCTCTGGATGTCAAAATGTCTGCTTTGTCATTGATTCAGCTTTATGGTACAACAGGGTTAATAAAATCATTGTTTCCTCCATGTTAGCGTTGTTAAGGTTTTATTTTACATGAGTGCACATGTACAGATTACTTTCACTTATACAGGTTTTTTACAGAGGGTTTGTGTACGTCAGAACGCTGACCACCAGGGAGAGGAAAATGTCCTTATTTAGACCTTTTGTCTCACTTTTAATGACTGCTGTAAATTAGATAGTACATGCTTCAGTGAACTGAGGGGGTCAAACATAGTAACTGAGGGTGGTCTTGACGCAGATTACCTGTGCACTCCTCCCTTTTTTTGCTTTGAGTGGTGCTTATAAAACCGTTGCCTCGCTGTGTTTTGTGATGCACATCAGTGGTAAGATTTGTGGTGTCTTGCTGAGAAAAAGAAATTTCATCCAAAAGAAGAGAGGCAAGATTTTCTGTGAAAAGATGGCCCGTATCTTTTGCTTTTTGGGACTTTTGTATTTTGTGTTGTATACTGTGGAAAGCCAGGTGATTGAGGATGGAAATGGCCTGCAGTTTCAACAAGATGCATTTTCATCAGTCGACAGTTTACTTCCCAGTCAGGTAAGATCTTTGTTTTTCATATTACTCTTCCCCTTGTAACGTCTTAAGGTAGTTCCCTAATGTTTTGTTTTTGTGACGTAAGATATCTTCCTCTCTGCAGCTCAAACCAGAGCCTGGACCCTAACTACAATTGTATTCAAATCATAATTTAAAATTTTACCTGTCTGATTTCTTTCATTTGATTATTACTGTGCTTCCATGAAGTTGCTCAGTAGATATTATTTTCACAACTTTGTCCTCCGGTAGCTTCGAGCAGCAAATTAAAAAATGCTGTAAAGGAAGTCACATTTCACTAAAGCAGATGTGCTGTGATTTTTCACATTCAAAAAATTTCCATTAAGTTTATGATTTCTTTCACAGGACTCCGTGAAGAAACAGGACCTAATAGATTTATTTTATAAACTCTTCATATCTGAAAGTGGTTTTATCCCCCAAGAACTCAAAGATTCAGAAAATCCGAAGAAGAGTCGGCGTGGATCAGAAAGTGGCACCTCGACTCCCAAACCATGCAGAATCCTCTACTGGAAATCCTGGGCTTCCTGCTAACTTCTTCCTCGTTCAAATGCCTGACATCACAAAATGAATTTCTTATTTTTTCTGTTTACACCAAGAGGCAGATTAGCTCTTCACATCTCTAGTTTATTGCTGATTCAGAACCCCAGAGCGAAACATGGACTTTACATTATTCCTGCTCACAAATTTCAATTAATTAAACACTGAAATCATTTTAATTTCTGCATGTTCATTAACAGCTGTTATTGCAAATAAAAATAACCCTTGTGTGTATCAAGTTAAAGATAAACCTGTCTCTGTAGACTTTTTTCGGGAAGGCTCCAGCAAAACCAGTAACAGATTATCTGCATGGAACTTGGACTGGGTTGTTCCTGCCATACATGTGTTATGTGGATGATCACAAACCAAAATGATCACATCCTTTAGCTCAAAAAGGAAAAATTCATAAGCTATGAAATGTACTCAAGTCATTATTCCATTTGGTGTCATATACTGGAATGACCAATAGATTCAAAAGCTAAAGTTATCAAGTTTTAAAGATCTTATATGACACTTGGACATTTGACATTTTTATTCCTGTACTGTTAGATTATGATTTATGATTATGATGCATCATTGTCCCATAACTGCCATTTGTTTCTATAATAGTTGACCATTGGCTATATTTTCATTTTCAGTGGCAGTTATTTCACTGTTGAAAGTAAACTGTACACATTGTCATGCAAGTAATACCAATGTTTAGCTGTTTTTTAAGGTGTTTTTTTTAAATTACTTTTCAGACTTGTACCAACACTTACATCAGTTTAAAAGCCCTTCAGACATTTTGTTCTTGTACTTAGTTAAGCAATAGTTGACCTTGATCCTGTTTGTCCTGCTTGAGACATTGCTAAATGAGACCCTCCAGAAAACTAAAAAACTCAGCAGGCTTCATTCATGGCCAGCTGTGCTCCACTGACTGCTGTGTTTAACTGTTTGTGTGCTGCATGGAAAATAAACCAAGATTATTTACGTTCATTCATTCATTAATCAAAGTATTGATATAGACTTTTCTTCTTTTTCTGTTAGTATTTTACTCTTTGGCACTTTGTTTTTATTCAAGCAGCATGACGCTTTATGAATGTCTGCAGTGGACTTCATCTGTGTCTTCAAAGCAGTAAAACAAAAACATCCGATTTTGTTAAACTTTTGTCTCTCTATGTTGCTACAATTGTTATACCACTGACGCACAAAGGCACTAGTTCCATATTCATAGCAAAAATTCACAGAAGACTTCTACACATACATGCAATAATCATTGCATACATCTTTTGTTTCACTTTTTGCTCCTACATTTTCTTGATACACTGATGATTGATTTGTATTAACAGTGCTTTCTATGCTATCATTTATTAATGCACTGATGATCATATGTTGAGTAGCTCTGCAGAAAAGCATATCCCACAGACCAATGCATTTTTGAAAATGCATCAATTGCCACTGCACAATTGCATGCATGGAAAATCGAAGAAAATATAGAGAATAACATGAATCCATCAACTGGAAACAGATTTAAAAGAAAAACGTTTCTAAAAACACAGAGAAAAGACAGATGCAGCATGCTGGGGAAAAAAACTGCCAGATTGAGAAGACGTATCAAATTGGATAGGAAGGTGGACAGGGAATAGGGATTATGAGAGTGAGAGGACAGAGAAAGGGAGGGAATGAGAGGTGTAAAGAGGATGAGGCAGGAGATGAGAGAGGAAATTATTAAAGTTACAGTGTTGGAGCATAACTGCTGTAAAAGCTTGGCTTAGCATCCTTTCTGTCCCCAGGCTACTGAGATTCAACAGGGCAGTTTTCCTCTGTAAAAACCATTGCCAGCACATTAACATGCGCATGCTGCAGAGCTTCTCCAATAAATTAATAGTGCATGAGTGGAGGAAACACAAAATGTGTGTGGGCAGCCAGCTTGGTGAGTGGGCGTGTGGGTGTGTGTGCACAATGTGCATGAACTTTTACATAGTGTGTTTGTATCATCACTTCACCGTGGACAAGGTGCAGCAGCAGAGACTTAAAGGTTTGGATTCAGTCTTCTTAACCGTCAGAGCTCATCTCATTCAAACGCCTATTATCACTCTCAGGCAATCAGATTAAAAATACTGAGCCAGCTACATCAAAGGAGCATCACTGAGTCTTAATTGAACACAGGCTAATTATTTTTAATGAGCAGCACCGAACGTCCTACTTTTTAGCAGGAGTTCCCTCATTCACTTCCTGGGAGAATGAGAAAAAAAGACACAAGTGGAGTCCCAGAGGCACAAGCACATATCAACACAGCAGGACAGAGTGAAGTAGACAGTGATGAAGAGGGAGTGTTTTTCTGCACACACATAAGACAAACAAAGTTATGTACAGGCCTGTGTGAATAACAGCACAGGGATCAATGTCTATTGCGTTAATCTAAATAAATCTAAAACCTATTGATTTCTGCAATGAGTTCTCAATTAAGTAATATAGTAATATTACGCAACTATTTTTAAGGATATAGGCTAATTGGCAGCAGATACTAGTTATACGATATGTAACTTCTGAAAAAGAACTTAACCTGATAAAAAGGAGTTTTATCACAGTGAAGTTGTAAAATGTGCCAACTGTGACCCTTAAAATGCAATAATGTTTCACTACAGATCTGCCACATAACAGCACAGATGGTTTAAGAGTAAAAAAAAGAGAATGAAATATGTTGCGGCTGAATGGAATTAGTTTTATCACACAAATGGAGACTTGTAAAACACTGTCTTCATTCAATCTTACAACTATACAGTCATTTAGCAGACCCTAATGATTTTGTCTTATGACAAATACTTTGTCTTCAAGATGATCATCAGAAGATTAAAATATCAAACTGTACACGGACATATGGTTCAAGAGCAGCCCAACAAATGTCTTACCTCTCGTCTGCCATGAAGTATCAGGGATGTCTGAGCTTTGCACTAGAAGAATGAAATGTTTAAAATGCGCAGAGTTCAACCAGCTGGACATTTTTATTTCATCAACACTTCGATCCAGATGGAAATATTTCAATAAATAAATAGAGTGCCATGAATTTAAGTTCAAATAGAAGATCAATTCTGCTGGCTTTCATGATTAGCTACACATTAGATTTTTTTTGGCCATCAGTAGGCTGATATGTTTTGTTCCTTTTTTTTTCCAAAGCAACCTACAATAAAGGAATAACATTCAAGCATCAGTATAATAAGAAACCCTGGCATGAGTATTAAGTGTTAAATCTATGTAAATGCCACAGTGCAAGTAGAATCAGAAGTAGAATTGTACAGAAGTGCAAAGATTGTCCATGTTAAAGGTGTTACAGATGTTATCAGAGGAGGTTTCCTGGGAAGAGACAAGGCCATATAACATTTATAAAAGTAGAGAGGGATGCCAGCTCTGAAAATCTTTTGTTATTTGTTCAACAAACACAAAATCACAAATGAAAAGCCTTGATTGAAATTCCCTTGTGCAGAGGGATAACATTTCTGGGAAGGAGCAAAGTGGTTGAGAATTAACTTAACCCTATAAATGAGTTTTTTTTAGCTGGGTGCAAGCCTCAAAGTCACTGTGTTGGCAATCATTAGTTAGTTATTCGTATCTCAATTTGGGTGCACCAGAAGAGTACAAGGAGTAGTTAAGGGGCAAACATCCTTTTAAAATGATCAGACCAGATGTGCTGCCACTTTCTCGACCATCAGTTGGGGTTTCATTGAGCATGCTGGGAGACCTGCCAGAAGATCATTGCAGTAGTCAGTGCAAGAGATAATAATGATCTGTTCTCGGAGTTTGGTGGCATACTGAGTCAGATCAATTCTAAACTTTCATATAATGCGAAACACAGTGTAGAGCCAAGAGATAGATTGACAACAGGTCATCAAAATAATGCATATAGTGCATGTGAGTGTGTGAATCAAGAGTACATTTAGGTAAGAAATAAATTCTTATGCATGATAATGTGAAAGCATCAGCATTTTCTTTGATTTTAACTTCTTTTTTTCCTTCTAGCTTGCTTTGTTTCTTTCTCATTGTGTGGGGGTGTTGCCTCCCAAGTTGCAGGCCTGTATTCTCTTCTGCTATTTACAGTGACTGAAGAAAACACCAAAATAGAAGAGCAGGAATTTCTCCCTACACCCTGCTGTTCTATGCTGCAGCCACCATGCAGGAGAGAATACAAGCCATGTCCTAAAAGTCAGGGGAGCCTTCATCCTCCTCCTCTTCCTCCTCCTCATTCTCCTTGCAGACAACACGGAAGGTCTGTTTCCATGACAACAGGAGAATTAAGGGCGAAGGAGCACCATTCCAAAATGACACATTGGATTTAGGGGCCAGTTAGAAGATAAATCACTTCTGCTGAAAGATAGGGGAAATGCAATGGATTTTCTTAATTTGAAATCAAGAAAAAGTCCACAGTGATAGATTTACTTTGTCTGCTCATTGTGTTGTTTTTTTACTGTTGCAAAGAGGGACAATTACAAAAACGAAAAATATGCAAAGAGAAAAAATCAATGTGACGCTGAATTAATCACTGCAGAGGGGAACATTTTTGATAACATAGTCTTTATTCTTAAACAATCACTAAATTCATTCTGAATTTTATTACCAATGCATATTTTTTTCATCTCACAATTCATAATGCATATATGAGTGTGTTCCAATGCAGTGAAATCATCTGCAAACATAAAAATATTAAATTATATTCAATATCTCATACAACCAGCCTTTGATCTCCCTATCATACATCAATAAATCCACAAAAAGTGCTTTGCTCCGCTGTTTTCTCACATCAGCTATTTTTACCTTCTTCTTCATTCATTTCTCTAATCCGTTCATTCTGCTGTCAGTTAACAATGTACACATCCAATGTCATGCATCACTTTAAGTCCATATGTATCTCATTTGCACCAATATAAACCTCTGTAAAAAGATACTGAAATGCTGGTCTTGCCTGTTGACTTTCAGTGTCACATCTAGTATAATATATGTATCACTGTAATGCAGAAGGTGATGGTTAAGTTGAACTAATCTACCATTAGCTCTTGCAGGTAACTTGCATCAGCTGTGGACCTGGATTCCAGGATTTCAGGTGGAAGACTCTCCCAGATCTATGATGATATATCATTGCTGTTTGCTCTGTGCAACTGAATGTGTGCTATTAACTGTACATACCATCAACCTAGCAAATGGTTTTCAACCAGATATATATTAGGAGAGATGTATTCAGACTGATCACTAAAATACTCATCAAAACATTGCATATAAAAGTTTTGGATCTACACTCCCCAAATTCAAAAGAATAGATATTTTTCATCTATTTTTTTTTTTTATTAGATCTTACCCTTAACCAAATTCACATCAACTTTTACAGTCATGCGATGGTCATGCTTAGTCTTGCCTGTTTCCTTTTCCAGCCTTCCTAACCTGGCTAGGGATTGGCTGTAAATCATCAACCCTAGTCCTTCAGCATCAGCCTTTGTGCAACAAGCGCTGGAAGATGGGCGGCCATCCTTTATGCCTGGCCCCATTCACGGAACAACTATGGAACTTCCTGAGTTAGACAAACCAACTGGGGATTAGGAATGAGCACGGCAGCGTAGACAGCGTATGAGGTGTACCAGTGAATTCACCTTGTTTAAACAGCCCTGTCAGTATATTTATTTATGAAAGAAATGTTCTCCACCACAATGCAGCAAATGTTTCATTTCATGGGTCACAAAACCAGGGGGCGAGGGAAATAGCATGTGATACCATTTCACAACAACAAACTTCACATGCTCCTCGAACCTGGCTAAACCCAGATGAACCGGCGCCTCAGTGAAACTCTCTGTTTCCATTGTGATGGGAAAGTCATAATGAGCGTAATCCTATGCTGAAAACATCAATATGTCAGGCCAGTGATTCATTAAACAGTCAGGCACCCTGTCCACCAGTGTTGAAAAATCTCTTGTGATTTTGTGATACAATAAGCACAAATGGTAGAACTTGAAACCCCACTTTGAAAATTCATCACCACGTCACTGCCAAGCCTGCCCAAATAATTTCTACTTTTCTCATTCTTCCAAAAAAAACAAACAAACAACAAACAGTAGAAGTCAAATTATTTCCAAATTTTTCCATATATTTCATAAGCTTGATTTTGAGAGTTTCTTGAGGTGTAAATGTAGAGTGGCCAGTTTTGGCCATGGCTCGTAGTGCTGATGCTGGTTATTATCTTCTTCTCAGCTTACAGAAAGAATACTATTCTTTGTCATTTTGACATTACTTTGTTTATAATCTTTGCATTTTTAAGATCATATTGAAACTATATCAAAACATATTTCCTTTTATTCTAACATTCACCTACTTATACAACTTTCTTTGTCAGTCTTTAGTGTGGACAAACACACCAATTACAGTAACATGTTGTCAGTTTGCTAGAGACATACTAGATCACCCTCTATTATATTGCTTGTATCCGTTTTGTTCTGCTACAGCAGGACAACATAAGGAAGTTTGTTTCCCATTATTCACATTAGTCCAACTTACAGTACACACCTGAGTAAATTACATTCAACCCGAAGCAATCTGGAGTCCATCACTGAGAACTACCAATACTTTCGGCCTTACCCTCACACCAGAGCAGGTGGCGTGATAGTGCATTCAAGATGAAACAGTGAAATACAAACAAACAAAAAACATTAGTAATTTGAGAGATTCTATCTCCCAAAAAAATTTTTGACCATAATTAACATGACAGTAACCGGGAGGAAATACCCAACAGATTCATAATGATGGATGAAACAATGGTATTTTTACAACTAACAACAATAAAGCATATGAGAGTGCAATAGCATTTAGGGGGTAAAATCCTTGTATTAAAATTTAACATGTATTAAAGCTTGTTTTTCACAGCATAAATTGGAAATGACAGATATTTCTATTTGTGTAACGGGAGACCACCATTCCTTTGTTCATTTATCCCAGCTTTTTCTCTTTTTTG
>JBBBVU010000008.1:13756691-13809770 GCA_037177055.1 Atherinosoma microstoma
TAGATAGATAGATAGATAGATAGATAGATAGATAGATAGATAGATAGATAGATAGATAGATAGATAGATAGATATGCAGCAGAGGCAAACAGAGAACAGTGGTTACTGCTGTGCAGTAAAGTAGGTCATATTGTGCGTTATAAATAATGGAGGGGAACACTTCATTGTAGATGCTCAGCCCCCACACACTTCATCGCTAAACACTCCACATAAGCATTATCACCCGACACAGCCTCCGCTTCCAATCAGCAATAGCCTCAATTGTGAGCTCTCCCATCCAAACAAAAAAAAAAGGAAAAAAAAAAAGATGTGTTGCATGTAACAGCTCACATCACCAGCAATCATAAATGGACATCTAAAAATCAGCCACATACCTGACACTTACATAAAAAGACTTGGAGAAAGGTAGCTCAAAGCTGCAACACAACTTCTCAGATTCATCTCTAGCACAGAGAAGAAAGCTTGTCACATTCCTTCACTAACAAGACAGGGCAAATAAGCAGATAGGGGGAAAAGGAAAAGGGAGGGAGCATCAGAGAGGTAGGAGGATATCCCACAGTAATTATGTCCCAAGGGGTGGATAGTGAGAGAGAGAGAGGGAGCCGTGTATCTTTGCACTCAGAAGGAGCAAAGACAAAACATGACAACCAAACAAGCAGTGAGGAACTTTGTAGTTTGGAGAGTCAAAAGATAATGAAACTTAGGAGAAAGAAAGGAGCAAACAAGAATAAACGAGTGCAGATGAGAAAAAAACAATAAAGACGTGGACAAATATAATTAAAAGTGAATGTGAGTAAGTATGAGGGATGAAAGCGAATGACTTCATTTATAGCTGTAATTGCTCCACAAGAGTTCTCATAAAAGTGTGAAGAGCAGAAATGCTTCCCTTAACTGTCCTCTTTAAACCCTTTCAAGACTACTCCCATCACACACCATCTGCATTGGTACATTAAACGGGTAAATAATGGGAATAACAGAAAAAAACTCAGGTCAGCTGTGCTTTTATCTAATAGTTAAAGAGTTCATTTAGGCTTTTTGTGAGAATTGTCTGCCTCTCCATTGTTTATAGGTTTCTCAATGATCCAGCCTACCACCCACACTCCTGCCAACGCTAATTTCCTATTCTTCATACTTGAGACACTACATCCTCTCTATGGGAAGTGAGTGCATTCACTTTGTCGCTCAAATTAAGAATCTTTTCCCTCTCAAAAGGTCAAAAGTTTGCTTGTGCACCCATAAAAATTATGGCAAGAATGGTCATCTGAGAGCTGCCGTTTGACACTGAGGCACTCAGTCGTTTGTGATTAATTAATAATCATGGACTCTGATGGGAATGATTATTTCTTAAAGGGATGGGAATGGAGGTGTGTGTGTCTGTGAGTGTGTGTGGGGGGGGGGCACAGCATCCCTAACTTAATTTGATAAATGAAAAGAACTCAGTATGGGCATGATTAAACTTTAATTAGGCATGTGGGTGGGGGGTTTATTATAGGCTTCATAGTCGGGCTGTGAATTGCACTCTTGTTTATGAGCCTTCAGATATGAATGACTTCGTCTGCTTGGGTGAGTCATAACAGAACGTACTATATGTCCTTTCCTGAACTTGCGACTGTCTCATACATCTGCCAAGTTGTCTTCAAGTAGCAAAAAGCAAAGCAAAATTCTTGTTGCTCTCATTAAATTGCATTGACTTTACAAGATTAGGCGATTTATTCAATGGGATGTTTACAAAGCATCATGTATACAATTTATCTGACTTACCTTAAATTGCTCTCTTATCACAGTAAAGCAGCTCCCTCATCAATAGATATTGGGGGGCAATTTATCACAGTGCCTTCACTGTGTCCTTCAATTATTTATGAGTAGAAAAAGTTTGATAGACAGTTTGTGAATTTCAACCCTTGCCAGTCATTCATCATGGCTGACTGGCAGTCAGACAGCCAACACCAAGTCCCTCAGTAGAGGTTTGTGGGTAATGAAGCCCTCCCATCTTCTTCTCTCTACTATAAAGCCATCTTCCACTGGATTAAAAAGCACAAGACTAAAAGTTACATAACCATGCCAACTGGGATATTTCCCTGCTTCTATACCTTCGTCTATGCCCCAACCCATTTGTCACTCTCCCCTTCTTCAGCTCACTTTACTCAAGCAACAAATGTGACATTTCTCCAGCTGACATACACAACCAGGTCCACCCACACTTGTGCACATTCTACCCATATTGGCCTTATATTGTGGTGTGATCATTCTTTTTAAAAGGCTATGACTGGTGACGCACCACAGTTGTCTAAAATAAAATGTAACTAAAAAGAACACAGCTTGGATTGCATTTATTTAAGGATTCCTGCAATGCAGCAGGAATCCTGAATAGAATTTAAAAAAAAGCAAAAGAATAAGGCACAATGAAAATCTATGTCCATTCACCTGCCACAAAATGAGAGTGTGTTAGTAGCCAGTAAAAGAGGGAAAAGCCTTGTTAAAAAAATTTTTAAAAAAAGACTGAGCACAAAACTTGATGTTGAATTAAATAGAAAACGTGCTGTGCTGCTTCAAAGGCTGGGGTGGGGGGTGGGGTAGGGTAGGTACTGCAGAGCAACACAAAAGCTCATCTAAGGAGCTGTTGAACTGAGCAGAGATGAAAGACTTTGGAAGGGCTGAGTCTTTGCTGCAATGGGATAATAAAACAGACAACAAGCTGAACAAAATAAAACATGTGTAAATGAAGCATTATGCATCCTGGTGACACAGGGGCTCGCATAGTCTAACAATGTGACGAGAGCTTACCGAGCTGTAGAGCATGCCCTCGCCATTCATAGCGATGTAAAACCCACTCTTCACCCCCTGGATGGCCACCACTCTCAGACCCACAGGAATAAGATTAAACAGGGCTGTAGAGCAGAGTGAGGTAGGCAGGGGAGAAAGAGAGAGAGACAGGCAGACAGTTACACAGAGGTGGAGACAAAGAGACATCAGGCAGAAAGGACAGAATAGAGCAATTGAGTTTTCACTTATCCTTATAGACACGTCAGTCTCTGATCTCTGTTCTTTGGCTATCTGTCAGCATTAAAGGGAACAGCAGGACAATGGGAACACTGACGCGGCTCATAGTGAAACATTACTGCCAAGGCAGAAAGAAAAACTTTCCGGTGACAGCTAATTTCGAGGACAAAAAAAGATGGCAGAGCATCCTGTGCATGTTTACACAGTTCAGTCATTTATTTAGGTGGATGACTATAAGTCTCAGTGAATAAGCCTTAATAGAGTCAAAGCTATAACATAATCATTTATGTGTTCCCACTTTTTATGCAATACTTTAGTTTAATCAAGCAGATACAGTGGCCTGTTATATCAGTAGAAAACCTATTCTCTAGAAAAGTGGCAAATGTGCCTCCTTTAAAGTATCCAAAAATTGATTTCCAGTTGCAAAATTTGTGAAGCATTTGATATGAAATACTAAAGAATACGGTCATATTTTAGCAGCAAAAGTTAGTATAAGAGAATGTTTCTCAAGCATTAGGGCAGCTATTCTCACTCATTGACAATGAAACTGCAATATAGTGCCCACCTTTTAAGAGAAAACAAGTGTATATCACTTTTAAGTATTGCAAGGGGCACTAATAAAATAACAAGAGTATGTCCAACGGGAAGTACCCAGTTGTTGCAGAAAATGTGGTGTAGCTAAAAAGCATGCTGTTTGAGCGTGCTGTATGTGAGCTTAATATACATTCTGAACAAAGGTTTTTGATGAGCTTTAGTTCAAAGAGGGTGTGGGGAAGACGCTTTACCTCCTGTGGACTCCTATATTGCTAGAATGATTGCATTGCAAGTGTCGATGGGGACTATCAGATAAAGCTGGCAAGAAAAAAAAAGTGGAGACGTGCCAACACGGGTCTGTCCTCCGAGCAGATTCAATTTCACTCAATAAATATCGACGTCCTGTTTTTGCCTGCCAATGATTTAAACTTGCCCTCAGGGCACTGGAGCGGGTGATACACACTGACCACTCTTGCAGGAATGTGTATACCCTTGAAGCCTGTACAGAAGCAGATTTGCACCTTGAATTTAGTTGTCTGATGCTTCCTAATCTATTCTATTTGTTTTTTTGCTGTTCCCTTTTTTCACATTTTTTATGATCCCTCTCTCCATTCTGTCCCTACATTCCTCTTTCCATTAGCTTTCATAGTTGCTGCTTTTGTCTCTGATGATTGGCAGCAACATCCACATTTCTCTCTCTTGAAGAGTGGGAGGAAACGAAACAAAATATATCACAAAATATGGCAGGCTGCTAGACTAGTTTTGCTACTGTATAATTACAATCTGCTGTTCTTGTTTTAATTTTCCAGCCAGAAAAAAAAGCAATAGAAACTTCCATTTAGCTACCTTTTAAATGTCCAGATTTTCTATTTTCAGCTCAAGAAGCTGATGGATTTCATAATTACTGCTGCACTGACTGCTGTTAGAGTATCTGATGACTATCCTGAAGGTGATTCCTCTTCCTTAATAACCTGACTGACAAAAAAAAGAGGGGCCGGACTGGTGCAGGGGAGACTTAAGAGATTTCCTGGGCTCTTCTATTGTCAAAGGACCAGACAAAACGGATTCAAAGACACCAATAAAGCAAAATCCTTGAACTTGCAAGTCTTCCAGTTGAGCAGTAATCTGCTTAAGGCAAATCCTGCAGGTATGCTAGAATAAGTGCATTTCTTATTAAGACTACTATCGCAGCAGGAACCCTGCAGGAAAGGTTTAAAAAGGCACTAAGCTATTTTGAAATGTGAATGACAGGTGTCCAAATCTACAGAGAAACTCTAGTTCAAATGTATCTGGTTATAGTGTTGCAGTATTTATGCTGAAAGACATATTCATTAATGTCTTCAGATTTCTTTTCCCTCACTTTAAGCTTCCTATCTTGGTGTGTTGGGAAAGTTCTGTACTGTAAGGAATTATATGATATAAATAAAAAAAAATGGCTGAAGAAACAGCAGTAATTTTCAGGTACTTTATAGAGCACTTATTGAAATTTATTTCACAGTATACGACTATTTTTGGATCACTGTATATCACCGTGGAATAGGAGCAGATTTTACATAATTTTACAGCATCTACCTACACATAACTGTTTATCTAAGAAAGGTAATAAAATATTTTGTTTGGGATTCTAAAGTATTGATTTGAATCTATCAGGCAATATTCCTGAGCTTAATGCAGTGGCATCTCTCTTTATCGCGCTATGGCTTCAAGCCATGAAGTAAAAGTAGATAAGTCTCCAAAGATTCAAGTTAACTCAGCACATTATTTCCAAACTCCTTGAAGAGAAGACCAATTAATATAGATTAAGCTGCAACAACAGGGATTGCCATCAATTTAATATGACACTACACTTTTCAGGAAATACCATTTTATACAGCTACTTACTGTTATTGTTTACTGGTGACCATAGTTATGATTAACAAATACAGTAACATATTGTTGAAAGTCAACTGTAAATTTATATAATAAATGTGGGCTTGTTGTAGCAAAGCTTGTGAACTTCAGCTAAAAGGTTGTGAATGTTCTGTTAAACTTGATGTTTCTTGTTGCCGTTCACTCCATCATGCTGTGTTTTATTGAGAGGGTCTACCTGAGAAATGCAGGAGGGAGAAGCAACTTGAAGTTAACTGAGCACAAAGGTTCCCAAATCACACAGAAGAGATACCTTGTGTAAAGTAGCAAAAACGTTACAGATAAAGTTAGTTTTCTTTTACTGTGTCATAAATTAAGGTGCATTTAATTCAAACACAGGATTTATAAACTTAGCACAAAATGTAAGGAAATGTGTGTTTGGTAAATTATTACTTACCTCTAATAATTATTCATTGTTGTTGTATTATACATACACTATACACTATACAACATATTATAATAGTGGAAAGGGTGATAAGTCACCTTTACAACGAGATAGAACTTGTAATGATCATGCTTCTATGGAATGAGTAACACAGCTAATCATGTGGGTAGTGCCCCCTAAAAATTTGCCAAAATCCCCTGCAACATTCTCCGTGTGGTATTCACTCTTGTTTTGAGAGTCAAATGCTATGAGGGATGCATCAGTCACAGATATTAATACTAGAACCTGATTCACAACTAATTAATAGACAGACATATCTGAAAGATATTCTGGACCCAGTAGTAATCCCATATATCCAAAATCCGGGACCTAACTCCATCCTCCAGAATGACAACACCCTTCTCCACAGAGTGAGGATCATTACAGAGTACGTGATGAATGGCCTACCATGAGTCCAGACCTCAACCCGATTGGGGGGTCAGTATGGACGTGCTGTACGTGCTAGACTGTCCAACACAACCATGCTGGATAACCTTCAACAACTCCTGGTTGAGGAATGGATTGCCACCCTACAGCAAAATGTGACCAGGCTGGTGGCATGAGGCATGAGGATGAGGTGCCAAGCTGTTTTGACTGTGTATGGTTCTTTCACATGCTTCTGAGGCCCCTGACAGAGTACAATGAACCAAGTGTAAAAAATGGCTGTGTTTTTTTATTTATTTTTTTATTACTGTAGGAGAGTGCGCTCATCCAATCCAAAGAGTGTCTCAAAACAAAAGTGACCACCAACAGGAGAATATTGCAGGGGACTTTGGAACCTTTTTGGGGGGCACTACCACATGTTTAGCTGTGTTCCACAGATGCATGATGCTTAAAAGTGAAATGTCGTTGTAAAAGTGACTAATCAGGCTTTCCTACGATGTATAATACAACACTAATTGATACTATTAAAAGGGAGAAATAATCAACCAAAACAAATTTCCTTACTTTTTGTGCTAAGTTTATATACCCAAGACTGAATTGTTATATCTAGACTAGATATTACTTGATTTATAAAAAACAATCTGTGGCGATTTCATCCATCAAAATCCAAAGCATCTAAGACAGGAGAGTGAATACTTGATACAGCAGGTGTCTCTTTACCAGCAATGTCTTTCTGTAGCCTCAGTGTGCAGGTAATTACTACAAGCAATCAGCTGATGACAATCAAATTAATAACTGTTTGAATCTGAACACGGATGTTCATTAACTGAATGATGTTTCAAAGCTATTGCAGTTATCGAAGCATAGCTCTGCCACTAAGTCGTGCTTTCCTCTAAAGTCATTTTTCTTTTCGTTGCAGAGGCTGAAAGCAGCAACTTGCTGTATTTTATCAAGAAGTGAGATTTGATTGAAGCGGAATTCCATTATCTTTTTTAAAGCATTTTTCATCACAAAAAGCTATTTTCTGTTTGGTTGTGTCCTTTTCTCGGTTCTTGTCAGCCATAGTAGAAATATGGCAAATAATAAAAATTTAACTGCGTGCATTCTGAGCTCATGTTGCACCTAGTATGCAGGCAGCATCATGCTCTATCCAATCAGTTCCACTGAGCCACCCCCTGAAAATAAATTACTGTATACCATCTGCCACTGCTGAGGATGCTGCAGGTCAGAGGGTGGCATGGTTCAAGGGTGGGGGTAATCTATTATTCTAATAATCCACCCGGGCAATCAATAGTTCAGTGCAAGACCTGCATTCCAAATCATCCTTGTCCATTTCTATCTCTCTTAATCAGTCTCCCATTTTCTTTTGCTTTTTCTGTCTCGATCTTCTGCTCAAAACACTACAAATTCCTTTTGCAGCACCTCTTGCTTTTTGCTTCTCCCTCTAGTCTTTGTTCGGACTATCTCTGAGCTTCAGGACTCTCATATAAAGAATTATTCATTGGGTACAAATGGAGAAGGTGGTATTTTTAGTTTGCTACGGCTGAATTATTCACTGCATTTCTCCATCCCCAGGCCAGCAGGATTGCTAAATCTAAGGATTACCTAGAGGTGGGGAAAACCCTTACATACAACAGAAGCCCTCACGAGCTATAACCTTAATAACACAACAGAGACCCCTAAAATGAGTAATAGGCTGAAGTTGCAGAGATGGAATGAATTATGTCACATATTACTTCCCACTTATGTTGTAATCCTTTGTCCTGGAGACCTTTCTTTTATGCTAGAGGTAGTTCTAACTGAAGAGCTATCTCATCGTAAAATATAAAGTGACATGTGACGGAGAGAGGCCGTTCTTTTCGCTGCATGACTGCTACCATCCAGCAGCTTTGGCTCCCACTTCCTTAAAGATTGGCAGGACGTTTTAGAAATGAAAGGTCATTGGTTTGCTGTCTGGCTTAACTCCAAACTGAGAGTGTCATCATTATCACTTTGATGACCATTCTGCCCTGACATATATCTCCTCCTTGATGATTCAAGAGAAACTCTTTCAAAAGTCTGTGTTTTAATGTAGAAGACTCTCGGCAGACTAAACTGATATCCCCTCTTTTCTCTCCCTGTGGATGTGGACCTTGAGCACAATATTAAGGGTGACTATACCCCCAGGGAGTATTTATTCACTGGTACCACTACAGGAAGTCAATTGGTGGTGGAATACTGCAGGGAGGTGGTTCAGGGAGGGATCTTTATGATGTGGAGCAAAGCTGTGGGTTACAGTGAATTCCAGGAAGAAATTCTGCTGTGATCATCACATATGCTTTGGAGCTCTATCAATCAACATGATGTGACAGTTACAATCATGCTGTGTACACAGCAGAACGGGTTTCCTTAATAAGGTCTTGGTAGGAATATTGGAATTAATTTAACTCAAAAATTAGATATTTTAATACCAGAATCTCTTTACATATCATACTGTGTAAGGTAAATTGTTGCAAAGACAAGCAAAGAACACAAACCATTTGAGTAACTATTTGACACATTTATATCCCAGCGATTGCATAACTAGATACAGAAATGAGGGCATTCGTGCCTTGTGGAGTTGGCTGAATATCTCCCTGTAAAACTGCCTTTAAGTAAAGAAAATAAGTTTTTGCTTGGGTGTCTTAAACTCATTTTAGGTCCTTTGGGCTACCCCAAACAACATCAGTTATGTAAGAATTAAAAATGATAAAGTATATGAAAAATTGTAAAATGTTATGTAACCAACTGACTCACAGCCATTAAATGTTTTAAGCAGAAAGCTGCAGCTTCCATAAAGCTCCACTCACTGTTGTCGCTGTTCTCGTCCTTGCTGCCGTCGATGGTTCCATCCGGCTGCATCTGCAGGTAGAAGCCCTGCTGGCTGAACAGTCGTGTCACAATGCCTTTCAGCTGTGGCTCTGAAATGCATGCACGCACCATGCATACATCACACACATACACACCAGCCGTCGGCAAAGCCACAGCCCCACCCCCACGAGAATAAGTCAGAACAGCGTTCTCATGATCGTGACAAAATAGTTTCACTAGTAACTCTGCTTTCACACTCACAGATTCTTCTATCAAGCTACTTCAAATGCTGAAATCATCACTAAGAAGTGTATCACAAACAGAAAATGTAAATGTCGCATACAATTAATTACAATGGGGTAGGTTGGCTGTGGAAGATGGAGTGCACTGGCAAAATAATTACATGCTTCTTAAATACAGTCGTAAAATTGATGTAGTCACTTAAAAACATTTATTGCAGGGTTTTATGTCCCATATTCAAGCCTTTAAAGTTGTGAACTGTGAAATATAAATAGAGGCTCATTCATCTCTAAATGTATATGCTTGAATTCTTATCAACAATTTTCAACAGCAATCTTATCATTCTTGTGGCACAACCCAGCCTCCACAACAGCCTGCATATGAAATAACTCACAGCACTAAACATCTCAGACTTAACTCTTCACTCTTACCAGCTGTTGGATATCAATAATATGATGATGGAAGGTTTCATGGATCATCTGTTGAACCACGTATTATCATAAAAGGGTAAACTGGAAGGCTGTATGACTGGCAAGGCTTTTACAAAGAGGATACCACAACAGAAAATCAATGAGAATGTTGTTACTCTCACATATGACTTATTGCAACTAATGCAGAAAAGTGACTACTTTGCATAATTTGCAAACTCTTTTTTAAAATCACATTTAATGCTCGCTGACATGACTTTTTCCCCCCATTTTGGTATGAGGCAAGTATGCTTTTTGGGGATACGGTGACTAACATTGAGTAAAATTGCTCCTTTTAGAAGACACATTTTTACAGTTCGCTTTTCCACTGACTGACACCATAGGTATTTCTTGGCCTTTAGAAAACTTAACGAAAGTTTTTCATTTTTCCTGCTTTTTTTTTTTTTTTTTTTTACATGTTATGGTAACCCTGAACTGACCTACTTTGAAGGGCATAACTTCTGGCTCCTGCCCAAAGCTTTCCACACTTCAGGGGAGCAGGTAGAAACGGGAATCAGCTCAGAGCAATGAAAGCCTCTCAGCTCCAAAGATTACCAGGAAAATATATAGTGTAAAAAATCTTTATCGAATGGAAAATATACACTCAGTCTCTATTGGCTCTATCTAATGTTCACAAGCTCTTTTGTTTTATTTTTTACAAAAGCAGAATATAGTTTGAGATGACACCATTAATGTTAACCAGATTTGCGTGGCGGCTCTTCACAGGGCAATGATGTAGGTAAAAATGTGTCTATCTGCTAAATCTTAAAAACCACTTAGAGGTCAAGTGAACCATTATCAGCGCTGTAAAAGAAAAGCTGTACAGTGAGACTATAGTCCTCACAGAGTCCAACTGCTCTGTTGTATGTTTCCAATTCATTATCTGACAAAAGGAACAAACATGGTACAATTTCGTGGTATATGGTATTGGTTTCCCTCTTCTTTTTGGGTTAAATGATGTATGTGATCTGAATTAAGGAATATAGTTGAGCTGGATTATCTTCTGATGTAATAACAATACAGACTTGGATAATATGTGATTTGTGCCAGGCCAGCCAGACACAAAGCATCCCTAATTATTTTTAAAAAAGGAACATTTTCAAACTTGTTTCTTGACAGAAAGGATGCTTTTCAGACATGTCTGAATAAAACAGTAACGACAGGTTTAAAGCATTTTTCTTGAGAGCTGATCACCAATAATTACTGGTGCATGAGCTTTATCTATGTTGTGGACAAGTGTATGGAGAAGAGGGTTCACAGAAAGACTAAGCCAGGTGGCGACCCACTGTGAGAGTGGCTTCATGTCCGCTCAACTGTACATCATCCTGACCATCAATTCCCAACTCACCTACCCCTGGGTTAGGGCCATCAATTGCTGGGACAGGCCTTTCATCATCCATCATGGGCAGGTTGAGGAGAATGCAAGTGTGTGTATGTGTGTTTATGTGTGTGTGAAAGCACATAGGACTGTACACATCAGTAAATCACATGTGATAACCACAGTTCCATAAATTACAGCCACAGCACGGACTCTGGGCAATTGCTGATGGCTCATCTGTTCAAGTCATTTAGAAGAAAGCGTGTGCATGCGTGTTTGTGTGTGAAGGTAGACAGACTTATAGAGCTTATGTTTGTGCATGAAAAATATCTTTCAATGACAGCAAACTTAAGATCATTCTGTGAGTGTATGGATCATTAGAACGACAATAGATTTACTTCATACCAATACAGAAGGACAAAAACATTCAGGTACGTTGACAAATGGCATCATGACCATGAAATGGTGAATGGTCACCTGTTCTGATGTAGTGTTCGACAAGTAGAAACACATCATACCCATATGCACTACAATAACAGCCTCTACTACACTTACAAAGTACTACTCGACACATGTACAAAGAACGAGGAGCGAGGAGAAAGACTGATCCAACATTGACTGACAAAAAGAATGAGGCTGAAACAAAATGAAAAGAGGCAGAGAGAGCAACAGACGACTGGCTGTAGGAGAACTTTAGCTATCACAGGGAAGGGAAAAGGTCAAAAATTAAGCTTAAAAAACCGAAGAAAAAGCCACACAGAAGGAGGGATGAAAGAAGAAGAAGAAAATCAGCAAGGGAGAGGGTCGTCGGCTGTCAGACAGGTGTTGAAGCCCCCAGCCCTTCCCATCCCTTTTTCTTCCTGGCCCACCCACCCCTCCCCACCTCCCCCTCCCTGGCCGAGGGGGTTGTCGGCATGGGCGCGAGATGGGGTGGAGACGAAGAGAAACACAGCACACACGAATGGAGGCTGAGCTACTGACCTAGCCTGCAGCCCTTATGGGACACCTGTGGAGGTTTCGAGGGTGCATCTTACGAGGGGGGGAGGATAAAAGGAAAAACAACAGTCTTTTAAACAGGCAGAATGAATATATTCTCCAGTGTATCGGCTGTTTATAAGCAAATATATGGCAAAGCATCAGTGGAAATGTGAAATAATCAAATAGAGGACATACAGCATCTGTCTGCTTGCCTGTCTATCCATGTGTCAGTTGAGAGGAATTACCTACCTGCCCAACAATGTCTTGAGCCCTGGAGGCCTTCTTTGTCTGTCTGGCTGTCTGTTTATATCCCTGCAATTTGCGTAATTTCTGATACAGAGATTGTCTGACAAGAGTGCAGGACAACAGGGTTTTTGTTCTTTCTGTCTGTCTGTCTGTCTATCTGTCTGTCTGGCTGACAGGGTGACTGTCTCAATTGTTCTCCCATTCTGCCTTAAAAATATATGATTGCCTACCTCATTTTTCATGAGTGTGTCTGCAGGACTCTAAGTGGACCTGACTGCCGTTCATCACTAAACAGAACTAACTGGATAGTGGGTGGTTTCGGTTGGGGTGACTCGCACCGTGGTGGTGTTATCTGTGCACCAGGACAGAACCAGTACAATCAAGAGAAGGCTGTACCACAGGCTGTGGTAGGAACAGAGCATTTATGTATATCAATACAGCTCCTAATGACAAATGCTATACCTCCCTTCACTGCAGCAACGCTCCCTCTCTGCAATAAACATTTACGATTAAAACATTTAATCTCAAAAGAGCCTTGGTGCACTGCGGTGCAATTTATCCTCCCTCTATACCCTAATCTGCATTAATATTGAATTAGGGCATTTAAAGCAGCTCAATTTAGTGTATTCAACTTGCTTGTCTATTTGTGTTTGAAGGGGTTGAGAATTAGGGGGGGGGGGGCTTAATTTATCTTTGGGAACAAAATATAGTCAAGCTTTTGCTGGGAAACAGTGGCATCAGTTTTGTTTCAGAATAATTGATTGTTCTGATCAGAACTCTGTCACTATGGATATCAAAAGGGGTAATGTCACAGCATGTAGATCATTCCCTGTACGTTCAGGCAGGTCCTGCTCGGTATGTAGGGGAGGGTTTGTGTCGTGCAGTGAATCGACAGACAACAAGGAGACCTACAATAATGGAACAGGTGGGTTTTTCGCACCGCGGAGAAAATCTACCTACTCCCCCCTGGTTGGGATTGAAGCCCCTGACTGCAGTATAATGCCTCTGCTGCTCCAAAGAGGGGCGGGGTGCGGTGGGGCGCTTCCCTATACACACATAACACACATTTTTGTTTTGTTTTTTCTTTTTAAAAGAAAATCTACCTCACTGACCTGGTCGCCGCCGAACTGGTCTTTTCTTGCCGCTGCAGAAACGGACTTTGCTGAAGACCCCCAAGAAATGCCTCTCGCAGAGGGAGCGGGGGTCTTTGCTGGGGCTGGGGCGACGTTTTGAAGTAGAGACCCGGTCACTGTTGGACTCCCTCGCCTGGCGTTTCTGCCGGATCAGGGAGCTGGCGATAGCAGCCATCTCCCCGAACCGAGTCTGAAAAGCGAGAGTGTAGTTCGGCAGAGGTCGGGTCTTAATGCAGCTTCTTGGTGAAAATAAATAAATAAATAAAATAGAAAATTAGAAAGGGGAAAAAAAGATAAGGATGGTCACTCTGCTATGGTCCACGAGTGTTTCAACCAGATGTCATCCTGATCAGAAAATCCTTCGAGTCCCGTGCATCATTGCGCGTCAGGCATCCACTTAGGGAGACGGTGGCATGTAGCCCGGTTCAGCAGCTTCGAGTTTGAATTGGACTCAGAGCATAAAATCAATCAGTGATCTTATATTACACATGAATCTACGGCTAAGGCCACGGGGGCCGAATATCAGCCGCGAAAACATGCAACAGTGTTTATAAGTTGATGCAGCTGCGTTGTCATTGGAGAGCTTCAGGTATTCCAGGTGAACAGCGCCGCGTCTGACGGGCAAGACATCTCATCTGCACGCCAGTCTATCCTCTGGATTCCTGGCGCCTTTCAGTAATTCGCATCAACATTAACTCAAGCACGCGCATGTGCGTGGATTTAAAAAAAAACTATCCTAACTTTTTTCCTCGTTTGTTTCTAATTATTTTCTCCGTGCACTTCGGTCGATGAGCCCGCCCGCAGTTGATCCGGAGTGCGGAGTAGGAGTCCAGTGGCAAGAGGCCAGTCTCCGGTTCCGTCGATGATGGCACCTCTAAATGCAGTCTTGGAAAATGGAATCGGCAGCAGAGGCTGCTCTGCAAGGATGCTGCAGAGCTGGAATTGAAGCCAGCACGGAGCGATTCGTGTTCGAAAAGCAACAATTAGTTGAAGCGAGCACACGCCAAAGTGCTTTTCGTTGTAGCGCACAAATAATAAAGTAGCCTTATTGCCCGCGCGTCCAGAACGATCATTGTCGGTATGTTACATCGCCGACACTGATAGTGAATGGTCGCGGTCCACAGGCGCCCCCCCTCTCTCTCTCCTTCTCTCTCTCTCTCTCTGTCTCTTTCACTCTCCCACCTCGCTCCCTCTCCAACTATTTTTAACGCAATCATACGTGATTGAGGTTCGTACAAGGAATTCTCTAGAGTCGTACAGGGAAAAATTGATAATCTCTGTGATAAAAACTTGTGAATATAAAACAGGTAAAACACAAAAAGGGAGGGGTTGACTGCTGGGTGTGATTTACAGAAGTCAATGGTTTCCCATGCAAGTGAGTTTGTCGTTCAGCGTTATGTGCCCGTTCTTATTCTTTTATTTACATTATTGTAGCCTATCTAGTAATAATTACTAGATTCCTTCTTGTTTTTGTATTGCAACTGCAACAGGTTTCAGCAAACAAAAGCAGTGACACAACATATGAAATGGAACGAGAAAGGAAATGAAATGGACATTATAGGCTACATCAAAACTTACAGTGTAACAACACACACTGCAACACTCACATTTAGAAAACTGCCTTTTAAACACCTTTTGGTTACTGTGGACCCATATGTGAACACACTGCACCATCATCTGAGTGGCACCATGAAGAAACCAGATGATTAGTTTCCCTCCAGCTGCTTTCCACAATAATTCAAATTGTCCTCATTATCTGGAGGAATGCAAGAATGTCAGATTATTCTTCAAGTATAGGTACATGAATGTTAAGTGCCTCTACAATGATGTTTGTATGAACATGTGTACAATGTGCATATCTAATATTAAATAATAAATACAAATGACATAGTTGTGCTAACATTCTTGTGACATGTCTGTTATCGGACACAGACACATGCTGTGCAAGGAAGGAAGAAAACGCCATTGCTCAGCAGCATATCAAACCTTTCCTGTTCCCATGATAAAACAGTATGAAACATTTAGAGGCTTTCTCTGCGACTTGGTTTGACATTCCATATTCAAACTGAATCCATGGAGACATGAGAGAGGATGAGAGATTTTCTACTGAATGTCACTCCTTATATAAGTTTATAAGTGGATGAGGGTTTTAAATGTGAAAAACTGGTATCCTGGTTAGTCTTTTGCATGCTCTTTAATATAATATGTGTGTGTAAGTGTGTGTAACAGAAAGGCAGTTAGAGTGGGAATAAGGAAAACAAAGGATAAGGATAAAATCACTGGTTTCCCACAATGATAAAAACAGACTAGAAATACAGTATTAGACACCGAAGACTGAAGTCAGTCAGATCCCAAAATCCAAATTCTTCATCTGATCTGGCTTTGAACTTCTGCTGAGTTCCTGGTGTGTTGTTAAAATTATCAGGTCACTATAGTATAAAGAAATATAAATCATTTTTGATATATAACATTTGTTGTTTTTAACTGTATGCAGCAGTATAATATACTGCACAGTTGTCAGCTTTTACAATAAAAGAAAAGTCAGCTTGTAGTGTGGGGTGCAAAGGGAATTTCTCAGAGATTGGAGGGACCTTGTAGTCTATGAGAGCTACTGACATGGATATATATCTTTGTCAGGAAAAAGATAAAGTATTCCCTAATGAGGCTCTGCTAGGCTTTCTCTTTCTACAAGAAACAATTGATGTTCACATCATTCCAGCATAGATGCATCCACAAGCTATAAAACACTCCTACTGTGACATTCAATACAGATGGTATAGCATTTTTTCTTAATTGTCACTTGAAATGATTTTGACTTCGAGGGTTGCTGCATTCACTTACAGGAACAAAGTAATTACAGTGTTTGTTGTTCATCATACTGCATCTGCAAGAAAGTATGGATATAAAACAAATGAAGACAGCTGTTTTAAATTAGCTGAGCAGAAGTTTTTAGTTTTAATTGATTAAATATACCAGATTAATGTTAATTACAGAAATATCATACTGCAGCATAATGATTACATGAAGCTAAATAAACTAAAGTCTCAGCATCCCTGTGGCCCAACCAGAGGTGCAGCTGCTGTTAAAAGTAACTCAGTAACTTCTTTATGTCTGCTGCCATCTTGTGGTAAAAATGAACTATGAGCAACCAAAGAGAAAGTAGTGGATGTTCCCACTCTAAAGTTTGTCACTTCTGAGTGTCCTTGAGGTACCTCACAGATTTGTTGACTCACAATAGCTGGAGCTAGATTTCATAGTGTAACATTGCTCAACTTTCTCGCCAAGCCTGGAGGAGGTGAAGAGCTGAAATGTGAGAGAACAAAAGTGATTTTGTGGCTCACAGTCCCTGTCAACACATTTCTACTGTGAATCATCATATGATTAAGATAAGTTTATGTGATTAAAACATGGAGCTCAATATGTATGACTGACCCCCAAAAAAGTTATTTGTATTTAAAATACATGTAGTGCAGCAACATGCAATTCAAAAACACTTGCATTCCAAACAAATGTTCATGAGTCCATCTGACTCAATACCAGCATTTATTATGTGCGTAGAAGCCCATGAAGAAGCACAAGTTGTCCCAAAATGCAACATGATCTTATATTAATTGAACTCACAGAAAAAGGGACCAATCAACAACTATAAAGCATTACAGTGAGATACGACTTGTTTCTCTTTTGTACTGCCCACCATACAAGCTTCCTGTTCAGTACATTCAAACTCCTGTACTGGGATCCTCTGAAGTCTTGGCCCCTGATTTAAGTACAGGAGGACACAAAGCTACCTGGGCTATTTCAATATGGATGCTTTTGTGATGTGATGATATTAATCATTAAAAAGTTAATAATTTAAAAAGAAAACGCTCACATTTTCGTAACTAGGTGTATCTAACTTCTTCCAGTGACAGCGCATCTCAGCAGCTGGCGATCTTCAGAGTTAACTTTAATCGAGGAAAAGCCAAGTGCAAACATGACACAAAGCAGAGCAGGTGCAAACATTTAAGCCTACTCAAAAACAACTTTCATAAGGAATCCCTCAGAGACCATTTTGGCACACTGCATGTAAGGGAAGAAGTGGAAAGGACCCTCTGTTCCACCTGCTCTCTGTGAACTTGTGCGAGCAAAAGAACATTGCAGCAGCAAATAATGCAACAAGATTTCTGTGCTGAATGAAACTAGCTGAGGAAAAAAATTCTACTGCTACAACATTAGAATTTACCTCTGGGATGGATTCATTATTTTTCATTCATTCCGTCACTTATCCATCCATCATCCATTCATTCATTCACTCAGGTTCAGGCACCTCCTCACCATTTATCCAGTGATTTATATTACTATTTTTTAAGTGAAAAGCAATAGAGACATATCCAATTATCATTAAGTATCGATGACTGATTATCTGCTGCCTGGAGAAACTCTGAAGTCCAAAAATACGGAATTTAAAATTCAACTCCTTTCATGATTTCACAAAGAAAATAAATTAAATAAATCTAAGTTCACATTTGAAAGTGAGTTGGCAAGTTTGTAAAAGATCAAACAAAGTTTACACTGGGTCTATAAACAGTGTAATCTGAGACAGCTGTAGCAAAATTCCTACTTTTACACTTTGCATCCATTTCTGTCAACACCAATGAGCTGACTCATAAAGTTTTGATTGAGGTCATAAGGTTCACTAACAGTGAGCAGAGATACAGGATAAGGACTGATAGTACTTTATATCAGAGTCCTACAGATCCCAGTGAGTGTGCTGCTTTTGGTCCAACTACCTCAGAGGAATCAACTGTGCTTAATGGAGTTTCTAATTGTCTGCCCTGAATTTGAGAGCTGAGATACAGCAAGAGGCAGCAGGCAACAGAGGAAGGTGTTGCATCTGTCTTCCACAAAAGCAGCTTTCTGTTTTGCTTTGTGAAGCTATATAGTTCTTTAATGCCTTTCAAGACAGTAGAGTTATGTCATGAGTGAACAACTGTAGCAATGCAGTCAACTGCCTCGGAGATGACTAGAGGACATGGCAGGGATCTTAGGCTTGTAGCCAAACACTGGTATGTGGTTGTGTACAGACCTGTGTGTGCGTATAGATGTCAGTCAGGTTTCACATCATAAAAAGGAGCATGTTCTGTTGTGGATGATTACAGAGCAAGTCCTGTTTAAAGGAAATCATAAATGTCCCTGATAATTACATGTTTTAAAGTGCATTCAAGTAGATTATGTCTAATTAAAGTTTAGACTTTTCATGGGTTTTTGAGAGATCAAATTTTACTTGCACTTATGAAGAAAAGAGACTATGTTCCAACTAGCATCCAAAGCCAATAATCCACAAATATCATGTGCTGTTTTAGGTTAAGTTTCTAGTATCCTATCAAAAGGGATTCCTTACACTAGAGATAATAAGTTGAACAGGTTTGATATCAATTTATTCAAAGAAACCCCTGACAGGAAAAGTTTGAACCACTGCCATGGAGTGGTCTATGGCGCTTTCCATGGTGCTGAACCGCGCTGCTTGTTTGGGGCCCTCAAAGAACACTGCCTCTTTTGGCCCCTAAAGTTTAATGGCTCGATCTCTGCATTGTCCGTTTTTTGGCCCGCTTCAGATGCAGCAGTGGAAAGTGCTCATATGCAAATATATTTCGTTCGGATAAAGTATCTGGAGCCCTCGCTCTCAGGAGAAGTGCGGCTTGATGCTGACTACCGGCTGCCATCCACTGCGAGCAAAGACTGTACAGAAAACTCGGGACAGATGCAAGGAGCACAAGGAGAGGCTCTCTCCACTGCAGACTCGGAAGATGTTACTGAAACACTCGAGTGTTTAATGAAACCACTCTCCTCCTCTCCGCTTCCCCTCTCTTTACATCCTCCTTTCTTTTTCTATCACTCAAGAGAGAAAGCATGCAAAGGCAGCTGTAAAGCTATGTCTGTCTCTCACCGTCGTTGATAGTGGTCGACTTCGATCGTTGTCCACAGAAACACTGCAGCATATGCGCTCCTTTCTGAAGGAATGGCCTCAGAATCCTCATTGATTTGGGTTGATGGGAGCCTTCCTCAATCCAAACAATCGGACAGCGCTATCACAACACAGTAGGGTCAGGCAGCATAGCGTAGCCAGCCAGCCTCTCTGCTCACAGCAGCCCTCAAAACGCCGGAAGGGCACAGTCTGCAGGACAATTTACGCTAAAACGAGGCATCTTGAGTGATCCCCCCCTTCTCTCTTAATCTAGCCCTATCTTTCTCTCAGTGTGTATCTTCTTCTCGTCCACCGACGATCATTCGCGTTCTTGGTTCACACTCCTCTTCCACCACAGCAGGCAACGCAAGGACGTTACAATGTGCTCTTAATTGTACATCCCCCCTGCCTCCGCGTCTTTACCAGCAGCGGACGTAACGGCAGGAACGGAGAGGAGAATGGAGAGATTGTGGTGGAGGGAGGGAGGAAAGGAGCAAGCACGCCAAAGTTAAACTGCAGGGGTAAGTCGCAGGCCGGCCACGAGTGAGGTAATGCGGAGCTGACAGATAAGGCGACAAGGGCTGCACAGATGTTGGAGCACGAGAGCCAGGAGTTGGTTTTTTTTTTCTTTTTCCTGTCTCTTTTTTTCAGCAAATCCATTGGGAACAAGTGAACAACGCAGAGCCTACGTCAGCTGCAAGGTATAGCTTTAAAGTCAACGACGATTCTGCTTGATAGTGTCAGAAAGTTTATGGCTCAGTCACTGCGTTATGAAAGAATGAACAGTGGCCCACCTTAGTGTCCTTCCAGCCCACCAGCTGTGGGTTCATCGGGTAATTACTATGCATCATGAGCAGGATTTTATAGTTGTAGTTGGTTGAGGCAGAACTAATAACATAAAAAGTTGAAACCATTAAATATTTCTGTTAACCGTTTGTTGCAAGTGCACAACAGGCATTTGAGATCAGAAACCTTACAGTTAATGGAAAAGTCAATTAAGCTAAAATGGGGGTTTGAGAGACACACAAATAATTAAGCAGGCCATAAGCAACAAAACAGAACTCAGACAGAGCCTAATTTTGTTTCACCAAAACAACACTTTGACCAGTGACTAATCACTGGAAGGTCTATGCTCGGCTGTAAAAGTGGATAAATAGAGTACACCTCATCACACATGCATGTATGAGGAGCCAAACTGAATAAGGTACTTGCAAATGATGCAGCCAAGTTTTAAGGCAACTTAAGAAATTACTAAAGAAAATAGGACTGGCTGCAAAAAGGACTAATTGTATGATAATTAAAATCTAATTAACTTGTAAAGCGCTTTAAGGAGCTTATTTTAGCTATTGTGTGAAATCTGAGGTTCAAGATCTCTTAATTCATTTTGGCCCAGGATGACAAGCACTATCCCAAGTTGCAATACTAAAAAGCTGGACAATGTGCCACTTTTCCCACTAGAGGGAGGCATAGCATCAAACATTTAAAGTCAGACTCAAAACTAAAGATAGGACCAAATGGCTGAGACAAAAGACAGATGTTGGTCTCATCGCTCATCGCTGGTGAAAAATGCTTCAACACCAGTAATGCAAATAAGAGAGGAATAGAGAGAATGGGTGGGGAGCGCAATGGTGCTGGCATCTGACCCAGAGTCACAGATGTGGTGGTGGTGCTGTATACTCAGGTCCCACTGTACCATCCCACTGCAGAACCACTCAGATTCAGAGAAGGCTTGGGATGATGGAAATTGGATGCAAGGGAAAATAGCACAGAGGGCCCCTAGCATGCACTTAAAGAAAAATTTTGAATGTATGATACATTTATATATTTAATCAATGTATGATACTTGTCAAAAAAGGAAGACTTTTGTGTCTGAGAAAACAATTATGCATTTAAAACATTTATAAGTAACAATTATGATCCAAGAAAATAAGCACTGATCTGTTTGGTGTATTTAGAATAACCCATTGTACAATGGTCAGGTATGAAAGCACCATTTTACACCATATTCTTAGATCCCAAATACCTGATGGATCATGTGCCAAACCGACACAACAAAAAAGTCTTGTTTCTTGTTGGAAAAGAAGAAAAGGACATCTCAAAAGATCTTGTCAGTTGATAAATGTGAAAAACTAGGACTAATTTAACTGAAGCATGGGGGGTACGTCACAGTATTAAAGAAAGAAAGAAGACTTTACATTTGGGGAGCATGATTTCTTGTTTTCATGTCCCTGTTCATGTGCATATTTATGCTATTTTTGCTCAAAGCTGCATGTTCTCACTCAGATATTCAGTTTGCAGTGTAGTGGCGTAACCCCCTCCTTTGAAACTTGGTTCTACTTGGTTACAAAACTTCTGTCTTGATATATATGCTCCTGCTATCAGTTATTGGACAATTTGCAGGCTTCTTGAATTTGGGATCTACACCAAATACATTTTCCAAAGAGTGAGCGGAATCCCTGGATGATTTTATTTATAACAGCATGTTATTTCCCTGCTCTCTGGTTGCATGGTAGATCTGCTAGATTTCCCTTAGTAGCTGGGGGGAAGGTTATGTTGTTTTTGTCTCTCAGTTAACACCACAGCAGGAGGTCACAGACAAAATAAGAATATTATATGTTACAACTGAACCGTTTAAGATGAAGTGACATATTGTATATCAATAATTTTCTAGTATAAAAATGGTACAAGATGGAGTGTCATATACACAAGGAGTGTCATTTGGAAAGACAAATGTTCCTACACAAACGCTTGCATAGCTGATGTTGTAAATGCTTATAACTGGTTTGCTATACCGTTTTTTGTGATATATTTTGCACAGTAGTACCGCAGTGCAGAAGCAGTGATGTAATGAACATGACAGCAAAAACACTAAAGTTCAGTATTAAAAGCAAAAAAATAAACAGGGTCATCGCATGACATAGCATGACTGATATGTGATAGTGCTATACACTGATAAAGAAAAAGCATGAACTGCCCCTTTAGGTGTGTGTGGTCTACAGAGCTTTTTGCTCAGTGATGACATCTGACAGCAGCAGGAAATGAAGACCTGCTGTACCTCTCCCTTACACACAGCAGGTGGAGCAGCCTGTCACTGAAGGAGCTACACAGTGTTGTCAGAGTCAGTGTCCTGCATGAGATCAAATGGGGTTTTTCTCTACCTTAGTCACAGCACACATTGACATGGATGTATCCACAGCAACTTTTCTAAATTGCACAAAAATCCCACAGCAGAAGCAGAGATCCACTAGCAAACAGAAGCAAGAGTACAAGAAAGTGAGATATGTGCAAGCAACAATGCATCCAAGTGAAAGAGAAGAAAGCAAACAATCAGGGACCACTTGAACGGGATAGCATGGTAATGAAAAAGAATATATATGTGGATATGAAGAAAATAAATTATGCTAAACAAGAGATCATTTTTCAGTAAAATAATAGAGTGCAAGTTTATTCTGTAAATTTCTGTAGCAACTTAAATAACACAGATTGATTTAACATTACTATTGTGTTTAATGTCACACATTTATTCTTTCAGTTTGTATCTGATTGTGATATCCCACCATCCTTCTCCAACATGTGTTGTAACTGTACTCTGTCCAAAAAAAGATGTAACTTGTCTGCATTTGAGCAAACTCAGGTCTATCTGTAATGACACTGTGAAAAGATGCTGGACAAGCCATCTCTCATTTCACCTTTCTAAATATGCCAACGGCATTGAGGTTAAAATGTTCACCTTGTAAGGTGATACGAGCTTTGTTTAAAATCAGAATGTTACGTGAATTGTGCTTTTATAAAAATGTTTAAAAATATTGTGTCTATTTTTTCCACTTGTCTCCCTTTTTATTAATAATATTTCCTGGATTGTCTGTCTAAAAAACTGTTTCGATTTTGTTGTTCTGTTCTTCCAGATTATTTTACATAAGAGAACATGAGGATTGTTTAAGTCACTAAAATACTGCATTTAAACAATTTAAACTACGGTATCAAACGGAATGATGGCTGCAACATTTCAAGGCAATGATCAGACACTATTAATCATAAATAAATGACTATTCCATTTTCTATCCACCTTTATGGAGACTGCAGCCATTTAAATGGCTTTTTCACTTTGATAATGACTTAAGAGTCAGTTTTAATAGTCTGTTTGAGAACATCAGAGGTAAAGTAAATCAACAAAATGCTAGATAATATTTCCAAATGCAAACCTGATGGCTGTATTAATGCTTAAAACTATAAACAAATGACTGTTAAATATTTGCTAATGTCCGTTTATAGAATTTCTATAACAGCTTGAGTCAATTGTCGTGGGTGGAGTCTATCCCCTAGGGTCAATGAGAATGACCTATTAATGTTTGTGGTTTGCACTGAGAGGAAGCCAGATTATCCAGAGATGGCATGCAAACTCCACACATAAAGACCCCAACCGAGGTGTTAATCAGGAGCCTCCTTGCCACAAGGTGATGGTGCTAATCACCACACCAGCATGCAGTCTTATTTGCTAATATCATTTTTTTTTAATGACCTTTATGCAGGACTAACGAATATCACTGTAGCATTTCTAATTCCCAGCCTGATAACTTGAAGATTGGGATGGTGTACTTATACAAAAGCATTTTTATAAATCTAAATGGTAAATGGACTGTGCTTGTATAGCGCTTTTCTAGTCACATGACTACTGAAAGCGCTTTTACACTACATGTCACATTCACCCATTCACACTCACCCAGCACTTCTACTATCACATACTAAGTGCTTTCTACACATTCAAATCCCGATAGGTACATCGGGAGGCAACATGGGGTTCAGTGTCTTGCCCAAGGACACTTGGGCATGTAGTCAGGGAAATCGAACCACCAACTTTCTGGTTGACAGACAGCTGCTTTCCTCCTGAGGTACAGCTGCCTACAAATCTGTAGCTAATGAAACCCATTCTCATCATTTTTGTGTCTTTAACTTGTACTTCCTACACAGATTTTGACCGATTGTCAGGTAGTAAAGTAACATATGACTATGACTAGCCTAATTCATGTTGGGAGTTTCAGACCAGATTTTTATATTGGGGGGTTCTAACAGGGGCTTGCGCTGCGGAGTTTGCATGTATTATCACAGTGCCTATTAACTTTGATAATATGGTGCAGATCCTTCATATTAATCTGTAAATGCAAATTCTTTACCAAGAAACCCCATCAACAGATTGTAAATTTGTATACATATTGAAACAAACCAGAAAGTGATGCAAACATGAACTAGGCTCATTTGTTTAATCTTGCCAGTCACTTCAGCATGTGACTGGAAACTGTACAACTAAATATTACATAAATGATTATCATTTTTCAACTACAGCAGCAATAGCACAAGGGGAAATCAATATGTGTGATATAAGAGATAGTATATGCTGTATTATGCACCAGCACAGAAAGAAAGCATTCACATAATATGCAAAGCTAAAAAAAAAAAAAGCAGGTTTGTAAAATCAGAAGGCTTTCAAAACTGTTAATGGTTGCATCATGTCCTGCTGCCAAAAATCTTTTGCAAATTGACAAACGTGCAAACTTGAGGTCAGAAGCTCAGCTTGTGTACAAAACAACAGCAACAAGATACTTGTTACAGATAACAGACCAGCAACACAGCATAAAATCTGCAACTAGCAATTTAACTCTTTCATTTAGTGAAATCTGCAACAAAACAGCACAAAAAAAAAGATAGCCGCCACTGAATTCCAAAATCCTGATATGCTAGCCTTGTATGTGATGCACGCATAGCAACTGAGTGAATGACAGGAAATGAAAGAGGGAGTGTTTATATTTGATCACAAACAAACACACAGAAAACCAATAGGTTAAGATTGCTACTGTGAGCATGGTGATTTAAAGGGGATTTAAAGGTGAGGGAAGTGAGACTGGGGAAGATAGATTTAACAAATGAATCAGCAGTAGCTCCAACGAGTCTTTGTACATGCTTGTAAAGAGCTTTTCTTAATTTTTAAAAAGACTGAGGATCAGTGAGAACTTCACCAACATAGCACACAAACACAGTGTCCACAGGATGATGGGGCTTATTATGACAAATGAAGAACCAGTAATTAAATGTAAAACACACAGTACTAATACTCTAACACACATGAATACTCTTATCTAAATAGGTTCTTGGAAAAAGCTTTTGACTCAGTTTCCATCTTCAAAACAGGACATACCATAGCAGGACCCCTTTATACCGTATTATTGTAGCTGATATTGTTCCTTGGATTGAAAAACTGTTCATCCTCAAGAAAAGATCAGCCATGCACAGTGGCAACAAAAAGACACTAAAAAACAATCTGCTAATTAATCAATACATCTCAAAAGGACAATACCTCAACATTTCAGAGAGAAAAAGTTTTAAGGATTGTATTTCAAGAGTAGATATAAGCCACACGACTCATGATTAAAAAGGGCCAGAGGTGACCAAATATCTGGCTTTTTGTGTCTAGAGTTTAAATAAATCACAATGCATGTTTGCACAAAAGATGTGTACAATGTGTACAAAAGATGTGTACAATTTTTAAAATATATGCCAGAAACAATTGTGAACAGTACTCAAGACAGGAGCACTCTCCTTAAAGGTTACCATTATTTCCCATGTCTTTTTTATTCTGTTACTCTGAAACAAAACAGCAAACTCGGGGTAAAACAGGACAGGATGGCTATGAGAGAAGGTTACCCTACTTACACAAGGGCACTAAGTCCCTTATCCAAATATGTTCTGTGTCTGCTTTGTGCGTAAAACCCATACATCTTTAAAAGGCCCTACAAAAAACACTGCAACACAATCACAAGACATACAATGGCAAGGTGGGGGTTGGGATGGGGGGCTTATCTTAAGCTGTGTGTAAATCCAAGGCAACATCTAGGCTTTTTTTTTTTTTTAATGCAGCAGCAGACTTTGTATTTAATAGCTCTGGTGTGCCACCGTCACTGGCACAGCTGAAAGGCTTTGTCAACAACACGCATGCTGATCGCTGAGGCCACATCGCCGCCGCTGTACAGAGAGCAGCAGTACACTCACATCTCACCAGTGAAAGTGGAGAGGCAGCAGTTTTTGCCTTAAAGCAGCTGACAGCACCGCCAGCGACAAGGAAGGCAGGGAGCAGAGAGACTTTAAACCGTTTACCATGAGCAATACTCGGGGGAGGGGGAGAAGTGTCACGCAGGCATAAAAATTCCACAGAAGTTGCAGTTAGTATGCAGTACAAATTATATTCGTGACGATATGGACGAATGCCTACATCCTAATGCCAGGAACTGGAAAGGTGAGGGTGCACAATGAGGTGAGCAAACAACTGGAGGAGGTGGACTGAGCTAAAGGAAGCAGGGATACAGCAGCAGTACTGCGCTGCACCATTGAGTAACGTGGTGATCTGAGGGTGGATAGCCTATGTTTTACTGTATCATCCTGCCAAAGTGCAAGTTTTGTCCCCCCCCCTTCCTCCCAAAAAAAGTGCACCCACTTCCGTGTGCTGTAGCCTACCCCATACACGGTGACTCCATATTCACGCGGTAGCTATTATTCTACATGCAACTTTTGAAAAGAAATGAAAAAGAAAGATGTTTTAGTAAGTGTTCCGCAGTGTGTTAAAAAAAATTCGAAAAAAGCAACTACAGCGTTTATACAATAACTGAACGCAAATCAGTAAATAAATAAGCTAATAATTTATTCATGAACAAGCACGTGGGGGTTTCTTACCGGCGTTTTTATCACCCATGTTCCCGTGTTTTGCAGAAGTTTGGTGGTGTGCAGGAGGAGGTGATGTGCGTCTGTCTAGCACGCTCTCTTCTTCGGTCAGGAGCCGAGCTGACGGAGGCAAGTTGCTTGTCTCATGTAATATTTGGCAAAATGAGATCTTGACAGGTACCCCGCTTGTCTTGCGGGAGCGACTCTAGATGAAGAGCTCTTCAGTGCGCCGGTGCTTTCTCCCCTTTAGATGTTTCTGGGAGTTTCTGAATAAGGTGGGCTGAGGACTCAGGTAAAGAGTAAGGGAGGGGTGGGACTCGTGTGTGTGTGTATTTTGCAGGGGTGAGCGGATGCAGGGTGTGCATTGTGTCTTGATGCAGAAATAGGGGTAGACTGGTGAGAAATCATGCTTCATTCTGCTGATTATGTTGATAGAATCTGTGAAGATGCTATCTGATCATTTCTGTTTTTCTATCAATTTTTCCACAACTTTCTATTTGAGAGATCTGCCTGTGGTGTTCTTTGTCTGCATTACAAGCCCAAGTCTGATTCAAGAGTAGTATTGAGAGGCCACAAATCAGAGTTTAAGTCTTTCATAACCTACAAAATTGAAATCTCATTATGCTCTTTGAAAATAATGTTGGAAAAAGTCTTAATTTTCACATCCCATCTGGACACATGAGTATTTCATGTTGCTCTTAAAGTATTAAATGAAAAAAAAAAATATATATATATATATATATAGTGCTTCAGCAATAGTCTAGTTATCCCATTGGGAGCATGTTTTGAGTAAAATATACTCTTTCAGTAATTGTTTAGTCTATGTGTATGCTTCTTTATTTAACCATTCTCTGCTAAATTAATTGCAATGAATTGAACTTCACAGTAAAGCTCTCCTTCATTTTAAACTTTCTGACAGCATAATGTACCATGTTGCTTTACTGATAGCAGAGGCATATGATATTTCAGAGACATCAATATTTAATGTGTGAATCAGATCAATAGTGTGTCCTGAGCATTTGATGCTGTATTGTGCCTGTTATTTGATTACACTGCAGTGGAATTTGGATAGGTATTGTGTACTGTATACATAATGACTGTGCTAACTGTTCCTGTGTGAGGTGCAAAAAGCTCTTGGGCACCTTGCTAGTGTTGCATAATCAAATTGTGTCAGTTTGAACTACCTGGACCGACATCAACACAAAAGGACATGTTGCGTGTTAGAGTCTGCTGTTTTCAAATTCATCATAAGTGGCTCTCTTGTTCTGTAATTGTTTTTTTTCCATCCCAAATTGATAATCCACTCTACATAAACACAATTATGGTCATCCTCTGAGTCTTTTAGAGAAGCGAGAGGCTGATGCTGCCATGAAGTGTTGTGTCCAATTCACACAGCATAATTTGCTGCAGACAGCTGCCCCCAAAAATACCACAGTCCCGCACCGACCACTGAGTTGCAAAATCTGTGTAGGGTAAAACAGGGAACAAGTGTGGTATTATCTAACTGGCCCATTGATCAGTGTCTTCGAAAGCGCCCTGTCAGCACTCTGATGGGACGCTATGACAACAGCTAGAGTTTCCTCTGATGGTATAAAAAGACCATCATGCTGGTATAAGATGTTTTCAGACTTTGTGCTGAAATGGAAGCCTCAAGGCCAAATGACGTACAGCTTCATGTGACTGTAGATCCAAATCTCAACACAAATGCAAGAAGAGAATTCCAGAGTTGGTTTATTATTTTCTCCATGTGGATATGGTTGCAGTTGGATGAATGGTTGTCCTACACGATGACAAGATGTTCTGATTTCAGACATTATACTTCCTGCCACACAGCTGAGGCCTTGATTCCCAGTTGCCGACACAGGCTGGCGTCAGTTTGAAGTGAATCGATGAGAGGACCTGAAAGAAGACACCTCTGCAGGGTAAAAAATTAACTGCATTGATCAGAAAATAATTCGAAGGTCCTACAGAATCAGTCAGAGCTGAATGTGTACAGTTTTATTGAAGGGGCTGCATCATTTATAAGGTGTACATCTCCTACATCTTTAACTCAAGCTTGCTTCTTATCTTCTCCAACCTTTTGTTTTTCTGTCTGGGCCCTCCACCTCGACCTACCCTGTGCTCCGTCCTATCACTACTGTCCCTCTCTTCCTCCTCCTCTCTCTTCATCCATCCTCCTCTAACTCCTCTCCCACATCTCTGTGTCCTCCCCTGCCCTAAACCTGCACCCATAGGATATCATCTAACTTGGCAATGTGTCCTTGGTCTATACAGTGGCAAAGGCATAATGCTCTCCTTTCTTTGTACTCTGTATCTTTTCCCTGAAACTGCAATACCCCTTCTTTTTTGTATAACTGTATATTTTCTGTTCAGCTATGAAGATTAGATTGTTTTACAATATACCAATAGGATGCATTTTCTCCGTCAGTTAAGATAAATTGCCTGTGTTGCTACTTGTAAGCTTGTAATATTTTCCAGTTCTATTAGAGCAGTTTCTTTGTGCAATATTGTGTGGAGCTAAAGCAATGCAAGTGCAGAATTTGCATTGGAGGGGAGCCCTACTCTGCAGACACTGCAGTGCAGCCTTCTCACTGCAAATTCTACCTTCTTTACCTATTTCTAGAATCACTGGCAAGTATGCAAGAAGTTTGTGGAACTTGTCCAGATGCCAATAGCAGCAACCTGTGCTATCAATACTGCTTACCCACTTGTCTGAGGCTTCCATCATTTCTCTCTACCTTTCATTAAAACAAACTTCTCTTTGCTTATAAAGACTTGACAGGAAGATAAAGGCTAAAAATCATCATGTGTATGGTTTTTAAGATTGTGTGTCGTTTCTGTCATTTTTTTCCTTCCCCATATTGTTTTTATATATTATTAATACAGTTCAGTATTGGTAAAACCTCACTCCATATAACTGCTGGGTTTTTAAATGAAATGACTACTAAAGTGTAAAATTAATTACGCAAAAGTTGATCTGGCATGAAGAAAAATTAGAATATAGAAATATAAATTACATTATAATTACATTATATTGTAGACTCTCTTTTTATTACTCGTCTTCGATCACATGCACAACCTGGATACCTGGACTTATATCTACCACTAGAGGGAAGTGAAGTATCCCTTTGGAAAACAAAGTAGGACTAGGTGTAAATACAGGTCTGCTGTGTAATCGACTATGCACTCTGTTACATTTTAATCATCTTAAATCAAGCATATATTGAATTTGAGCCTAACCTTTCACACAGATTCATAAACACAGACCGGACAACATATAAGGCATACCAATGTAGCCAATATAGCTACAGCATTTGTATACAGGTGAAATATCAAGTTTCGTTAAATCGGATTTTTTAGAAGCGTCCCTGAATGCAGCATAAGTTTCAACCAGGCAGTGGGAGGGGCTTCATGCAGGAGGTCACAACAATCATGGCGTGGAGAGGATGTATTATGAAATGGGGTAAAATAGAATTTGTCAGATCTCAAAACACCCTTTCACGAAGCTCAAGGTGAGAAATTGAAGTATCGTTTAGTTCTGTCTAAACAAGACTAAACACTTACAGGAAGTGTGTTTGTGTGTTTTCCTGCCGTCCAACAGTGAGGTTATCTAACCGTTCCGACTGTCATTGTAAACCAAGCTAAAGACAGCTACCCATTTGAGATGTTTACTGAAAAAAAAAGTCCAATACCGACGCTATCAATGTTTTTATTTATAGTTGTTGTTTGCTGTAGTTTAAATGGGCTGCTCAAATGCTGCATACTCTGCGCCCAGCTGATCGAACAGCTTTCTAAATAAGCAAACAGCGTTAGTTGGTTTTTATCTAGAAGAGCTGGCCATTGTAAGACAAGTCACACAAACACAATATTACATTTTATTTTGTTTTGCATCTTTATATCCAAGAAAACGAGATAAGGTACTCTATAACAATACATTACAATAGCAGTATCTTGTAGTATGATATGAATAACATAACCATCACATACCCTATAAATAAATGAATAACCTTTTTAAAAATATATATTTTTCTTCTGTCATGCCGGTGTTTTGTGCATCTAATAAGTAAAATTGAATCTTTTGATAGACTCAACCACTACAACCAGCAAAGATGTGGTTTCCGTCGGGACGCCAAAAGGCCAGATACCAAGAAAGGAAATGTCATTGAAGAAACAAAGGGCTCACCCCCTGAGACTGGCACACCTGTACCCCAGCCTCCTCCCAGAGTCAAAAGGCCAACACTTCTCAGTCCGCTGATGTTCACAGTAGGGGTAGGTTTGCCATTTTTGTGTGGGGTTTTTTGTTGTTGTTTTTTCTAAAACAATTTACTTTTTAAAATTCAGTATGAAAAATATAGTGAAAAAGGACTTGAATTAGCCACAAATTAAAACCACTGACTGAACAAGCCTAGTCTAGGTTCCATCAGGGGCTCCATCAATACCATTGAGCCCAATAAATCTGCTGCCAGTGTTTCAAGACATGACACTGTACCCACAGAGGTCCCGTGATCGTGCCCCAAAGGGTCAGTGCTAATTTGATGAAGTGAGAAACATGTCAAGAGTCAGGTGGTTTTTATTTGGAGGCTGATGTAGATGCTCGCTAACACGAGATCTGGGACAGAAAGATGTTGGTTGTTGTCTGATTCCATGCCAGTTTACAGGCTGCTCCTTCGGCACAGCGGCTATTCTGCAGTATGAGACCCTGAAGTCAAGAGTGCAGACTGCAAAAGATGGAGAAGAGTTAGAAAAACTCATGCTGGTGAGAATTTAACATGACTGCAGTCTCTGTCTTTCAGTGTGTCAACTTGCTCCAGCAGTCGAACTGACAAGCTGCTTACATCTGCTCTGTGAATTAACATTATGTTCCCAGGGCTCCCAAGACATGGGGTACTGGCATGACTGGTGGAACCAGTTGTCCAGCTTCCAGCGACAGCTTATCCTCCTCATGTCAATGGTGGATGACTTCTGGAACAGCCTCACAGAGGGACAGAGGACTGTCACTGGTACTGTATTTAACAAACTTGTTTTGAGCTCCTTAGAATTAAAATGTTATTAATATGTTTCCATGTGTTTAATATTAACATTTAATATTTATTCAAATTTTATAGGTATTATTGCAATAAATGCTGCAGTCTTGTGTTGCTGGAGGATCCCATCAATGCAGAGAAGTATGATTAAGTACTTCACATCCAACCCAGCCTCCAGTGAGTATACCTGTTCTTAAATTTGTTGGGGGAATTAACAATTGATAATAGAAATAGAGTTGCACAAAGATAAGAGGGGCATTCACCTCTCTATAGTTTAAAGGTTTTTTGTAGCTTGATGGCTTTAGTTAAATTCTTTGTGTTTCCACTAAGCAAATGTTTCAGTTCTTTCGTCTTTTCCCTCCAACCAGAAACACGGTGCCTTCCCATGATTCTGTCCTCCTTCAGCCACTACTCCATTATCCACATGGCGGCCAACATGTACGTCCTATGGACGTTCTCTTCTGGAATAGTTTCCCTCTTAGGGAGAGAGCAGTTTTTAGCAGTCTACCTCTCAGCTGGTATGTCAAATACACAACATTTATCCATTCTGAATACAATATTGGATAAGTACTGAAGTTATGGAATACGTATCTGTTTGTGTGTTTGTTTTTCTGATTTCGTCTGACTGCGATCATTTGAACTTTAGCTGCTTTTAATACATTCCATTCAACTATCTCCGACTGTTTTATTTTAAGCTAAATCTTGTTATAACCGGTATTTTAGCTGCTTTGAACCACCCATTGACTGAAATGTTAAGTTATTTCTTTATTGTTTATAAATTAAGACAGTATAATTGTTGAAGGTGTTTGGTTATAATGATGTTTGTTTGGATGATTGAAAAATATATCTCATTCTTAACTGTATGTATTTTCAGGTGTAATTTCCAACATGGTCAGTTACACGTGTAAAACGGCCACAGGGCGACTCTATCCATCATTAGGGGCGGTAAGATATATTTTTATTTTAACTCAACTTCAATATGTTTATGAAATGAAGTGCTAATTTTGATCGACGACTTCTCTTTACCCACAGTCAGGTGCTGTCATGGCAGTACTCGCTGCAGTATGTGCAAAGGTACCAGAGGCCAAGCTCGGCATAATCTTCCTTCCCATGGTCACTTTCACAGCAGGGAATGTAAGAGATGCTCAATTTGTACTTGTATCTAAATCTGTGTGTGTAATTTAGATATTGCTGAAGCATGATCTGAAAACATTTCTTGCTTATCGGTACGTTTTATATTGTGTTGACATTGCCATGCTGTGTTTTCACTGCAGGAAAAAGATGTAAATCTGTGCATGAACAAAACGAACAAGTGTATGAATGAGTGAATGTGTAAGTATGCATGTTTGAATGCACGATAGAGAGAGATGGTCATTCTTTGAGGCAGTTCAGTACACTGAATGTAACGTCAGGTTCTTGGCTTTGATATGTCTTCAGGCTCTGAAGGCTCTTGTGGCCATAGATACAGCAGGGCTTATGATGGGATGGCGGCTGTTCGACCATGCTGCTCACCTTGGTGGAGCCCTCTTTGGAATGTGAGTGCTCAACTATTTAAGCTTACTTAAGGTGATCCTAAGTTAAGTGGTTAGGAACACAGCAGATGTTTTTCCTTCAATCAAAATCTCTTTACTTGGCTTTTCATTGATTTTATATATTTTTCTGTAACTCCCTTATGTAATCACTCAGTTTTTCTTCACATAATCTTAACATGTAATGCCAGTCACATGATAAAAACTGAAAGTTCCCCACAAAAGCAAATATGTAGGGCTTGGGTATATTGTTTTCTTGACTTACTATTTAGAAGGTCAAGAACAAACATCCTAAAATCAAACAGTCAGAAAGATATTTTCAAAAGGCTAGTAGAGGAATTAAAGTTTTACAAAAAACAATTTATACACAGTTCATAAATTTATAAACGTGATTGTTTGCTTTAATGTTTTTGCTGTTGGAAGCACAAAGTTATTATTGGATGTTTTTACACTTGTTGTAGTTCAACCATAGCCTGCCTAAATTCTTGAATAGGACTTTGGTGAGCTTTAAGTGCAATTTGAAGGAATGTCCTATTCTGCAATCTCTACATTTTAACCATCTCTATAATGTGTCCTACAGATGGTATGTGGCATATGGTCACAAGCTAATTTGGAGAAAGAGGGAGCCCCTTGTGAAGCTGTGGCATGACGTACGCTCTTCTGGTACCAGAGGATCCAGGCCAGGTGGTGGTCCTTGAGCCAGTGGTGATGGTAGTGGAGGACCTGGACACCAATAAGACTGCTGAATCCCAGGAATTCTTATTGAAGGAACTGAATTTTACATACCTTTGAATATTCAAGGACATTTCTATCCTTGAAAAATGAAGTTGTTATTATTCATCAATAAATATGGTTATCCCTCCTAAAGTTAATGATTTAATGATATTCAGACACTGGGAAATTTAATGAGGCCATATTGGTTTCTTTGGGTTTTTCCCTCCTTCATATAGATGTTTCTATGCATGTACATGGTCTGCCAAATGATCAAATCCACACCAAAGGGAAGCAACTTCCTAAAACACTCTGTGGTTCAGAATTTTCTTCCATGACTTTTCTTTGTCATCCCTCATTCAGATGCTTATTTTGAGAGAGAAATCCCATATATTGCATAAAACAGATATTCTGGCTTCAGAAAACTTGCCTCACAGAAATGTTTAAAAATTTTTTCCAATATTAAGCAGGAAAGAAAAATCCCTATTAATCCAATCAAGTTCATGCTGTCTATCTCAAAATACAAA
Organism: Atherinosoma microstoma; assembly: GCA_037177055.1. Taxonomy (NCBI): domain Eukaryota; kingdom Metazoa; phylum Chordata; class Actinopteri; order Atheriniformes; family Atherinidae; genus Atherinosoma; species Atherinosoma microstoma. The sequence continues at coordinate 13,791,595 of JBBBVU010000008.1, forward strand.
ACTCTTAGTTTTCCTTGTATCACAGATAAGATAAGTTTTTGTTACCTTAACATGTTTTGACTAATGTCTGTAGTCTTCCTCAGAAGGGTCACGTGATGTTGCTTAGACGTGTCTTATCAAGCTGTAAACTCAGCTGTTCTTTGCAGGCTTGCCAGACAGGGGGGGGACGACTACGCCCCCCCGCCGTCTGACACCCTGCATAGGATCGCATCCCAGGTGTGAGATAAGGTGTAGGTTCCCTCATCCCTGTTGAATATCCTTGAGGCCCCAAAGACCATCAACAGGTGTCTGGCAAGCCCGCAAAGAACAGCTGAGTTTATAACTGATAAGACACGTTACAGCAACATCACGTGACCCTTCTGAGGAAGACTACAGACGTTAGTCGAAACACGTTAAGGTAACGAAAACTTATGTCTGATAAAAGGAAAACTAAGAGTTTTATAAATCACTATTACTTTGCTGCAGCTCCTCTGGCTTTTTTCTTTATTGTGACAGCTTGAATTCTTGGAGGAATGGACTGAACACATTTTTGAAAAACGATCAAAGTCAACTTTATTGTAAGTTCTGCTATATGTACAAGATATAGTGAGGACTGAAATTTAGTTCCTCATGTCTTTGATGTAGATAATAATAAAATGTCCTTTACCAGTCAGGTTCCAGCTTTCTTGTACAGCAGATTTGCAGGATGGAGCCAGGTTATGGACAATTCTGTTCAATTTCCACCATAAATTTTCAATCTGATTGAGATCTGTCCTGTTTGCTGGTCATGTTATTGAATTGATATGCATTTCTTGAAGAAAAGTTTCAACAGTCTTTGCTGTGTGGCAAGGTGTTTCATCATACTGTAAGATTACTTCTTCCCCACTAACACTTAATAAAGAAATGAGAGAAGTGTCCAGAATTTAAATATACTCGTGTATTTACTGTAGAGGTAATAACAACCGTCTCCCCTGGTCCTCAACCTGACATCAGCATCATATCCTAAATTACTGTGGGAATGTCCTTTTATTCTTCAGTCATCTTTATGTTTTCATTGAAACTGTGCCAAACCAAACTTCTAGCATTATTTCCTGGCTCAATGCAAATTTGTTATTATTCACTAAATATGATGAATGTTCAGCATTTTCTATTTACAAACAAGCTTCATATTTGGATGCTTTGCTTTCTTCAACCCATCTGTAACTTTCCTTTTTACAACCTTTCTGCTTGTACCTGCTAAGGTCATTTTTCTTGAAATTGAATGATTTCATGTTTATTTTTTCCAATCTAACTGATTGGGGAAAAAGAACGAACAGTCACAGCAATTTTAACTTTTATATATTTAAATGTTTGAAATGATATAGTTTTGTGTCATACCTGTGATATGACTTTATTAAACAAATACAGCTGAATGAACACCCCTATGATTCTATAAATGTTGAGGGTTCTTTGGTACATTTGCTGGTTAGGAGCTTGTTTTGCTGAACTCACCAGACTTTGAGCCAGTGTGGGCATGCTGTGTCCCTGCTGTGCACTTCAGAACAAGCAAACATGCAGACTTCATTTCATTAGATATCTATGTTCTTTGGCTAAGAATCCCTTCAGAAAAAATGGTACAATACTGGAATCAGTCAAGGAAAGACATCCAAGAGCTACTTGAAATAAAAATCAAAATTAGATACAGATTGTACCAGATTGTTTTGGTTGGGATTCTGCTTCTCTTGCCATCCCTCAATGGTTTTGTAAAGTCATATACTGGACCTGTAAAGAGACATGAGTGTTTTGACAGGTGACAAGATGATTCAGCAATGTATAGAAAGAAAGCTTCTTTTCTTCTTTTTAACAAGAAATTTTGTTTAACTAGAGCAGACTTCTCTGATTAAAATGACCGTGCTGTAGTTCTTACCATTTCAAAGATGATTAACCTAAAGCCTTCACATAATTGTTTTCCATTTCTCACAAAACCAAAAATGTTGCGGATCATGTTCAACAATTCATTGCCTGCTGAGGGCTGATCTAATGTCATTAAATCTGCTGTACGAAGAATATGACTTTCCTGTTCATACAGTTCTTTTGGAGAATGGAGGAATCATTCTCAAGTAATGCCAAGTGATTTAAAGAGTCTTTCTGAGTAAGACCTTGTACACTTTCAGACTTAGCCCTTACTAACATAACTTAATTTCAAACTCAGTCACCAATCTTATATAAAGAAACCTTTATTAAATTGAATCATGGTATATAGCTTACAAATATACGCATCCACTTAAAAAATGATTGTCTACACATGCATGGCGTTGGACATTGATTAGTTTTGTTAAATATATATGATACTATCAAAAATTCTTTGGTAGTGAGTTTTTGTGGTCAAACACTCGTACAGAAAACATTTACGTTCTAGCAATTATATCTTAGGAAAAAGGAAAAGAGGCTGTCAATCAGTTACAAACGAGGCAAGTTAAAGTTGTCAAAAGTAGATCTAAAGGCCAACACCTGCTGATTTCAAAATTACTACAATCCACTGAGAGAGTTGTACATATAAGTGGAAAGGATGTTTTTCTGACATGTATTTCAGGGTCAAATACTGCTGTTTCATCAGATTTGGCTGTTTGCAGAAAATTCTTATGTCCGTCACTGTCCTGCAGCGTCATGATGAAACAGTTCAGGATTATAAAAAAATAAACAAAGAAAAAAAAAAAGGTTAGTCTGAAACTTTTTTCTAAAAGTTCTCCATAAATATAGGGACTAAAAATGTTTATAATAAAAAAAGCATTTGTTTTCTGGCCTTATGGAGCTTCACAGTGTGCCCTTAAATCAACCAAGCAACAGAATCTCAGCTGAAAAGGCGATGTATTATCAAACAAACAAACAAACAAACAAACAAACTTAGCAGACTGCATCCGAGCTGTTTTTTTTTTTTTTCTCTGTAGTCAAACACTGTCAGCAACCTATCACTTCTTCAGCCCCTACTTTTGTGATTGGCATAGCTGGGGAAACCAAACTGGGAGACCATAAGGTTGGAGTAGCAGAGGGGCATGAAGCCATAAATCTGTGTCAACCTATTCAGACAGTAGGACCTTTGCAGAAGGTGTTCAGGACGGTGCCACATTCCCTGGTATCCACTACTGGCATCCTTTTCCAGGTTGCGGAGGTCAACAGGTTTGACAAAGACTCCAGATGGTATGTTGGCTGTGTTTGTCTTTGAGTGTCTCTTTAAATACAGAGCAACAGCAAAATTCACAGCGATATCGTCACAGTTCTGTGTTTCATCCACTAAGGCATGCACAGCTTGAGGCTGGTCCTGGAAGAGCTGCAGGTAGCGGCGGTTGAAGAAGGCAGCACCAATTAAAACCATGGAGTACCTGCAGTGAAAGTACATCAAATTAAGGCCTAACCAAACAAGTAGTAGCTTGCATGGCATAAGAGCACACAGAAAATGTGAAAGCAACTTACTTGTCGCCTCCAGCCATTTCTGGATCCTGCAGCTCAAAACTGCCATAACTGTACACTCCCCCTGGTGTTGACACGTGTTTCCGTGGGACAAATCCAACAATTTGGTCTGGAAATTGCTGCAGAAGATAAAAATGCTCATGTGTTGCCTGGTTATGTGAAACAATGCATATAGTGCAGCTGTATTATCACAGAACGCCACAGTAAGCAATGCAGCGCTTTACCTTCCAGACCGAGAAAGCAAAGCTGATGTCAGGAACACTAATGAGTGTGTCATCATCCAGCATCAACACAGCTGAAGGATCAGAGAAAAAAAATACAACACACCTCAGTAGAAGGTTGCAAACACAAAATATTTTTTAGAAATCTTGGTAAATATATTTGAATAACCAATACAGTATGCTCAGTGCCAAAGTATACTAACCATCAGTATCAGCCTCAGGAAATGGCTGCAATCTATTACGCATTCGATTGCTCGTCTGCTCTTTAAAGACAACCTGGACTGGATGAGGACCCAAATATTCCCATAACTTCACCGGTGTCTGCTCTCCAATGTTGTTCCAGACTATGATTATCCTCTGAAGATGGGGCACTGCCTGGTAATGGTTCAGAAGTTTAAGCAAAATATCTGTGCGATTGTAAGTTTGGATGATGATGGTAAACTTCTCCTCTGAGCTCTCAGCCTGGTGGTCCAGTACAGGACTCTCCTTTTGTGGTGTTGCCCTGCGTAGCACTCCTAAGACACCAGCCCCTCCATGGTCCTCAGCAGCTGGGAGCAGAGCAGTCAAGACTCCTCCGAGCAATAGAATCAGCAGGAATGGAAAAATAACCCATTTTCGCCGAACCCCAAAGCAACAACGGAGAATCCTGCACGAAAGACACACATTTGCATCAATAATGTTCCTATTTCAACACAAAAAGAATATGGATTGATGTTAAAAGCACATTTTCTGCTTCATTTTGTGAAGACAGACTTATACCAAGGTCAGGTATTCTGCACACAACGCGGCTTAATTATAGAAAAATAGTAAAATAATAGAAGCCTGGCGCGCGAACAACGTGAAGTACCAAAATCACAGCAGCACGCTACTAATATTGTTTCCTTCGTTGGGCAACGGCACATCTTAATTTTACCTTTTTTTCATAGTTTTGCTTTTTTTTTCATTGTAAATCTTACAGTTTACGCTTTATTTATTAGCATTAATCAGAACTCACCTCATTTTGTTGACATGGCAAACATTACCTTGATGTTATATGGTCGCCATATTGGCTGCGTAGTGTGACGTCACTCATTGAAGAGACTGGGGTTTTTGTGTGTGTGTGGGTGGGTGGGGGGGCTGATGACTTTGGAGCATTTACTGCAAAATATTGGGAACTAGAGTTCACCATATTTGGGCAAGAGGGCGGAGCTCTACGCTGATCGAAGCCTGGTTGGACAAAGGTTCTCTGGGGCTGAACTGTGAGGACGTTTTGACTGTTTTTCTAAAAAGGTTGAGTTTTGAGTTATTTCAATCAGCGACCATATGCAGTTCTCGGCAGACATGCAGTTCTCGGCACCACACCGGACCCTATAGTGGCACATCAGTGACACATATTGGCAGTTTTGCATTTACTTCTCCCAGGATCTTTTGGCTCTTTTCGTCCAACCTGAGAGTGAGAACAAAAACATAAACATAACTATGCGGACTCTAACCAAAGACCTTAAAAGCAAAGAGTGCACTGTGCACAGCAAAACTTTCACCCCAATGTTCAGATACATTTACTTCGTGTAGCTACTTGATGAACAGACGCCATTATTGTACGACCAACATATGACAAGATTCGGTTTGTGCTCAGAGACTTATCTTTCCTTGACGGAGTCGTTAACTGGTTCTTGGATGCGTTGCAAAACACGCTTCCATAGAAATAAACTAGATCAAAACCTGAAACTTTAAGAGTCCCACTCGCTCTCAGCAGCCAACTTTGAGGTGAGTTATGCTACTGCATGAAAAACAACTAGTCTGAAAAGTTCTCAAACTGTGTAGCAAACGTAGGATACGGATTGTTGAACTCAAAGACTAACTCCTGTTATCCATGATTTGTTTTCTTTGCAGTGTCCAAGAGGAGAAGCATGTCTTTATTTCCAGACCTAACCTGTCCCACAGTCCCACTCTACAACGGCAGGCAGATCCCAATACTAGGTTTAGGTGTGTTTGAAATACCGACTTGTTATTAAGATCAGAGAAACATTTCATTATCCTTAAATGCTATCAAAAGGCAAAGAGAATTAAGTTTTCTTAAAAGGTTCCCCTGCTCCTTGTCAAGTTCTGCACAATAACCCATTATTTTGAGTCAGGTGTGTTGAAGTGGGAAACATCTCAAACCTGCAGGACAGTGGCTCTTGAGGACAAGAGTTTGATATCTTAGCTTTATCTGTTTTCAGTAAAATATACACAATATTTAATGCTCATACAGTAGTACTAAAATATTATATCTGCATTTTGAAAAAAAAAATCAACTATGTTTTTAGCTTGCATCGTTTGTATAATTGTACTTCATCTGATATTCCCTGCAGGTACATCACATGATGGTGGATACTCTCATGATGCCATTGTGTATGCACTCACTGAGTGTGGCATGCGCCATGTTGACACAGCAAAACGGTACGGCTGTGAGAAGAAACTGGGCAAAGCTATTAAAGAAAGCGGACTCCAACGAAGTGATCTGTGGCTCACTAATAAACTGTGGCCTGGAGACTATGGATACATAGCTGCAAAAAAGGCCTGCCTTGACTCCTGCTCAGAGATGGGGGTTGAATATTTTGGTATGGGTTATTATCTGCAAAGTCTTGTTAAACACTGCTGTCATCACAGAGCCACACGACCTCTGTGATATTTGATATCATTCAAACCTTTCCAAATAGGGATTTTTTTTAATTTTTTTTTTTGCTTTGTTATTATCATAGCAGTTCTCATCTCTGATCAACAAATGTATTTTATTCTCTCACTGTCTTTTGCTTAATGAGCTGCCATCTTTTTCTTTTTTTTAATTAAAGATCTGTACCTGATGCACTGGCCAGGGTCACAGAGACCTGGTAGTTCCAATAGAGAAATGAGAGCTGAAACTTGGAGGGCTTTGGAAGAACTTTATAAGGAAGGTAGTTGTTGCCTTTGTTAAGAACAGCTGCTTTCTGCTTGAAAACAATAGAGGCATCTATCATGACAACAGGTTCCCAGAGCAGTTTTAAGACTTATTTTTATCTCTGAGAAAGATTATCTGCTGCATGAAAAGCTCAGATCCAATGTAGTGGCTGGATAGTCTGAAAAAGCTAGTTATAGAATTAGTGACTTATTTTAATAAATAGCATGAATATGGTCACTGGCTTATTTTACAAAGCTGAAATATCTGTCATTGAAGGGTTGTGTCGTGCTATTGGGGTGAGCAACTTTCTGGTCCATCACTTGGAGCAGTTAAAGGAAGACTGTACTGTGGTGCCACATGTTAACCAGGTAAGTGTGTTTGTTTTTTTTTTTGAATAACTTATTTTTTGGAAGAAATTTATATGAGGATGCTCATACTATGTCCAGGGGAAGGGTGGCTTGATATTAAAGATGTCAAGAGTACAGAAGCAATACACATTCTCCTTCTGTAGTTATAGTAATGAGGTTGAAGAACCTTCTTCATACAGGGCTTATCCCAGTGGTATCTAAAGTTTTCCTACATGAAATAATATAAACTACTGCTTACTGTAGTGTTGGTTAATTTTAACGGCAACTCTCCCGGTAAATCTGTGACAAATTCCTAGGATTATCGTGAATTGAGAGTCCCATGCACAAATGCCTCTGAATGTTTCTTTTTAATTCTGACTTGTCAGGTGGAGTATCATCCTTTCCAGCAGCCAAATCACCTGATAGAATATTGTCGAAAAGAGGGGATTGTGTTTGAAGGGTACAGTCCTTTGGCCAAGGGTCAAGTCCTCAACAATCCCATCGTAAACCAGATAGCAGAAAAGCATGGACGAACACCAGCTCAGATCAGCATCTGCTGGAGTATTCAGGTTGTCACATTCATCACATCAGTTCTACCCTAGCTGATGTTTTTTTGCATGTTATTAAACACTTTTTTTCCATTCCCAGAATGGAGTTGTTACCATACCAAAGTCGACCAAAAAGAACAGGATACAAGAAATCTGTCAAGTGAGTTAGAGGCTGCACATATTTAAAAAAGATCTAATTTTGTTGGATGAAGCATAACATGTAATGCAGAGAAAGCAAAAAAAAACAAAACACAAAAATGTATCCTGGGCCTGAATGAAATCAAATGCAGAGAACACAGAAAAATGGTGTCTTTTGCTCTTGTAGTTCTTTACCTGGGCCTGAAAGGATAAAACAAGTTTCAACCTCATCCACTTTCAGCAACCATGTGGAGTAAACTATGACACTTGACAGAGATTTAGCAAAGTAAAAGGCAATTTTTTCAGGTTAAATTGTTTAACAAAATCACAATTTTTATGTCAGTTACAGAAAAATTGTATGTAATTTCTGAAGTTTTCCATTCTACAGAGATGCTGCAGTTTGTATGGAATTCATGAGAGAGTACCATCAGGGGCCAAATTACAGTTCTAACACCAACAATAAGATAATTTTCTTATTTCACTGCCTGTACTTCTGCCATCTCACACGCAGGTGTTTGGGTTCCAGTTGGAGGAGACGGATATGGTTGCATTGGGAAAATTACATGATGGAAGACATGTAACTTGGGATCCAACAAATGTGGAATAACAAGAGGAAAGATGTATGGTGTGTTTGTCCTAAAGCCAATTTTGTTATCTGTGGCTGGGTTAAAGAAATAAGTATGAGATTTAGATTTATTTATTTTTTCAATTTAGAATTCTCCTTGTATAACTGCAACTTGAGGCAGTGACAAAACATTAATTCAAGAGACCAAAAGATACATTTTATATGTATACTTTTTGTATGAAGGTCATTTCTTTTTTGTAGTATCCAACATTTTAGCTTTTTATGAAAACGGCTTATTTTTTAGAGCTTCTTCATTTGCATTTAATAAAGATTTTCACAATTCTGCTTTAAATTTGTCACAATGTAAATGGGAAATCAAATCATTTAAAGACAAAGTGGTAACTACTAACACTAAACTCACATTCAGCAACCTTTTAAAATGTCTTAAGTTCTTGTGACCACTTCATGTAAGTATGATGTGTTCTCAATGTTTAACTTTTGATGTCAATAAATAAACTGGAACGCTCAGTTTTAGAGAGGTTTAGTGATTCGGCTTTCAGATATTGAGTTGCAACATCATGTGGTTACAAAAGTAAGAGCAGCTTTTTTTGTTTTTTTTTTTTAATAAAAACTTAAAAGATTGAATATGGTCTTTGAAAGACAGTGGAGTCAGTCATTATTAATCCTAATGTACAAGTAGCACAGAGTTTTTTTTATTTAAAATGAAAATGGCTTATTCACTTTCTTGCTGAGAAAAATCAATACTCTTTGGGTCGACATGGCACCAAACCAAAAACTTAGCTCTACAAGGGGGCCGATTTACTCGTTTCCCACTCAAAACTAAAGGTGAAATGCTTTCTGATCCCACCCTTCAGTTTACATTTAACAGAACAAAAGCGGAATATCTGTCAATGTTTTTCATGTAATCTGTAAGAATGTAATATTTACTGGATTTCTGTTAAAGCTTTGTTGGTACAGAGCTCAGTGTCCTAATTAGCAAAACCTAATTTGACATTAAAGTGCTTGTTAAACTGAATTGTATCAAATCCGGTGCACATTGTTGTGATCAAAACAATAATCAATGATCCATAGAATTTTTTTTCCTTTCTCTTCAAAAACCTGTGAAGCTTCTGTGGATTCACAAAGAGAAACGGCATCCTTCTATGCAAGTCTGGCCTTCAAGTTGATGAACACTAAGGCAGAACAGAGCCTGTTTTCCTGTTAAACAATTGAAATTAAATAAACCACAAAGTTCTCCTCATACTACAGGAAAGGTTCACATCATCTGCTTGTCTTTCACCATCTTGCTCAGTTCAGAATGCTGAAACAATCTTTGCATTTTGCTCACGTTTTCCCTTCTGTAGAGAAATTGACTTACAATGAAATCAATTTACCTCAGAAATACGTTACACCGATTTGAGCCACAATGGCAAAACACAAAAACCTCAAGCTCTAAGAGAATAATTGAGACAAACATTCAGAGTTAGCAATATCATTTAATCTTTCCCCCTCAGCTTAGAATCACTGTTGCACATAAGTTACATTTTGTTTTCTCAATTTCACAGGTTTTTTTTCTCTCTTCAAACTTCCAGTTTGACCTCCCTCTCATATCAAACAAAAAGGAAAAAAAAGCAGATTGTATTATACAAAAATGCAAACCAATTTTCACACAGTGAATTCTCTTACAAAGTCATAAAATGGCGTAATAATGGCTACATCCACATTGGAGGAAGATAATTCTAGACATTCCTTAATGGAGTATAATATACATATAAAAAACTTTTTTTCTTGCTGAAATCAAACCTGTACCTTAATTTAAGAGATATTTTACAAGGGAGTAATCATAAAAAAAGCCATTTGCGAATTTCCCCAGAAAGTCTGGGAATAAAATGTGAGCCTCAAACAGCAGTAACAGAGGTCAGTGGTAAAGGGTGTAGGTGAAGGGGTTTTCTGTTATTGAGGGCTATAGGCAGCAGTTCCACTCCCAAACAAAAGAAAAGAAAAAAAAAAGCTGAACAAACATCTTAGCCATTTACTATAGGGACCTCCCCCATACATCACTGAATGAAAGTTCTGCTAACCTAAAAGTTTTTAAGCTCATTCAGGCTTGCAGGGACCATCAGGCAGATGAGTCGCTGTAGCAATTTGGTAGTTTGGTTGACTCACATTTAGAAGAGTGAGAAACAAGATACTGAGTTAGCACAGTTTAGTAAATTTATAGTAAAGCCCCATTCCCTGTGCACTAAGTTTCTTAGTTGGTCTGCCAGGTCATTGTAAATAGCTGTAAAGAAAGAAAAAAAGAGACCTAAAATGTGAATCTCACTCTGACACTCTTAAAGCTGTTGTCTACACATCAGGTAAGGTGAAACACTAGACTTGCAGATAAGTAAATTCACTCCACTATAGAAAAATAGGGAAAAAAAGGAAGGAAAAAAAAAAAAAAAAAAGGCTGCCGAGTCAAAAATAAGTCCTTGGAAGAGGGAAATACATGTTTTAAGATTTTGCACGGTTGCCATTTTGTAGACCTTTTTGAGATAAAAGGCTGTCAGGGTCTGATACAGTCCACTAGTATGACTAAATCGTGATAACTGAGGCCAATTTCTGTATGTGAGATCTGGTTATAGAACAGATCATTTAGAGGACCATTATAAAAGGATTTAAGGCTAATCTTTCATCAGACTTCCTGTTTTTTCTTCTGGAGGCAGTGATCGGGGAGAAAATCCTGTACACTGCTGTAAAACCTCAACACAATCACCCAGTACAGCACATTTTGAGGGGAGTGGGAGAATAAAAAAAAAAAAAAAAAAGAATTACAATGAGTCAGGGAACATTTTCTACAATACAATCTAGCACACACAAAACATCTCAATATAAATTTTCCAAAGTTACAGATTTTGTCTTCTTCGGAAGCATAGTCTATAGAACATCTTTGTTTGAACACAAAAGATTAAGTGAACACACATCAATGCACACAGAGGTCCTTCATCTGGGAAAGGATAAAGTCTGTGTTGGCAACCAGTGGACAGAAAACAAAAAACAAAAAAAATATTTTGCCGATTCCAAGTAGAGATCATTTAATATAAATGCTGAGCAAGTTGAGTAAGAGGTGGCACATTAATAGTGCTTTAGTAATATTAATGTATGTATACATACTCATATGTATAAGTGAGTTGTGTACCTAAACAATAAATGTAGCAAGGAGCAGCCAGAGGCTTTAAGTGTGGATGGAAACAAACAAAACAAAAAAAACACACACACCAAAACGTTCCATGGCTCTGACAAACTGAAAGAGATTCCCGTCAAACCCAGATGAGGATGTCAGACACAAAAATATGCATCTTTATTTAACCGACTCATCATTCAGGGATTTGTCAAAGTGTCAGTTTCTTAGTGCCCCTAGTCCAACCAGAACGAAGGCTTGACATTAAACCAAACCAAATTGACCAAGAGCGTCTGTTTAAACCGTTCAAACAATAGGACTCACTTGCTCTTTGCAGAGCTTTAAAACTGTTGCCAATCATGCTTATTGTTTACAGAAGGCAAAGAGCTCTGTGTTGAGCATCAGCAGTAAACAATTTATATAATGGAGAAAGAGCGATTGTAGTAATGATGGTGATGTTGACAGCTTGCTACAAACAGTGCCATTAATGGTGACATAAATATACTCAGTACAATCTAATGGGCCAATATCAAGTTGGATGTAAGGACAGTTGGATTTTGAAAGTTTGTTTAGTCTACTTCTCAGTAACTAACACTGCTATTTTCAGATGTAAACATGATTTCAAATGTACTGTGCAGCTAAAAACGCTACAACAGTAGCCTTTCTACAGCAAATGTTAAGTCCAGGCTTCTGCACAAAATGAAACCATTTCATGACAGAAAGGAGGACACATCGTCAACCATGCTCTAAAAACGCTTTCACTTGGTAAGTTGCACCACCCAAAATCGTAACAATGTAAAGCACAAAAGCTAAATAAAAATTAGACAAAAACGACACAAGGGAAGGCAACTTCATAGAAGTTAGGAGAACAAATGACAAGATAATCCCAATGGGGAGGCCTTTCGTGTGGCCAGATGAGAAGCTCTGAGGAGGGAAATGCTTATTTGCCCTGATGTCATTTAGTTTACACTCATCTCCCCCTGTACTATTTTACAATGGGCTTAGACTAAATGAAGCACACTCAGGAGTTGAGGCAAAAGGCGCTGAAACCAAACATCATCAGGGTCACACCACAACCAAGAAAAGCACCTAATAGATTCCCTTATAGAAATGGAAAGCTCATTATCAAAATACTTGTTGCAATCTTTAAAACAGAATGCTGCAATTAAATATATACTGCTTTCAAGTATGAAACAGACATACGTGTTCATAAAATGCAATAATAAAAATCTGGCTTCCTGTGGCAGGTGAGGAAATGCATGTGGTGCTACACTTCATTTCTGAAACACCTTACATGTTTATTTTGGCTGAATACAGGTGGAACTTTGAACAGCATTTCCCTCCTCAGACATCTAGATCTGGGCAACCTCTCTTTACGATTTTGGGGGCGTCTGCCTCAGCTACACACATTTGCTTTGTTCTATAATACCTAAATAAATCAGAAAACTGTAAGACAAGGTCTTCAGATTGTATTGTGACATGATGGTGCTTGTTAGACTGTGCACCTTTGCATCTAACCTTTCATTTACATGTTTGCTTTGACAGCTCTTTAAAGGTAGGATCCATACTTGCCTCTACTTTAATGTTTGAAAATGGAATAATGAGATAAATTTTGAATCAAGTTATAATAACACTGTCAACATCACCATCATTTTCTCTTCCTGACATATTCATTGTGAGCCATATTAATCTAATCCCAGTACAAAAAAAATTAAGAAATAACACACAGAAGAAATGTTATCATATGCTCTGGTTTCCAGGCAAGGAAAGTCATTAAAAAAAAGCTCATTCACAGAACAAAAAGAAAGAAAATTCATCACGGCAGATACTGCTCATCTTCTAAATAGAATGGGTGTATGTGTGCCTGCGCATGCTTTTCAACTGAGCGTTTTGTGTGTGTGCATAAAATGTGTATGTGTGCACGTGTGTACATCCTAAGAGCAGGAATGGACATCGCCATTTTTCTGCATCTCCGAACCAGTGGCACCTGGATCAGAACGCAGGCTCATTGCAGATGTCTTATTTGTCAGTGACAGCATGGACCCACCCACTGCGCTTTCTTGCAGCCCACTGGAGCCGTTGGACACTTCACTGAATTTAAAGCAGACAAAAAGAAAAACTCAAATAAGAAGAAGAAATAAGGAATGTGTTAAGCAATAATGCAATAAATATTCAGGGGACATGTATGTCTTAATGTTTAAGTCATTCACCCAAGGGCCAGGGAAATTTCTTCCAACTGAGTATTGTGATCAGGTTGTCCATTCTCTGCAGATTTCATCTTATAATGCTGAGCATCATGGGCTACTTGGTTTTCCTGCTTTGAAAATGAACAAAAGATGGTTAGTTGTTCCCCAACTCCTCTCAGCATACATGGCTAAACTATTAAACAGCTTCAATAGATGCTCAACAGGTAAACCCCTACCATAGCCATCTCGCGGGTCCTCTTGCCAATTTCTTTCTCTACCTGGTGGAGCTCCAGGCTTAGCTGTTCACTGGAGACAGCTGTTGCGCTTGCACCCCCAGCTGGCCACTTCGGCAATTGCTGCTGCTGTGAGGCCACAGCGGTCTGGCTCTGGCTGGGCTGCACAGGCTGGCCTGCCAATGCACTGGCCTCCCTCTGCAGGAGTAGAGAGTTACTGGCAGCCTGCAATATATGGGAAGTGACGAGGGTAAGTGAGCAATATTGGGCAATCTTTAGAGGAACTATAAAATAGTATGGACAACTTGATTTTCTCTTTCATTTTTCACATTCGAAAAAGTCACACCTCCATGCTGTGCATCTGTGTTTGTTGGTTGATCTGCTGGTTAACCTGCTGCAGTTCTATTTTTAACTGTTCTCTGTCTGAGGCTGCCATAGAAAGGCTGTGCGGGAAGAAAATAAAGAGTCATACCTGCTTTACAGCCATTGAAAAATAAAGAAATTCAAATACTTATTCACACTTATTCACAAACAAACATGCTTACCGCTCACTAAAGTGTCCCTGAGAGGAGGAGGCAGTTTGGTGGGAAGGGTATGATGATCCCCCCCATCCTCCATGACTTCCATAAGAATATTCTGCTGTAGGCAAGGTAGTAAAATACAAAACAGAATTGTGTCCATGAAAGATTGGAATGACTTAAAAGCACAAGTATTTGAATGATTGTGCTGCAGGAGCTGGAGATACTTGTGGGCAACTGCAGACCAATGAACAAGGTTTTTGTTTTTTTTCAAAATGGCTATCTCCACTAGCATAGGCTGGTAATCTATTGCAACTTTTTTATATATATGTTTTAGTCTGATAAGTGTGATAAAAATAAGAGGCAGACAAGAGAAGCGACTTGTTACAAAGAGCTCATCAATTGTATGAAATATTGCCAAACTGTAAAGTGCCGGTGAACACTGCTGTACTATCACAGGGCCAACAGCTCATCATTTTTACACCAGAGATGGTTAAGAATATACCAAGAAAACAACACTTTCGAAAACTGACCTCCAGAAACAAGATGGGAAGATTAATTCCAACATCAAGAAAATGTAAGTACAATAGGAGCTATTTAATCAAATATTTGTCATCACTCATTAAATAGATTCTTACCTGAAATGGCAATGTGTTTAGAGTTGGGGTTCTGGGGAGTGGAGGCAATAGCCTGCACAGGGCCAGTGGTCTGGTATCCTGTCTTAGAAGTGCGAGAGATGGCACCAAACCGCGACACAGTGGGCTGGGGACCAAATGGAATAATAGGGTCGTCATCCTTTACTTCAGCACCTCTCCGAGGAGCATCCAAAGATGGTTCCCTCAGACCTTTAGCCTCCACATTCTGACCAAAGAAGAAGGAACAATACAGAAACAAGTTTATGATGGAGCCTTGTGAGGACGTGGCAATATGTTCTCTTTTAGCTCAGTTTACTGTCACTAACATTCCTTATGTATTAACATAAAAATAATTTGAAAAAGCAAAGTTTACTAGTATAATGGCTTGTCTTAACATCATAATTACTTAGGTCACTAATGTACATATAAACAAATATACCATCAAGATATCAAGACTGAATTATTAGGCCTGAGCACCAAAGGCGGTGCCATCTAAGTTACAGTGATTAATCAGCGTCCAGCCCTGAAGAGATCTATGTCCCCGCTTCCGGTCTAGGCATAAGCCCCGTCCACTTACAACAGGAAGCGACTGTTCTTTTTACTCCATCATGGCCTGCATCTCAATGATTAACCCTATACACTTGAAAGTGCTTCTCAACATGTCAAATCCTTTCATGATGCCAAGCGTAACCACGGTGAATACTGGTCCGGCACCATGACACAGGATGCCTCTGTAACTGACACATAGTACCTCTGAGATATGGTTCCCGATTGCATTTTTAACCCCAGACCATGTGAAAAAATGTAAACTAAAAATCACAAAAATAAGCAATATTTAAGAATCGCAAGAATCGCAATTTAAATCGAATCGGCACCCAAAAACATCGTACAAGAATCTAATCGGGAGAAAGCATATCTTCCCAGTCTTAGTTTGAACATGTCAGGACATACAAAAAGCCTCTTGAACCTGTGGACAAAATTGGACAGGAAGTTGACCATTTTGAAAAAAAGTGCCATTTTTGGGATCCACTAACTTTTGCATATTACACCTAATCTGCACCACACTGATCATGTTTCAATCCAGTTCCATCCTGGCCATATCTACATGTTTAGATTTTGTCAAAGCCACAGCCCCGCATAGCCTGGCAACAGGAAAATACTCGCTTAACAGCCTAATTGACCTGTATTACTGTTAAAAACATTACTACACTGTCGCATTTCAGTCACTCATGATTTCAAACAGCTTTAAATGGCCTTCACAAAACTGAGGTTCTGCGTTGAATATGAGGGAAGGGATGAGTATTTTGTGCTGCACACCCCTGCATGAGCACAGTTGTGGCTGCAGGTGAGAGCGCCATGGCAGGGAGGTCCCCAGGGGAACGGGCAAGGGACTTCATAGTGGCTTTAATTTTTAAATATATTGTTTAAAAATGTATCAAATTTCCAAAAGGAACATACCTTCCCTGATGGCTACAAAAAGAATTACTAACATAATTACAAAACTTACCATCATCTCCATGGTACCAGAGACCATAACGTCTTTGGGTTTGGCATCCTTTGTGCCAATGTATGAGCCAATAGTTTCACAAGACCAAGGAGAATATTGCGCTGCATAGTCAGGGTCTCGGCATTTGACTAAAGTTTTGGAGCTCTCATCACCATACTGCAGATTCAGAAAATACAGTGATAAGTATTTATATTTGTTAGAAAACAATTCTGAAAATTGTGTAAGAAGAATAAGAGATTAATTTTGTGCCAACCTCATTAGGGTAGTCACTGGGGAAGGGCTGTGAAAGAGTGGGGGAGGCAGCAAATGGTGGAGGGGAGATGACTTTCCTTTCCTCTAGTTGGGATAACAGCTCCTGCCGACGTCGATGCAGGTAGTCCAAGCTGTGCTGTGAACTACCATATGATGGGCCCTAAGACAAAAACACACAGAAATTTATCTACTGAATTGTACAGTTTGTTTTTAAGTGAACAAAAGTAGACAAAGCGCTAGAGTCATAATGAACAGACTCAATG
This sequence comes from Atherinosoma microstoma, assembly GCA_037177055.1. NCBI lineage: Eukaryota > Metazoa > Chordata > Actinopteri > Atheriniformes > Atherinidae > Atherinosoma > Atherinosoma microstoma. The sequence continues at coordinate 13,808,493 of JBBBVU010000008.1, forward strand.
CTGTCTTACCCTGACATAACTCCTCATAGGTGGAGGCTGGGCACTGGGTGGATAGTACCCATCTGGTGGGTATCTATCCCGGGCACTTGGCTCCTGGTGGTAGAGTGAATTAGGTTGTCCTGCTGATGGTGGGGGAACATCCAGAGGTGCTGGACTCATTCTGACCAAGTCATCCCTTGGAGATGCATAAGCCTGAGGAGGAGGTGGTGGGATGCCGTGGCTTGCGTGGCGACCTCTGTCGTATTGTGAAGGGTGATGATACGAGAATGGAGGGCCTGAGTGTGGGGCCTGGTAGGTGCGTTCCGGATGACCATAGCCAGGGTATGGGTCTGGGTAAGGGGGTCCGGATTCACTCGGGGGAGGAGGGTTACGAATGTAATCCCGAGGAACATACTGTGGTGGCTGTTGGTAAGGGTATCCTGAGAAGGCAATAATAAATATTTTTAAAACACCAATAAATGATTTCAAAGTACAACATAAAATTGTGCTTTAAAACAAAGTCATCCTGTTAATTGAATCATTTTTTCACACACAGAGATATTCAACAGTCCCTATTCTTTACAAGAAATCGCTTTCCAAATATTTTTTGTTAAATAAGGCTGAAACATCTAATCTGAAAATTCATTTGCTTGCATGTCGTAAATGTGCCTTCCACTTCACTGAATCTGAGGCAGTCTTTTTTTCTGCTTTTTTTTTTTTTTTACATGTTAAATATTAAAGAAATCTACATCTGAAATATGTAAGGAGGTTCAAATACTCTATTTGTGACACAAACTCTTTAGAGAAGTAGACATAAACAAAACTTGATGTTATAAGAAACAAATGACATCTCCATCATTTTTTTTTATTGGAAAGAATTAATGCAGGTTTAACAAATCTTCTGATAACAGAAAACGGTGTACAAGTCAACCAGAGAGCTGGTGTGGTTTTTAAAGTGGACATGGCATAATCATTTACACCTCATTCAATTCATAATCTTGCCAACCTTTAGATTAGTTTTGCACCATTATTACTCCAAATAGTTTGCAAATATTTAAGAATAAGGGAGAACTTTCTTCTGAGGGAGGCATCCTCTTAAAAGAAGTTTCCACTCCAAGTGTCTTCTTACTGGTCAAATTTCTACAGGCTTGCAGAGGAAGTGGGTAAGGGGGGGTGATGGTGACTTGTGAATGTGCACACAAGTTACCATCACCTGGGGCCAGTTCCAGAAAGGAGGTTCAACTAACTCTGAGTTTAAAAAGAAACTCTGGGTCAACTTACTCTGAGCTGAGCAACTCT
>JBBBVU010000008.1:13809870-13831011 GCA_037177055.1 Atherinosoma microstoma
CATAAATCATTATGTATTAATTCAGCTTCTAAATCTCTGGAATCGCGTTAGTATGAACAACCCATGTCAGACAGCTAATTCAGGTGGGACGAGACGGGTAGGTTTACTTCTTGGAGTCCGTTACCTTGGTAACAGACTCGGGGTAAGACTTAACCTCGCTTTCTGGAACGGAAAACCCAGAGTTTCCACCAACTCTGGGTTAACATACTCAGAGTTTTCTACATAACCTGCTTTCTGGAAGAGGCCCTTGGAAGTTACCAGAGATTGTAAACAAAGAAAAACTTTACAAATATGTTGCATTTTCAAGCATGACAACTCAAGTCCAGCCATAAACTCTACATGCATCACTCAGTTAATTTGATTCTTACCTGTTTGGTACTGTGGGGGCTCATACTGAGACGCAGGTGGTGGACGTGTGTCATAGCACATACCAGGGAGTGATGGCTGGGGATACACTGGTGAACCTCTGGCTACCACAGACATTTGTTTCAGTCCTGGGAGGTGATCTGCGGACATCCTTGTGTGGGCCATTGCATGAGGTGGCAGAGGCATACCGGCTTTGGGTCCAGAGTCCAGGCTAGAAGAGCAATTAATGTAAAGTACATTTGTGTCCTTTGAATTCAAAGGATTACATTTTTTTGTGTTAACTGAATACCATCAACTACTAAAAAAACAAAATTTGTCCAATCAAATGATGGCAAACTGTTTCTTTTAGCTACCAACAACAGGAACATGTAGTAAAATAAAACAAACAAAAAAAACTACACTCACATATCAGGTGGTGATCCTGGGCCACTGGGACTTCCTCCATCCATCTTAATAGGTTTACGTAACTCATATGAGATTGGGTCAGTACCACGGGCAATCAGAGGGGGCAAAGTTGGGACCCCGCTGCCATTGGAAAGGGGTGAGGGCTTCCGGGTCGCTGCTACATCAAGAGTAAGGCCATCATCTGGCAAAAGTCCCCCTGAGCGAGGTGCCGGACGCTTATTCATCTTACGATACCTGGCAAACATAAAATACATTAGAAAACAATAAGAAATATAGTAGGGACTGTTGATGAAGGTAATGGGGAAATTATATATCAAAGAAGAATATTTAATCTGTGCTGATAAAATTAAAACTTACTTCTCCAGTTCTTCCTGAGAGTGAGCAAAGGTGCAGCTAGCTCCACGAGGACAGCCACCTTTCTGCTTCATGTCACGGCACATGTAAGTCTTGTATTTGCTGTGCTGAGGAGGCTTTAGAGAAACAGAAACAATTTTTTGAGTATGATTTTTTTTTTTTAATGATGAAAACAACATAGCATATTAAAATGCAAACACAGCTCTATGAAACCCTGTTCAGATATAAGATATGAAACATTAATGGCTTCATCAACCCGTTAAAAGCAACAGAATACAGTCCCTCAGAAATCAGTCCCTCTAAATTTAATGTTCCTTGTGTTCACATATGCCTTTAAAAGTGGAGAAGAGCACCTTATTTCATGCATGATAGACTGTCAAAACTTATGTAACATCTGTTTAAAAATGTTAAGTATAAACGAACAAAAAAAAGAATCATTACAAGTTTATTTCTAGAAGTCTTTTAAACATTAAGAAACATCAACCTGTTGAGGATCAGCTCCTTTCTTGCTGTGGTTCTGGATGAAGTCAACCAGGCCGTGTACCACTGTTTTCACTGCTACCAACCCCTTTTCAAGCTGCTCCCATGTAGGAGGCGGAGCATCTGGGGAAGAAAATGAAGATAATGAAAAAAACTGTGAAAAAAAAACTTTTTATCAATAGATTTACATTAGTCATTACAAGCAACTTCTTACCAGGACTGGGATCAATGTTTGCAAGTAGTTCCAAGTGGGGTCGCAGCCTGTTGAGGTTGGCTGGGTCCCCAGTCCTTTGCAGAGCAATTGTCAGCTCCTGAACACTTTGGGCAAAAGATGCTGGGGTCTGCAGCTATGCCAAAAGCATTGAAAATAAAGAAGCACATAATAAATAAACTGGCATATATATCCAGAAAACTGTTTTAATAGAGTTTTAAAAAAAGTCTAGCAAACACACAAAACATTATCTGTGAGGGGTGTACCATTTCTGGAATTAAATGGACAAAAGAAATGTAAAAAACTATTTTAGTCACATACCTTATCTATAATGGACTGCATGTGTGACTTGTGAGACTGATCTCCATACAACAGAGAAGACCACTGGTCAGGTGCAATGCGCAATCCACCTTCCATGGCAATCTGAACAATCTGAGAGTCATGCTCACGTCGCAGTGCCTCGTATGTACGGAACTCCTCTTTTAGCTGCATCAGTGACGAATCTTCATCACGTTTGGTAACCTAAACAACAGCAGCATAATTGCCCCCCCCCCCCCTTCAGTTAAGCATCTACATGTAAAACTTAAGCATTGTCACCATCACAGAATTTATTACCACAGATTTTTTTAAATCCATATTTCTGTCTAGACGAAATTGAACATATCAAGTTAATTAGTTGTCCTGTGGAGCAAAACCAAATGACTTCTTACATTTCTTATGAACATCAAAACAATCATGTTTTTTCTGGGTGTCAGAGACATACCTTGAAGCAGGAGGCCCTGTAAAGGAGCTGTACTACGTGGCCTATGCTAGTTTTAGAGGCCTGAGGGAAGCGTGGCTCCAGCCTCTGGACTACAAACAGAACCAACACCTTCCTGGACAAGGCAGAACCATCTTCCAAAGCAAGGAGGACCAACTTTAGTGCTTCCTCCTGCATTGCTAGGGGAGATAAAAACACAAGAACTTTGAGTAATAGCTCATAACCCTGAGTAACAGTTGTTTAGAGAAAAGCCCTGTAAATTTGCAAGCAACAAGAATAAATGGACAACACGATTTCAACTTGCAGGTAACTCAAAACTACCTGGGCCAAGAAACTGACATCCTCGAGCACGAACAGCAGCCCATAGATTGGAGGAGAGCTGCTGTGGATTCTGGTGCTGCAAGATGAGTTCAGTGACAGTCCGCTCACCAAGAGAGCGAGCAGCTCTCATGGCCCTAACACGACCCTCTTCCTCTACCAGCTGGCAGTGGACCAAAGTTACCAGTTTCCTCTGCATGGGTCGACTCAATATGCTTTGGGCTGTGTTGCTCAGACCCACACCTGGTAAGACATGAAGGTAAACCTTTATATCAGTACAATGCAATATGTTTAGAGCATCACAAAATACATCCAAAATTTAGGATGGGTGTATATCGTTTTCCTTACAATAATAATATTAGATAACATTCACCACTAGATGTCAAGCATATTTTATAGGGCCCTACATTACAAATGAGTAATTTTCCACAAAGAGCTGAGAGTCACATTGTGCCCTTTATTCCCAGCTTCTGTCATTATTGCCCCTTTCACAATCTCCTCTTTGCCATAATATAGATCTGAGATGGAATTTTTCATTTGTTGAGTTACACTGGGGGAAAAAAAAGAACCCATAATACACTACACATTCTAAATAAAAGTATTACTTTTGTTTTATCCAATATGCTTCAGTTGTTTTAATGAGTTGTCTATTACAATACTACAATATTACAATCATTAGGGCTGTCAAAGTTAACGCTTTATTAACGCGTTAATGCAACTTCCTTTTAATGGTGGTCATTTTTTTAACGCGCAATTAACGCACGCACTGCCGGTGTAATTTCTGGAAGAAATGTGGAAAGAAACGGACACAGAATGGAACTTTTACACGGACAGTTTAACTTTAAAGTTCTGCCAGATGGTTTTCTGGACGAGACGAGATTTTATCAACCAAGTTCACCAGATAATGCAGGAGAATGAGACTCAAACGACCATGGGTCGAGGAACACAAAATGAAACTTAAACTTGCGGTGACAGACAGGATGCCTTGCAGCGCCGCAATGCATTCAAGGTAGCCTGGAAATCACAAATCTCACAGTCTACCTCACACAAAGACAACTACAACATTAAAAAATAAACAAATCAGGATTAATTATCTGTTTAAAATATATATTGGCTTCCTAACAACTTACATTAGTATCATATAATAACAAATATCCTGTTAGAAAATTAAAAAAAAAAAAGATTTTAAAAATTATGCGATTAATCGTGCGTTAACTCAGGACCCTCATGCAATTAATCGCGATTAAAAATTTTAATGGACTGATAGCACTAGTTAATATATTTATATAATCCTTTACAGTGGTAACTTGCACTTAATTACAAAGCCAACAGCAAGCCAGAAGAATACATAAAATATGTACTGAAATATACACTGCATGGCAAAAAAAAGAAAAGAAAAAAAAGGTCACATTAATATCTTGTTGGACCACCTTCAGCTTTGATTATTTAATTCGGAATTAATTATTCAGAATTAAATGATTCGGAATTAAAGTATTCTCCTTCAGGTTTACATGGAAATAATAATTCCGGATTAAAGTTTACATGGAAAACACATTTTCTTAATTCCGTGTCAGTGAAGTATTTACGTCTACTGGAAGAAAACAAACTCTGCTTCCTGCTTCTCTTCTTTTCGACTACAACATGTATAAACCACTTAAGTAGTACCATTCTCCCTTGATTTTGATTCTAATTTTGAAGCTGCAGCTAGACCAGGTGTCCTCAAAGTCCGGACTCAGGTCTGGATCCGGACCACGAGGCACGTCAGTTCGGACACAGGCTAAATTTTGTTTTGAATTACAAAATGCTATTAGCCTAAGTCTTTTTCAAATTTAATATTCCATATAGGAAATAGGAAAAAAATTGTTTATAGTGTGAAATAGTGTCCTTGGATATTATTTACTGCGATCTATTGATAACAACTCTATATGTTCACCAACTTTTGCTATCTCCCCTATTAATCAGTATGTCTCGACCGTTGACAGCCAACCTGCCCCTCCGTATGTGAAACAGGCAGGAGGGCATGAGCAGAGAGCTGCTATAAATGATAGGAACCAGTAGCCTATCAGTACACAGGGGTTGTAATGTTAGAGCCAATCAGAAGCAAAGAAGGGCGGGTATTTGTAACAACTCCTCCGTTAGATCTTCTGGACAAAGATGAATCAGAAATGAGAAGCTACTTGTTGGATCATTTAGGGTTAAATATCTTCTTGCCAGCTGAAAAATCATCACCCATCCAGTAATTATCCAATAGGAGGCTTGCACCTATGTGATTAGTTGAATCCAGGTGGCGACTTTTTTTGGGGCCAAGCAGTGTAATTAAGTATATAAGCCAAAGTTAAGCACAAAATTTTTTACTGAAAGTTCCCTGTTCAAATCTGCAGTCACCATCGCAGATGTTTCAGTAAAGTGATCTTTTTTGGACAAGACTGTCAAATATAAACAAAAAGCTCAGCTGAATGTGAGCACCATTTTGTTCCACAAAAATCAGTGAAACATGTCTCTGTTTAAGCTCTGAGTTTGTTTGTTTGTTTTTTCCCATCAAAAACCTTGATTATGTCCTGTAATCCTGGATATGGATGTCTAGGGTGATACAGAAAGACTGACAAGGAGATGACAAGGCAGAGGAGACAGACCAGGTGGGGAACAAACAAACACCCTTGTAAACCATGCCCCCACAGATCAAAAAGCTAATACTATTAGTAATAATACTAAAATAATAAATAATAAAAACAGTAACATAAGAAGAGTCTGATTTATACAAGAAAACTGTTAGGCAGCATTTTGAAGTCTAATATCACTGTTGCTTGACATATTACAAAGTTTAACAGATGGTAATATAGGATGAGCAAAAACTATTAAAAGGTAATTAACATTCTGTGTTGAAGTACCTCTGGTGTTGCTGAGGGGTTTAAGGTAGAGGGCCAGTTCCTCCACACACTGCCTGGACACCTCGTAATTCTGTGAATCCTCTGGACTGGTAATCAAGGCAACTGGCTGAACCTTAGGAACCTGAAGCACAAAACAAAACTCATTTTAATACAGATGGCAGAAAAATCTAAAACCATTAAGTGGAGTTATGACTCAAAAATGACACTGTGCAAATATTAATATCAAATACCTCTATGTGCCGATACAAAAACATGTGTATTTGAACTTTTTTTATAGAGAAATGCATTTACAAACTAAATACAGGACATATTACCTGCTGAAATAAAATTAAAATTTTGAATGAAAACCAATTTTACTTAACCTGAACTGTTATGTAAGACAAACGTTCACAACTGCATCACAATATTTACAACTTTGCTGAAATAATGTTACAGCCTGGCCATGTTTTTATGATCATTACTAAAGCACAGAATTTGAATAATTTAGTTTTATCTTGAAACATTTGTATCTGGCCAAAGAAATAAGACTGACAAGAAAAGGGGCTGGGCCATATGGCCAAACAAAAACATCTCAGATTTGACCAATAAAATGAGTGAAAGCAAAGTGCTTTTACATTATTTAATTAATAAACTTAACCGACTTTCCCTCCTCAAATACAAACCTAGAAATTTTTTTGCATATTGTTCTAAATACTCCTTTTTAAAAATATACCCTAAAAATGTACAGATCTGACAGTGCACCTTCAAATCTTTTTCAAAATTTGAATGCACGGGCTTCCTCGTAAAATAAAGGCCCATTCTTATATAACACTTTAAAAACATAGCCATAATACCATAATCAATAAATGCACTTGATGCCGTTGGAGAAATGTTTTCACTTTGGTTAACTTCCACAAAACTTTATATTCAATTTATACTTCTACCTACATTATTGTGCAGCATGCATTAAACCACTGGCGATTAAGAGGGTGAAAGAGCCACAGCTGTCCAACCCCCTGGGGCTCTCTTCAAGGTTTTAGTGTGGGTCTCTTAAGGAAAGCAGTGTCTGCAACAGCTTTCCCATCATACTACTTCCCAGGTCAACCACTGCAGGCTTTTGCCCAGTGCTGAGACAGTGGTCACCATGGTCAAACCTTGCTATCATCTTGACAACCACACTCAAAGCAGCTTGAAACGGACCAAAAAAAAAATCAGGAGGAATAAAAATCGAATTTCCTTTACAGAAAAAAAGCCTTGAATAACTAAAATAATCAATAAAAATCTGTTTAGTGACTAGTCCTTGCACTAGGAACTTTATATTGGTTATTTCAAAAAGCCTTTACAATGCAATTTGAAATTGTGCTTCATATCATTAGAATTCATAACCAAAATTAAAGATGGCTGGTTGTCAGTTGTTGTGGCTACATTGTCAACATGTCATCAAAATGTTACCAATCGTGTTAGTACATGTGTTCACTGCTGGACTAATCTTTAAATATGAATTTATATTTGCTGTATTTAATTTTTATTTTGAAACAAATTTGGTATCATCAAGTTGCATAGACAGTATCCAAGAATAATCATTTAATCAGGTGTGAACTCCATGATGCAAATTTAGCAGCGATATGCGACATTGAGCTTAGAGACGGGATGTCCCTTACAAGTACAGTCACATTTCAGCTGTATGGTCTGTACACTGATGGTATCAATTACTACAAAGTCTAACCATGGAAACTTAGCTATTAGCTGTGCCTCACCCTGTTGGACAAACACTGCTTTAAAGAAGCATAGTTTTACTGATTGTGCCAGCACTCAGTAAACCAATAAAATTCAACTCATTGCTCAATGACTGTGGGGTGACTCATAAAAGAATCTCCATGGTTTGTATGTCATGGAACAGCCTGTGCAGTATATTTTACAATAATCCACAATTAGTGATTATTACAACCTTAACCATTAGTATTGTCAAGACAGGAATGGTATCAGAAGATGTTTCATGATTGAAACATCCTTGGGCTGCTGTAATTGAACACAAGCCACCATCAGCAAAAGCTCTACACAGCTAATGTGATTTCTCTACATTCATTTAGCGATTAATGGCAAATATATGCAGATTTGAGTCTTACCTGGCCTCCCACCAGCTGCAACAGGGCCGTGTTGACAGGTAGCTGCTCAATGTCTGTGCTGATGGCTGTCTGGTCAAAGGGACAGGCCTTTCGGTGCAACTTGTTCAGGCACATCTTGCAGACAGTATGCCCACAGCCCAAGCTGATGGGCCTGCGAACAGTCTCCTCAAATGTCTGTGTGCAGATTGGGCACAGCAGAAACTCTGTCCATTGTGGTGCTTGCACTGGCATGGTTATATGTTGATGGGATGGGTGTTTATAAATGTAAGTAAGATTAAACACAAAGAAAAAAAAATATAATAATTATTTATATAGATATATGGAAGATTCCACTGGAATCAAGATTTTTTTTCCCCGAACTCAATCGTTCTTAAATTTCTTCACACATTGTGGATATTGTATCACATCTCGTGATGAATACTGTAAGAGAGAGAGAGAGAGACAGAGAAGTCAATTAAAAATTTTGAAATAATAAAGTGATTTGAACAATTATAAAAGAATGTCAAAATGGAGCTTAACGTATAGTGTTTCTTTTAAATACAACCAAACTTCTACTTAATGCACCATCGATATATAACAAAGTTTTCAATGCATTTGTAGCTAAGAATAAACTCTAGGCTGGGGGCTGACTATGTCGACAGGTTAAAGCTGTTTTTTTGTTTTTCTCTGATCGTCGACACACATTATCAAATCGTAACAAAAGTAATTATCAAAAGGTTTAACAGCACACATGTGCAAGGTATAAATCTATAAACGACGAAAACGGATCAAAACAACTGCTGTGTGGCCTACTTACAGAAGCCTGTTACTACTATGACTATGGACAAAGGGTACAGAAAGGGCTAGCATCCAAGAGCCTCAATGCTATCTAATGCAATGAGGCTAACATTTTTCTTTTATTACGAACAGGTGGATTCAGCTAACATTTAAACTTACGTACAAATTTAAATTTGATGAACGATTAATTTCCATAACCGCAACACTCTTACATTTCGCTCTACTCCAATTAATTGTCTATGTATTGTGACGCGATATGTTAGCTTACTTTTAGCAACCCAAGCTATATGGGTGGCTAGTTGGCTAGTTTCGCTAAAGAGTAAACATTGCTTAATCAAAATTATCCCTTCATTGTCCAAATCCTGTTGGTTGTCGGCTATCGTGTAATTACTATAGTTATTTTACTAATAGATTTGGATTAAATACACTTCCAAGAACACCAGTTACCATTTCTGTAATTGGTCAAGGAAACGGTAGCTAGCTGACAAACCGTAGACAACCATCTGACTTGCAGCAGTGATATTATGTAACGCTAGCCTCCGAGGCTTACGAGCATATTTGCTGCATCAAACTGGATTTACAATAATTGGAAAAATCACTTTCAACACGATTCCCGTTAAATATTTAAAATCTTGGTAGAATTATGCTTTGGTCATACTTTGAGAGGCAGCTAACTTCACTGTTCTTGTTAGAATAAATCCAGGAGGCTAACATGCTAACGAACAAACGTTACTCCTCCCTATAATGTAGCTGTTAGCTTGTACGCTAGCTATCTTTATGTTAGCAGCAACTAAACATCGCTATGCGTCATCAATGTGACTAAAACTAAACCATGCAGCGATTTTTATTTCCTAGTTAACTCACTGAATGACAAAACATGAAAATTCTTGTCGATGCTACTCACTTATTCCAAAAGACTTGGAAGTATTTCATCTTTCTTTAGAAAACGGTTGCAATATTTTTCTGCCATGTCGACTGTGCAGCTTCGCTGCTGCCGAGGTTTTGAGGAGGGTGTCAACTCTAAGAGACTCGCTAGCCGGTTACAGCTAGCTGAGCAAGATGTATGTGTGTGTGTGTGCGTGTAATTGTGTGCGCGCGAATGAAAGTCTAAATGGCGTCCTCTGTTGACAATGGACCGCATGCACAGCAACAACACATAACTGAGCAACTTCTGCCACTCTGGACACATCTGGGGTTTGCAACAACTGGCATCGAGAACGTTTTCCTAATAAGGGTATAGGCCAAGGGGCGTAAAGAGTGAGGGGTTTATTGGTCTTGAAAATATTACAAGAGGACTCAGGGGGACCCTGCTCTTAAACCAGAGATGTCATACAATAACCTATATTATAGAGACAAAAAAGGGAAATAAAGGACAAAAAAAAAGATTTAATTTAACTTGCTAAAAAAGGGGGGGGAGTCAATGACTACAGAGATGCAGTCACCGTAGTAGCTAGTGATTAAACAAACACCTTAATAAGCACTCAAAATTAAACAAAACAGCAGCAAGATTCACTATAGAAGACAAAATCTCAACAAAGCCGATATCATTATTGTCGTTTTCATTGTGCGTGTGTTGGTCCTCAGAAGAAGGGAGAGCGAAGGGCTTTTATACAGCTGTGATCTGTGGTCCATTGTTTATAATCCCGCATGATTTAGCTTGACGGTGTATAAATCTAGTACTTGTGTGCGCGCATGCATGTGTGTGAGCACAGAAGAGATGGAAAAGGAGAGGGGAGGCGGCATAGGATAAAACGAGACCGAGGGAGGGATCAGCTGTAGGCCTATTGACATGTAAGAATCAGTTGACAGTTGTTTTTAGGAGACACATTCTGTCTTGGATCCCAGCTGTATCAGAGCTTTCACCAGAAATACCACATGCTTTTTTGGAAGCAGTATGTCATTTTGCATTTGTATATTTATTTACATTGGCTTGCTATTGTTTGTGTGTGTGCATGTGGGGGGGTGGGAGTTCGGTGTGTGTGCACCCTGTAATTACGCAACAGAGGGCGTCGCGAGGCAAGGATGAAATTAAAGCAAGCATTTTTGTATTCCATTTTTATTAATCCCACTGATTTCTGAAAGGATTACTGGACCAATCGTGATAGAGGGACCGCTGGCTCGCTTTACACTGCTCGGATTGAGAACTACGTAGTCAGCTAGTGGAAACAGCGCTACGATCTGGAGAAGCATCAAGATATTTCATTGGACTTCATTTTTTTTGTGCAATGGAAACAGTTGCAGCGTCTTTTTGCTTATTTTGGTATACCGTACGGCTGGTTGGGGCAGGGTATGAAGGGTAACTTTAATTTGTGCAGTTTCATCGAAACCTGTGGTAACTTTTTTTTCTTTTTCTAACGATGGTCAACGCTGGAATTGTGTTTTAAAGAACACCATCTCCACTAAATAACCAGGTAGCATTTTCGTTCTTTTCATAAAATATATTCTTTTTATATATTGAGAGGCCACTTTACTTATGATATAAAATGCACACGTTTTTATGAAGCAGTCCTGCATAATAATCTATGAGGGTTTTAGAATTATTTCTTTAAAATGTGAATGATTAAGTGTGAATTCACAACCATAGCCTAGGTAACGGATATGCAGAAAACATTGAGTGGGTGTACATTTTTGTTTGATACAGATCTTAACTATAAAAAGAAAAAGAAACAACATCATTGTGCTAAGGATTGTAGGATCTCAATTGCAGACAGCAGTTGCTTATTCTTGTTCTAAAGGATTATCCTGTGCCCTGCAAAGTAATCACTGGATAAGGCAACGTGACTGAATCCACAATACATATCTCCCCTACTACAAAGAGAGGAACCAGTAACTTGTTTCACATTCTTTTTGTGAGGATGAAAGATGGTAAAATTTTGCTCTTTTTTTTAGAATCTGTTTGGACCTTTTTTTGCATGACCAGCCAATGGAGGAGGAGAAAGCAGGTGATATTATTCGTCCAAAATCCAATTGCCCTGTACCCACCAGGCTTCCCATTAACTGGGGGCTCATTACCGGCCCTGTTCCTGAGCCTGTTTCCTCAGCATCCTCCTTGAGCACCTCACTTCCTCCTCCTCAGAGTTCAGCTGTGCACACTCTACAGACCAAGGTGAAGTCGCTGACCCAGAGAAGGACAAGAGGGAGGGAAAGAGAGAGGGACAGAGAAAAGTTGGACACAGAGTTGCAAGTGAACAGTCCGGCTGGGGAGATTTCATCTGAAGTCTTTCTCAAGCAGCGAACAAGAGTAAAAGGGCAGCTATCCTTGCCTGCAACCTCCTGGCGATCAGGTGCAGCGAGGGACTTAAGCAGTAGTGATGAAGAGGAGGAGGTAGAGGTGCAGGTTAGGTTGGAGATACACAGTCCTCCAGCTGAGGCACAAACAGGGCAAGAGAGAGAAGGAAGTGAAGAGGAGAAATCAGAAAATTGTGAAGACCAGGTCATTTCTCAGACAAGACAGCTTTGTGGGCTTGGGGAGGGCACTAGTCTGGAGAGTCTTCTTTCGGACAACTCAAGCAGTAGCAAGGACGATCCATCACCTCCTTCTCCACTGCCTGTCCTGTCCTCCTCTCCCACTACAACTTGTTCTTCTGCGACGTCTTCATCTTCAGTAAAACACTGGGCGCCTCCAAAGGGCTTCTGGAAAGTTGCACGCCCAGAAACTTTGCTTCTTAATGGGGTTGGCCCTCACAACATACCCCCCACTTTACCTTTGAAGGACTACACTCAGATAGAGGCACAGGCAGCGCCTCAGACAAAGTCTAAACCATCTGACACAAGGAATATGAATGACATGGGATGTGTGGTTGATGATACTGCAGCATCATCAGAGTTCAAATACTCAGATAGTGTGGAGTGCTACTTGGAAAAGTGTGAGCAAAGTGAGGCACATGTGCCTGATTCAGCTAAAGGACTGTGCAGTTCAGATAGCTGGGAAAGCATGTCTTCTCAAAGTGAAGTGCTCTGTGCAGATCTCAAGCTCAGAGTGAAGGAGAGGGCCTATGCAAAATTAAGGGAAAGACAACAAAACTGCAGAGAGGAGCGAGATCAGCATGGAGAAGAAAGTGTTGGCTATTATGGAGATATAACATACAGAGTGGATTATAAAGGTAAGACTGTGGTGATTATGCATGTTTAATGTCAGATGCAGAACTTGTATAATTAATGCATCAAAATTATTAAAAAAAAGATGAACCTAAATTAGTTTGTTTAATGTTCCTCCACGTCTTGAATTGGCTGCGCTGTTAATTTGTTTATAAACGGTTTGTATCACATAGGTTTTGGCTATGTCAGAAAACGCTTAAGTTTGTTTTTTCACTCTTCCTATTTAGTAGCGATATGTCATGATGAATAACTAAGCATTTAAAAACCCACGTTGATACAAATGAGAAAACAGACCATTTTTTAATTTGAATGAAAGCTTTATAACAAGTGCCTGTACCTCAGTTAGATTTCTTTGGTTATTGTTTCTAACTTTCATTTGGGGAAGTTGGAAATGAGATAAAAATGACTGCATCTGCAATTTCCCAATAAGTTGTGGTGGTGTATTAGTATCTTGAAGGAAATAGAAGATTCAAAACATTTCTGTCTATTTTCAGAGTTTCCCCAACAGCATGTTAAACCTTTAAAATCATGTTTGTCCAGTTATGTAAGTACTATGTTTTCCAGTTGTTAGGATCATTCAAAATGCCATTTGCAAGCCGTTTTCTGTCTACCTCGAATGTTGCATTAAAATGCAGTATGTAACCTGGCTGATTCCCAGTGCTGAACAGATGTCAGATGTGCAGATGTGCATGAGGGTGTTGCTATTATTAGCAGTCAGAGCAGTGGGGGAAGTGTTTCTGTGGTTGTATTGCTGTCTGAGTGCTGATGGATGTCTTTGTGTGCATGTAGGATGACAGATTATATATATTTCAGTGTTGTTTATGTATGAATTGCACATATTCCTCCTGCATGTGGCACAATGCCAGATAATAAGGATAATAAGGTGCAAACTCCAATATATATAAATAAATAGGTAATCTTTCCATGTCAGAAATCTTCTATCATATTTCTTCTATTGGTTGCATAACCTGTCTTCTTCTTTGACTGACATTTAAATTCAGTCATGCCTAACCTACAGGACTTACTGAATCTTATGGTACGAAGATTTATGAAAACCCACATGATCATAAAAAACTCCAGTAGCTTTAATACCCAAATGTCCCTGTAGGTGACATCATGGATGATTACTTTCTTGTCAGTTGTATATGCCCCCAAGCATGTGCTAAATAAATACTGACCCTAAAAAATGTACTTTATGGACTAGAGAATAAAAAGGGAAACAGAAACAAGAAATTCTTTGTTCTACAGAGACAAACATTTTGGATGAATTTTTTTAAACAAATTGTAAAAAGAAAGTACCCGCTCTCAGTTCTAATGTGTTATATATTAGGACATTAAAAACAACAATAATCTGGTCCTTACTATGTTTCAAGATTAGGTAAGGACAACGTAAAATAAGCAGCCCATTACACCATTACACCATGTCATTATTTGTCTATCAAAAACTAAACCTTTTTTTTTGTTTTTTACTTTTACTATGCATGGCATAATTCCTTTTTCAGATTAAATCAGAGTTGTACTTTCCTTTTGTGTTTTGTGACAGTTTCAGGTAGCCATGGTGTTTTGGACAGCACAGACACAACCCTTCTCGCTCAGGAGCTTGAACCCTATTTGAGGTGAGCAATGAATGCATTGTTTGGGAGGTTGGCAACATACAACCCTTATATATTTGATCATTTCCCACCTCATATATTTCCTCTCTACAGTTACAGCTACAAGAAATTTTGGGAATGTTTTATGCTCAAGTAAAGTAACTGCAGCACTAAACAATCAAACAAAAATTGTGACAATAGAGTTTAATAATTCATAAGAACTGATGCGGGTATGAAAGGGAATTTTTTTATGAGTAACAGAAACTATTCTCTTATCAAACTGATATTTTACCCATTTTTAATTGATATTTTAAATCTGAGTTAGAACATCATACGTCTTTCAGTTTGTCATGCATCATATCTGGAATTGTTTATTTTATCACCTATTTTGCAATAGCAAGCAATGTTATGTTGTGTATTATGATACTAAACTGTGGAATGAAACAGTTGCTCATTAGATACCTAAACAGGTTGCTAAATTTATTGTGCTTTTAAGTGTTGGGATAAGAAAAAAAGTGGTGGGAAAAATTGTGATCTATTGAAACACAATATGTTCTAGTCTTGATACACAGGAGAGAATGAATCACACTCAGTCCATTACAAGGATAATCCACATGGCTAGTGTATCATGCTATCTTTATCACTGGGCCAGGGGATAAAGACAAGTACAGACGATGAAGCACAATACAGAGCAGCTTAGCTGCTGGGCGCAAGGATAGATGGATGCATGACGTTCCTATCTGCTGCTCATCACTGGGGCCACTCCCCAGTCTATCTATCTCATATTACATAAGACAGCTTAAAAAGATGCAGCTTGATTCTCTCTGAGATAAGTCAATCTTTGGGAAATATGATGTCATTGGATATATGTCAACACAGATCAAGCTCAACATATTTTAACTCTTTATAGAATATTAACTGAAATCAAACATATGAAGATTGTTCGAGTGTCACCATACTCTCATATCTATCCATTTGCTTCCTGTTTTCATCTCTTATGGGATATATTTCTGTCCTTATGATCTTTTTTCTCTTGATCATCAGATCACTTCTTATAATCAGTGATGAGCTACCTCTCAGCCCAAGGCATGAGGAAGCCAAGCGTCTTCTGGAGCGAGCTAGACTCAAGGCTCGCTCCAATCCCTTTAAAGGTGATCGCCCCAGACGCTCCCATTCTGATCAGAGATCCACTGTGTAAGTTGGATGAAAAGAAAAAAACAAAACAGAAACATTCTGCGTTTTATAACTTGTTGCTTCCTTGGGAGTTGAATGTATGTGGATATGATTCATGGTGTGATGAAAAGTCCTTCTTGCTAAACACTTATTAGTTTATTGTGTTTATTTATTGTTTGTTTCCTATCATAATGTCTCTCTCTTTGCTATGCAGCTACAGTAACTTCCTCTCTGCTTTGTCAATCATTTGCTTGCACTTGGCTTGTTGCATAACTGAAAGCTTTGAAACATGACCATCCTTTGTGATTACAAGCACAAATCTGACAATGCCGTGAAAACATTTGCTTTTATTCTGCTTATGTAACAGTGTAAACATCATGCAGTCTTTTTCCTTAAATCCCCTTTTATAACCAGGAAGCCTTTACCTGATTCAGGATAAAGAGTACTTGCAATGGATCCTATATCCATGATTGTACATATTAAATCTGGTCTGTGGGGACTGAGACAAATGTTGTCACTATATGTAGGACACCGAATAAATCATTGATTATCAGGTGGTCCGTAAAGATGCCTATGGAGCAGGTTAAGATGGTATGGAATTTTCTTCCCTTTTTCTGCAGGAAGAAGCAGCAAGTTGAATCCCCCAGTTCAACAACAACACAGAAACCAGCTCAAACCAAAGAAGATCTTCCTTCCCAAGCTGTGTCTGGTCCCCTTCTTGTCCCCACTCAGAGAGACACTTCTCCCAGTGACCAAACAGGCCGATCCAGACGGTACGGTTGTTCGCCCACACGTGTACGCTTTGAGGATGAATCAGAGAAAGAAGCAGAGTCTCGCTATTTGGACAGAGTGAGACAGCGCGGCAGGCCTGGGATGCCAAAGTCCAAAAGTAGAGAAAGTAATACAGATTCCAGCAGTAGTGGCTCAGAGAGGAGCAGAAGTCAAAGAAGTGTCTCTTTGCCTCCCTCTCAGAAACAAGAAGATAATAATGTGGCAACAAGTGATGAAACCGCTACAATTGTTAAAGAAATAATAGTGCTGGTGAAGAAGTGTGAAGCTTGCGGGTCTGTAGTTAGGGAACCTCAGCCAGTCTCACCACCATCAGGTCCACTGAACAGTGAGCCGCAGCAATCTGGAAACATAGAGGATCCTCGGGGAAAAGTACCTCCTCGCTTGGTACCCTCAAACAAACCAGATACAAGTACTCGCCCTAAAGCTCCGCTCACAGTCACTTTTGCTGGAGCTTATGTACTAGGGGAAAATAAAGAAAGTAGCACAAGCTGGAAGTCATCTGGTTTTGGGAAACTCAGGAGAAGGAGCAGGAAAGGAGAAATCCGGTTAGAGTCGGGCAATGGTCCTTACGGCCCATCATGGGCTCAGCGACGTAACTCAAATCCACGTAACAGGGTCAACTTAAGCAGAGCAGTTTCATTTGCTCCTGATAGCCCTGTTGATCTGGAGCCACATTTACTTGAAGCATCTGGTGAACTAAGAGAATCCCCCACCCCATCGCTGCCCATAAAATCAGCACTGAAGTCAAGCTCAAGAAATCGCTCTGCTACAAGCCAATCCACTGTTCAGTTCCAGATGTCCTCAAATCAGGGAGGAGAGAGCGGATCCCAATCCCTTGACTCCCCAGAAACAAGAAGGGAGTCTCCTGTGTCTTTAAGCCAAGGGGCGCCTACATCAAGCAGCCCAGTGCCCTGTATCAGGCCCTCCACTCTGAGGTACTCGCCAGCCAGGGTCACCACTGATTTACCATCTGCTGAGATCTGGGATGCCACTCCAGATGGAACAGGTGAGTAGAGATTAGCAAAGCCCTTGTATAGTCATTTCAATCTGTAGTCCCTGCTGTTTATTCCACACAGTATGCCAGGACTTTATGATATAACAAACTGATAAAACTTTATATTTTACAAACAGATCAGATGTAATAGTAAAAAAAAATCTTAATCTGTAATGCTATGGTCACTAGCTGTCAGTTAATGATAGCAGTGAAAAGTGTCTAAAACGTAGTGAAGAGGAAGTATCAGTATATTACAGTACACTTCTGAATTGTGCTTCCAGAAGTGTGTGCTGCTTAATTAAAAATGGTATCACAGCAATGCTTGTCCAGACATCTCATATTCTGTATTTTCACAAACTGAATAAAAACTGTGAGATGACAGTGTTTTGGTTGGGCAGTGTCATGTCATGGAACAGGAACAGTGTGAAGCTGTGTAGTCTGTGAGAAGGTATAGTTTTCTAACCCTGACTCATTTAAAAAAACAAACATCTGAACCTAACCATGTGCTGTAATTCTAATCATAAACATGCATTTTAAAATCCTAACCAAGACCATTAGCAGGTGGAAGGGAAATAGAAAAAAAAAAGGAGAAGCAGAAAATAAGACAGTAGAAAATTGTGCAGGATAGAATTTCAATGTCAGCGGTCTGATACCCCTCACCAACTCCTTCTTTCCCTTACATGGAAATGTTGTCCTTGTCATGAGTGGCATCTGTCAACATCATTACAGGGCAAATATTAATGTTGTCACTTTGTGACAAGAGTGGGAACATCATCAGTAATATAGTATGACTGAAGTTGCATCATAGTAGAGAATTACAAAATGAAAATATAGTTATTGTTCCATTTTTAGCCTTCATGGTGAAACTGCATTGACATTGTGTTGGACATACACGTACTCAAAAATTTCACAAACTTAAGGTGATGGTTAACTCAAGTAAAAGTACTGCTTTCACTTTACCACAATGAAATGTAGAAAGAGTTGATCCTTACATCCAAAAAAATACTCATGAAATGGTATTTGAATAGAATGCAACTGAGTAAAAAACAACATGTCTAGAAAGAATAGAACTGAATAGTTTTATTTTACATGATTACAGCAGCCTAATGATTTTCTGTCTGCAGGTCTAAGTGGAGATAGTGGTTCTGGTTCAGACGGCCGTGCACTGCGTGGTCTTGGTATGTCTCGGACTGAGGACCTCAGAGCTGAGCTGTTGAGAGCAGAGCATCTGAAAGCTGAGGCTATATGGGAGGAAAACTCTGATGGTTCTAGGTAAGCCAAGATAACAGTGTTCTTATAGCTTAGGCAACAAATCCCTTGCCCCTGCCAACACTGTCCCCAGAATGACTTCAATGTGCCACTGGTAATAGTTTGGATTGGAGATTAAAACTCTGACCTACAGTTTATGAAATGTTATTGCTTCAAATATTCTACGAATACCAAGTAAATCCTGCCCTCTTTTGGTAGTAAAAGGCAATGGTCATTGGGTGGATTCATGCAAGACAGATAAAATGATTAGCACATTGAAATCAAAAAAGTTTTAAAAATGTGTGTCAGCTGATTGCTGTGTTGTTTCAGTTTTTATAAGTTTAAAGTCTATATTATTATTCAACTTTCCTCTTACAGAAAACTGGATGGAAGGCCAAAACTCTTCCTGCGTCGCTTCTTTTCCTCCATTGGCCTGAACAGTGTTGGCAGACTTGTGAAAGGCAGTCGGTCTAGTAGCATGGAGCAGCTCAGTATCCCTGCTGTTGCCCGGGCAAGTTCAGCTTCACCAAGCCCCACACGCAGACCTCAGCCGACTATCCGCATACAGAGGACCCCCTCACTGCAGACCCTCCACACAGTAAGCAGAAAGAATACAATTTACAGAATTAATCATTTTTCTCCAAATAATCATAATATGTATTATTATAATTTGTGTGTTGTACCAAACAGAGATAATTCATGTATTGTGATACAAAGCATTACCGTTCTAAAAGCCTTTTTGCTGAATTTTGCTAGGAGATGTTGTAGACATCTTGTTACAATGTCATTCATTTGCCACTAGGTGCTGCCATTGGCCCAGCTGCGTAAAGCCTCTTCTGTCCAGAGTTTAGAGAGGAGGACAGAGCGATCAACAATACTTGGAGAGGTGCAGATACCATATGGCCTGGCGCCCAGGTAGGTGTCAAAGGCAAATAAGATATTGAGAGAACACCAAGAATGAGGAATTATATAGAAATGAAAATGCAGTTTATTTTGTTTTATCTCATAAACATTTTAAACAAAATCACAAATCTCTTTTTCAACAGCCCTGATAGTCCCCAGCTCGAGCTTCATAGGGCCTTAAGCGTTGAAGATGTACTTGTCTCTAGAATGGTACGTCCTGTGAGCCGGGTCACCCAGGCTTTCCCTGATGGGACTCTCCTCCTGGAGCTTGTCAAACCTCCAAATGGTCCTTTTGGGTTTGTCATTTCGAGGGGAAAAGGTCGACCAGATACAGGTAACTTCTGTTAACTTTGTCATCTCTTTTAACTAGAGTTTGGTTTTGCATATGCACAGTTAATTTAATGCTTCATCAGTCAGGCTATCTTTCAACAGAAAAAGAGAGTAAAAAAAAAAGTAGCCATCACCATGAATTAAATATCATTCCTCCTTTTCTCATTTTGTCACCTGTCTCTAGGGGTATATGTTGAGAAAGTGGGTGACGGCAGTGGTGAGGGCCCATATGCTGGCCTTCTGAGCGTTGGTGATGAAATTCTACAGGTGAACGGGGAAGCAGTGGCAGGACTCAGTTTGGACCAGGTGACACGGCTCATGACCAGAGAAAGCACTGCTTCCCTTCGGATCTTGCCAGCACGACGCAATCAGCGCTAACCGCCTGACAGGCATGGCACACATCCACACGGATACTGACTGACCACATACCAATGCTGCAGATTAACTGTAACACATGGTAGCTGTAACAGTTCGGTTTGAAACAAGTCTACAGAGAAGAACATGCTTCATTTCTTTTAGCGCAAACCAATCCAACAAGTACAAAAAAATGCTGCAAAGAAAATGGATAAGAAAGTTTATATTGTGATATAGCATAGAATTTCACTTCCAGCTAATTTTTGTGACCAGATTTAGATAAAAGGGGATTCCACCTTACTTTTCTTTTTGCTCTTTACATCATGACATGACTAAGTGGGATAATGTTTTCTTGCACATTTGAAACTGTAAGTATCTGTCTGTCGTTGATTTGTATTTATTTGTTCATTAATCTTTTTATTTATTTGAGATGACTGATGAAATGTAAGGATGCATCAAATGTTAGCTTGGCCCATTGATCCCTAAACTAAGAGCTACGTGCAGGAGCAACAAAGAAAATAGATGTCCTTTTTTTAGAGCATCGTATTTCCCTTCATGGGCCTCTGTATGGTCCCCATATTTTGTTTATGCTATACTGCAAATTTTTTTTTCATGGACCTTATATTCATTTATTGCTTCTAATTAAAAATCCTTTATTTTGTCAAACTGTTTTTATGCTTGAATGTCATGTATTTGTTAATTATGCACTTTCCTTTACTACAGATAGAAAAAGGTCTGTATCTAAGGTTGCTCTGACATAAAAATAGCTGGACAAGTCAGGCAAATACATCTCATACAGCTGTAAAGGGGGTAAAGGGGTTGTTTCTTGGAATGCTGCTTTGAACACAGGATGTAGGATGATGGTCGTGACTACTGTTTCAGCAAGCCTCGTTTCAGGCCGTTACTTATGGTAAAGCTCTTATCTATCTATCTATCTATCTATCTATCTATCTATCTATCTATCTATCTATCTATCTATCTATCTATCTATCT
>JBBBVU010000008.1:13841134-13853919 GCA_037177055.1 Atherinosoma microstoma
CTTAATGCTTTCTGCACCCCGCTGTAATGTTTCTAATGTTTGTATGTAAAGCACCTTGAATTGTCATGTACATGAAAAGTGCTATACAAATAAACTTGCCTTGCCTTGCCTTAATGATTAGGATGCACAACCAGCACTTTTTCGGCTTTCTTCTGCCTTACAAGCCTTTTAAATCATATGCACATGAAAACTGGTTTCATGACAGAAAACTGGTTGCCACATAAAACAAATTCAGGAGTTTCAACAGAGGCAGAGGAGCTGATTTTGACAAGGAATGATATGTGGTGTATGAAAATCTGTAAGAATGTCCACAGTTTTTTGCGTCCTGATAACCTCCTTTGCTTATATGACAATAAATGATCATGAATAGATGGATGTTGCATAATTTTTTATGTATTCAAACTGCTTTGTGATGGGACATAAATTTTTTTAATGAATTGATGATGGACATATGATATTTTTAGTCCTTGTCAACAGCCTGTTCTTTCTTTTAAAACCTTTATTTTCCTCCAGTATGAAGACTGTCTCATTATAATTCTCCAAAACTTGAACATATTACTCCCTCTAGTGGAGGCCAAATATATTATTTACCTCAACTTTCTCAAATTTGGTTCACCAGCAAATGGCTTGTAGATTACTACTGAAGTGATAAACACCTTATAAGTTAGACAAAAACTCAGCTCAGTAAATGAAACTTCAGTATCAAGTTCAGCCAGAATGATTTTATTGCAGTTTTACAAAGAACTGAAATGTTGCATATGAGTAGGATATAAGCAGACCTCTTCCATCTGAAAACAGCGAGGCAGGTAAAGCATTTGGTTAGATTAGTATAACAGCAGCAAAGAGACTGAACAGCAAATTACGTCAAACTGACAGCAGTGCAATAAGCTAAAGGTTAGAATGGGAGCTCATTTACATGTTTTCCATCGCACTAGCTTTGTTTATTATGTCTGGGTAAAGCAGGAAGCCGGAGAAAGTGCTATCATCCTCACTGCTGGAATAAACTCCATTCCAGTCTCTCAGTGTTTCCAGCCACACCTGATCGCCCTCACTCAGATGCAGCAGTGCAAGGTTGGATGCTTGATCAATGTCCTGGCCATACAGGGAGTCTCTTGTCCGCAGCTTCCGCATCCCATTAACCACCAGGGCAGCACGCACAGGTCGGTTGCGAACAGTGATGTGATAAGTGAATAAGTAGACTCCTGAGTATGTGATATTAAACTTATGGAGTGCTGGGTCCCAGTGTCCCTCCCCGTTGTAAAACAACTTATCAAATTTCACAGGCAGGCCGGGTGGAGGGAAAGACCTGCTGGGGAACAATCCCACACTGAATGCAGAGCGAACCTGTTCCACACTCTCACCCGGATCGCCTTTAGGGCCCCGCGGCCCACGCCCACCTTTAGGCCCCCTCTCACCCTTCAACCCTGTCATACCCCTTGCCCCTGGTGGCCCTCTCTTCCCAATATCTCCCTTCCCTCCTGGAATCCCCCTTTCTCCCTTTACACCATCAGTTCCATTTGCTCCTGGAGGGCCTATCTCACCTTTTGGACCGAGGGGCCCCCGCTCACCCAAATCACCTTTCTCTCCTTTATCACCCTGTAAACACTCGCCTGTGAGCCCTTGTTCACCCTTCTGACCCTTTGCCCCAGCCACCCCTGGGAAACCCGTAGACCCTGTGCTGCCTTTAGTCCCATTCAAGCCAGGCTCTCCTTTTTCTCCCGGGTCCCCTTTCATCCCATTAACACCAGGATCACCTTTCTCTCCTCTGGGGCCCAGATCACCTGTAGAATATAGACAGTTATAAGCAAATATACATTTTATATAGTATACACTACAATTTTTCAAATTAGATTATTAGGTTAATAATCATTAAATGAATTTGTGATTCTAAACAATTTGTATAAGATTATCACTGATTATCCCAAATTTATTGTAAGATACTACAACCTTTTTCTCCGTGTTTCCCTGGAATCCCTGGGGGACCAGGCAAACCCAGTGGCCCTTGATCACCTTTTTCACCTGTAGCAGTTTTGATAAAAACAGTGTAGAAGATAATATCCAAAAAGAACTTGTACAAAGCATCATTTTGCAAAAAAGGAGCAAGGGACAGTGAAAGAGAAGCTGAGAGACATTCAAGAACTCTCCTGCTGAGCTCCGTTGTACCTATGTCACCATTGAGTCCATTGGATCCCGGTAATCCTGCTAGTCCTGGAGATCCTATGGGCCCAATTTCTCCCTTCTGTCCTGGCAACCCTGAAAAAAAACAAGCAAACAAACAAGACAAGATAATAAGACGGTTGGATTTTAGTCTTCACAAATTGATTTAAAAAATAGCATTTCATCTTACCAGGAGGGCCCCTCTCTCCTGGTAGTCCTGGTGGTCCTCTCTCTCCCATTGGCCCTTTAGGGCCTTTCTCTGGTGGACAGCACTCACAAAAGTTGAAGAAGCATTCATTGTAATCAAGAGTATAGTTTCCATGGGTGTTCCCAGGTGGGACTACAGGATCGACAGGAAATTCAGTTGGGAAAGTGTCGCTGTGGTAGGTGCTGCTGTCTGTTGAAGAGACAGAGTATACATCCAACATAAACTCAGTAGTTTCTTCTGTGTGCAAGCTGTTGGAAGATGATGGGGTTGTGGCAGTCCGTCCAAATCCTCCTCCCCCACTGCTTCCAGCTCTAGGTGGCTTGTTTGTGCTCTTAGGTTTGGGCCAGTGGGTGGTTCTGGCACCAGAGGTCAGCACAACCATCAGGGCTATGAAGAGAGCGGTCAGGATGATGAGGTGAGTGGATGGCATACCGAAGTTCTGGTGCACAAGCTGATAGGAGTTTAAATCAAAATTGAATTAAAAATACTTTATTAATCACTGAAGGAAAATTATACTAAAGTATACAGACAGAACAGATGCAGCACTGGTAATTTGTTTTTCAACATATATTGCTATATTGAAAAAAACAAGTGCATTTTACCTGTTGATGTAGATGGTGTTGACTCTTCACTCCATCCCATCCAAGCCATGGGTAGCGCTCGTTACCTCCTTCCTTTTATTACCCTTGTAGATCAACTTATGCACCTTTAAGCCAATGAAAGAACAAAGGAGAGAAAACACAGGGGGCTATCAAGAGGTAGGTGGGCTGGTGAGAACAGATTACATGACTCCTGAGGGATATGGAATAAAGCAGATTGTATACAAAGCAAGACTTTCTTCTTTGTGATATGGGATATGAATACAGTGCCCAACAGTGTATACACTATGAGGTTTTATCCTCAAACATGTTTTTTTATCCAGAAAGAAGAAAAAATATGAAGTTACGAAGGTTGACACGCTTTCACAGAACAGATGCACTCTGTTTTTACACATAAACTCACACATTCTTGGTAATGAATAACATGCCATATCAGTGTAAATGTTAGCGATCACACCATCTGGCATTACCTCAAAGTAGAAAAATGGATCACCCTACACCCAGTGGGAGAAGGATTGATGTCTTATAGCAGGTGGCATGGCATCACTGATCCAACCATTTACCCATGTTGATCTAACAAACCCAAAGAGCCCAGAAAACCTCATGGAAACCTTATATTAGCATCTCGGAAGTAAGCTTCACGTGTCTTAGAATGTGTGTTGGATGTCCTCTGACATTAATTCCTGGCTTCAACAGAAATAGACTAACATTTTAAGGTTTTGAGGGTTTTCCCTGCCCTTCAGTGTTCTTCTGATTTTTTTATGCATGTAAAACACCTGAAACTTACAAAACCCACATATTCCATGCCAAAAAGGTATTTTTATTCTCTTCTTTAAACAAGCAATGTGATATCTACTGGAAAACCACTTCCTTACCCTGACACTTTCCCACAAGCCCATTTTCTCACATGTATGAGAACCTATGGAAACCACATCAAAGAATTTGTACGTGTTATGGTATATAAAATCTTAGCCAGTAAACTAGAACTTTAAAAAAGGATTGTTAAAAGGCATTTTGCATGATGCACAAAAAAAGTAAAAAAAGAAACAAAACAACCACAAACAAACAAAAACAATTACAATGGTTCGCGAGAGCTGTACTGTGGGTTGTCACACTTCTGCAACAGACGTTTTCTCAACCACAGAAACTTCTGTTTTGTAACAAACTCTGTTGTAAGTGGACAGTTCTATGATCTAAAGCAGAGGTGGTGTGGTATAAAAATACTCAATATAGCATACACTCAAGCTGTTATTAAAGGTTTGAGATTTGAGTTGTTTTTGGTGTCAAAAAACTATTATCTTGACCCCATTCTTTGTAG
The DNA here is from genome assembly GCA_037177055.1 of Atherinosoma microstoma. Classification (NCBI taxonomy): domain Eukaryota; kingdom Metazoa; phylum Chordata; class Actinopteri; order Atheriniformes; family Atherinidae; genus Atherinosoma; species Atherinosoma microstoma. The sequence goes on from JBBBVU010000008.1 coordinate 13,845,417, forward strand.
CTTTTAGCCATAAGGTCTTTAAATTGAGAGCTTGCTGACGCACTTCACACAACCTGAAAATAGATTCAAAATGCACATATCCCTTAGTTTGGCTTTATTATGACAAGATATTTTCCCCTTTCGAAACAGAATTTTTTTTAAATTCCATTTATACAGATAAACTTCCTGTAAATCATTGAGTAACATCGTAGTGCCATCCCAAATATGAGTTATTAAAAAAAACTGAGAATGCTTATGTTTTCATTTATATGGCTTTCATTGCTGAATAATCACAATTTTTTTCACTAAACTAACCTAACATTCTTATCCTTAAAAGATGGGCTTGCATAAGCTCTCAAAATGAACAGATGAACGTTTCTTCTCTGTTTGAGAGGAACTCCCACCTCTTGGAGAGATTGGTAGCCCACACTGTAGCCTATGCTGCAACCGCATTGAGTGGATTAATTTTCAGGTTCTGACGTCAGACATTACTTTTTTCAAAATGCTGCTATATGTTGAATTACTTCAGAAAGCCACCAGTAGGCAGCATTAGCAACACAAGCAACCATCCCATCCACTGTAGCCTTCATGTCATCACCACTCCAGTTGTAAGTAATATTCGATTTCATTTGAATTTGTATCTGAAATGTACTTTTCACATGTTTTTGTAGGGTTTATCTGGATTATCTTCTATTCTAGGCTAAGTTGAACTATTTTATTAATTTATGTCAATTTACTTATGATAAAAAAAAAAGTAAGCAGACCATGATGACATTAACTGTATTAATGAAATATGAAATATGTTCTGAGGACGGTAGAGGAGTAGAGATGGTTGGGCTCTGATGATATATTTCAACGTACTGGATGACATCATATTTTAACTCTGCGGTAACCGCCATTGGTTCTGTTTCGCTTCTGCATTGAGAGCTCGCAGCTGCGCACACTTGTCAGCGCGGACTAAGTTTAAAAAACAAGTCGAACACACTACACAACACACTTCCGCTATTCACTGTCAAAATGAAAGCATTGCTCGGGCTGCGTTACATGGGGACGGGATCGCTCTGTCTCTCCTTCCTGATATGCTTTATTAAGACAAAGATTAAACTTCCGACCTTGTACCCACTGTCTCGTAGCCTACTTGACTGACGATTCTCAAGAATGGAAGCGTGTGTCTGAAAAATATGTTGATGCGGAGAATGAATAGACACATGGCCTATCCGACAGAATAAAAGGGGTCAACGGTGGAAAAAGGAGGACACCTTCAAGTCACAGCGTCGACTTTCTTCCCCCGGTGACTTCCATGTCTCTTTCCGTGGTTGGTCCAACCCAAAAAATCCGCCATCCTACCATGGGTTGTGGGAGATTGGCTCAACCCGTAAAATCGTCCTGCAGCTGTTCAGGGAGCCGAGGATAGGACCAAGACATCGGACAGTTACTCAGAGTGGCCTGTTCGCTTTCTCCTGCGTAAATGCGCTCGGAGAAGTTAGAGAAAGCAGTACTCGGATCAACATTTTGAATGTTAAAATTCTGTCTTTGTCTGGCATTGTAGTAGCTATTAAGTCGATAATAGTTCCTCGAAACGGATGGAGTGAATTGTGCAAAAAAAGGGAAAAAAAGGAGGGGGGTCAGACCGCAGTTTTGTTGCGTGTGATGATAGGAGACACAATGACGCTCTTGTCTCTTCTGGGTCGGATCATGCGTTATTTTCTCCTCAGGCCGGAGACATTGTTTCTGTTGTGCATAAGTCTGGCGCTGTGGAGCTATTTCTTCCACACCGACGAGGTGAAAACCATCGTCAAGTCCAGCAGGGATGCCGTGAAAATGGTGAAGGGGAAAGTGGCAGAGATGATGCAGAATGACCGGCTGGGAGGCCTCAGTATCCTGGATGCAGAGTTCTCCAAGACCTGGGATTTCAAGAACAACAACGTGGCCGTGTATTCCATACAGGGGAGGAGAGACCACATGGAGGACCGATTCGAGGTGCTCACCGACATCACAAACAAGAGCCACCCGTCGATATTCGGGATATTTGACGGTCACGGTGGAGAGGTAGGTTGGGGGAGAGAGGCTACAAGGGCCTATTTTATTTACTGCATGTTATTTAAATGCGGTCAGTCCTGCTGCTGCGCGAGATCTCATTTAATTTTTGCAGAGCACGAGACCGGGTGGCAGGACGCTACAGTCTTTGGGCTTGACAGAAATGATTCTCTATGACAAAATAATAATAATAATAATAATAATAAAAAAGTAATTCCTGTTGCTGTGAGTTTGCATTCTCAAAAATACATCAATTTTATTTCAGGCAGTATTTGTCATGGCGAAGCTAATGATCTCTTCTATAGCCTGATGTGTTTAAAATAGCTACAATTAGGAAGTACTTCCCCACATCTCCACAAATAGGCCATTTTTTGTGCCCAGAACTGACCAATTTGATTTGCACATGCCACTTTTTAAACAGTGTAATTTCCCCTCCCTATCCTGCATTGTATTCTCTTGTGTGAGCACCTCCACAATCCCCCTGCCTCTCAGGGAGTTGACTTGGGGTTCATAACAAAGAGTTTTGTTTGTGTGTTTCTGTGTGTGCATGCACATTGTGTATGTGTGTGCTTTTGTGTGTCTCTCTGTCCTCCACTGCCTGTGTTGTCAGGGGTCAGTGGTTTCTCATGGGTGCCTGAAGACTTGTGTGCAAACCATCTGTCCGTGAGAGGTGAATGATACTGATTAAGTTATTTTTGTCATACATAGATTTTAAGTGTGGAGACCAGTGATAGAAATCATGGAGACTAACAAAGAATGAGCGCCTTGTTGTTTGTAATTGGATTTTACTTCCTCATTAACTAACCTGCTGCAGAGAAGAATATGATTAGTCTGAAGGATACTGAATATCTGTGGCTGATGGATTTCTGTAACTGTTGGCAAACATTTTGCATTAGCCTTGACAATCTTAGAACACTTAGTCTAGAATCTCTTTTTCTTATTATTTGACTACAGATTTATTTTCAAAAAGGATGATTAAACTCAGAATTGTCCTCAAATAACATTTCAGCCAATTTGTTTAATATTAACTTATAAACAATGTTGGTGTAAAGCTAAAGCCCAATGAAACATGACTGAAATGAGTGTGTCCCACTTTACTACAAATTCTCCCTTAACTTTGTAAGAAATCTCTTTATAGAGATTTGTGATATTATTATGACTCGTGGGCAAAATTTTACAATTTAGCATTTAATGAGTAGCTGCTGTCTGAGGTGCTGCACTGGTTTCAAACAGTCTAATAAGGTCTGACTCATAACCATGGAGCTTAGGAAATACATTTAATTAATTAGTAGATTTCAAATGATAGCTAACAAGTCAGACATGAAGAATGTGCTTAGAAATTATACAGAAATGCTAATAACCTGTCATGTATCAAAAAGTATAAAGCGGTCTGCCTCTTTAGTTAAAATTAGATGCAAGAGTCGCCTTTGTGTTCAGTCATACAGATGGAGACAACAAATACAGGGTGGATGGTGTTTATGGCAGTAAACAATATTTACTCATTGGGACCACTCTGTCCCATAAAAAAATATTTATCCTTCCTGTCTGTTTCTGATAACTGTCTCCCTCTTTATGCAACATTTTCACTCAGTTTATCGGTTTTTATTTATTTAATCTTTCACTGTAGCTCAATTTATTTTCCTGTATGTCCTTTCCTCTCTGGCACTTATCATCAGGCTCTGTGAAGTACAGTTTGGACTTGATGCGGGTCACTTTGACATCTGCCTTAACTTTAAACTTAAAGGTTATTAGACCTTGTTCTGAAAAAAAAACCACAGAGTTCAATAAACCCAATTCCTAATCCAGAAACTCGTCCCTCTCAGTAAATACAGAGTAATTCACTGGGGGATGAGTTTAGGATAATTCATCAGAACTATTCAGTTGTTGGGGCCTTAAGTCCTCATGATGTATCAGAAAAACCTAATTTATGAAAAGATAATCATTGTCGATTTTTGTGTCACACTTGGTTGTGCAGTTATGCTCTCAAAACTGCCAACACGCACACTCACTTGCTTATTAAATGAAGCAAATATGCTGCTGAGCCAAATATGGACAAATAGAACAGGCAGTCTTTCACTGCAGTGAGTCTTGGCACTGAAAATATGCGGATAATTCCTCAGACGGTGCTCTGTTTTGTCTGTAGTGTTTACTGAGGGATAAGTTACGGCCTTGAATATATAAAAGTCAGCACAGACTGTTGCTGCTTTTTTTAAACCTTGGTTTATAGAAACGAATGCTCGTGATTTATGAAAGTTTATAACCTAAGGAGGCTTTCTTACCACTTTGTGTTAAATTCAGATTTATATTTATAAATTGAGTCACTGGCAATTACATTTGAACAGATCAGCGATGTCAATGAGAAATTCAGGGTACAGATAATTCCACTTTTTATTGAAGTGAGCCAGCATTTAAAAAAAAAAAAAAAAAGGAAGTGAGCCAGCATTTGGTATTCGCTCATTAATTTAACATACTGCAGTATATGGGTCATTTAAGAGGTTTGAAACGGCATCCACCGTTATATATCTGCTTTTTACTGCAAATGGAAATTTACAGCTGTAGATTTTTTTTCCTGATCCAGGCTTTCTGAGTGCCACTCTCTCCAATTAAGTAAATGCTGAAGTGCTCCTTCAGCAAAAAGGGAAAGAAGAAAAGGGAGGGGCCATCAGGGGAAGAAATTATTAACTCTCCTCTCCTGATAGTTAATATTTTTCATATTTTCATTTAATAATCTCTGGCAGTGCTTCACTTTGAGGTCACATACATTTTGCTGCAGTTTATTTCCTATTCCTACTTCTTTCTGATATTTACTTTGAGTATAAATATAGTTGTTGTCAGTAAAAATCTCAAGAGTGCATCCCATTGGAGGAAACGGGCAGTTTTAGTCTCATGTATGACAAAAACAAAGCAGAATCTCTGCTCTGGTTTGTGTGCCTTGCTGATCAATTAAAAGGTGCAGGATTCTTGCTAAAGTTAATTCTGAAGAGTAAAAATTCAGATTTAACTGAATTAACATGAGGTTGTACAGTATGTTTATGTCAGTGAAAAGCTAATGCACAAGACTACATTAGAAGGCAGCGCAGAGATTAATTGTGATCATGAAATATGTAGGCAACATCAAGATGGTATAAATCTTTCCTGTTTTAGATTTGACTTGACAGCATTAACTTAATGGAAATCTTGGCAGAAGAAATGAGGGAAGAAGCCGATAAGTAAAAGCCGGAAGAGGAGGAGGTTGTTCAATAATTCAGCCCAGTACACCTTCTGCGACTGAAAGAGGAACTCAGGGTTCTTCAGTCCGGTCAAACAGATGATGGTTAATAATAGTATGTGAGAACATCCATTTATTTTTAGTACATACAGCTTTATTTGTTGAACATATAATGAAGATAATCTTGTAATTATTTGAAGGAAGGGGGAAAAAAAGTCTGTTTTTTATTTTTGTAATATTTTCTGTATCCCTCTGAGCTTATTTGACAGGGAGGACATGCACTTGCAAAAACAGCGCTGCACTCTAATATGACTCATTTTCTCTCCTCTGTCGCTGCATTTTATTTGCCCTTCTGACTTCCTCCCTTTCCCAGGCTGCAGCTGACTATGTGAAGGCCCACCTGCCTGAGTCTCTGAAGCAGCAGCTGCAGGCTTTTGAGAGAGAGAAGAGAGAGAGCGCTGTCTCCCATGCCAGCATTCTCGAGCAGCGCATCCTGGCTGTGGATCGTGAGATGCTGGATAAGCTCTCTGCCAACCATGATGAAGCAGGTCAGGAGGGGAAGGAAGGTGGTAGGAAGCGGGTTCGTAAATGTAAGGAAATCTACAGTCTATCAGCCAACTAACAGAGAAAAGGAAAAAACTGTAAAGTTTAAGGGAAAGCTGACTGTGATTTTTTTTTTTAAATGACGATAACCAAAATGAGATGAAACGTGAAAATACGTCCTTTGCAAATGAAACTGGCAGTTATGCTGCAGCAAACTTGTCCTTTTGGTTCATTTATATGTATTAAATCAGTTCTGCTTCTTCTTTCAATAATCAAAGTGGATAAGTTCAAATAATGCCTGTAAGTAGGCCTGCTTTTTCATTCCTGATATAATCACCATATTAGTTATGACAAAATATCACAAAATCCTATTTAATATCCTCTCTTAGCAGTGCATTCAAGCTGACATTTACCCATTAGATGGACTGCTTTTGTACAATTTGCCAGGAATGCTGATGGAGAGGAGGGAGACTACTGAATTTCACTACTAGGAAACATTATGCTGCTTCACACTCACTGTTGTTCTGCTTAAATTGATCAGTTGGTGAAAGCTGATACACAAACCAAAAAAATCCAAACTGTTTACCCACATTTTTTCTTGCTATTTCGTCATTATTAGCAGTATCCTGATGTGTCAGCTCAGGATGTTAAAGAGCAAACTGCAGGTTAAAAGCATGATTGATAATTTGCATGAAGCATTTTCTATAGATAATATCTATCTACTGTTTGTTGATGACCGTGTATTGAAAAATAAAGAAATTAGTAATTTACTATTGAAAAAAGCAAAACACCTGTAAAAACATGTTTTGCCAGAAGTGACGTAGCAACAGGTACTCCCCGATGTAAACACATGGCTAACGCACCTGAACAGCATGGATGTGAGAGAAAACGGGAAGAAAATATAATCATTTCCAAAACTGAAGGTCCTGATTGCTACAGATTTGAACACCGGGGCTTCCAGTATCTTGAAGTGGGCTCAACAGCGAAGCTGCGGCGTGACGCTTGTGTGTTCGCAGGGACCGAGGGGGAACACAATTTATACCATGATCAGGGAGAATTCTAATGCCAACTGGCGTGCATTATTTTCGTACATATGCACACGTAGTTCGGCAAGTTAAATCACTGTTATGTCACTCCGTTACCAGCGTCACTATAGCAACACCTACTCAACCGGTTCAGATCAGCTGGCTTTTGAAAGGTGAATGAGAGAAATGCGCTGTAGCATCGTTTATCAGAAAATTACATGGAGGACAGCATAAAATAGTTCTGCATACTGCAGCATATTTGACACGTTTTGTGATATATAAATATAAATTGTTTACTGTGTGGGACCAAGCGGATTAAACAACGTGGACCTCTGCATTACACGGTTTTAATCAACTGCGCGTCGTGCATCAAAACCATGTAATGCACAGGTCCAAGTTATTTAATCCTTAAGAAGTCCACAGACGTGAGTGTTCAATGTAAAATCTCATCAGTTGATGAGAAGCAGTTAAGCCACTTGCCACACAGTCTTTTCCATAAAGTAGACACTGCAGAAGACAGAGTGGAGTGAACGGACTTTGCAGTGAAGTCCTGGCGCTTAGCCTGGACAAATCTCCCCCAGGAGCGAAATGTTGGACTCTTCCTGTTAAGGAATGTGTGGATATGATGTCCAGAGAGATTTGAGTTTTTACATCCTGCACAAACACAGAGTGATCACCGTGACAAAACCTCAGATAAAAACAGCCGACGTTTGAGATAAACTGATGCAGTTAGCTGTCGGCTCCTCTGTTTTATAAAAAAAAAAGATTGTTTACCTGCTGCGACCTCACATGGTACAAAGAGCATTGTTATTTGGAAGCAGTAAATTCAGACGAACTAGATTTGGTGTATTTTGTTGATAACCACAGAAACCGTGCCTGGACTAAAGAGGCGAAGAAACATCCAACTTGTTATCAGCTCACAGTTAAAAACCCTGCATCTCTGATGGTATGCGCTATCATTAGTGATGCAGTCCAGACCTTGTCACTAAGAGAAAACATTTGATGTGAAGCAAAAAATCTGGCTACAAAGGCTCAGGACTGTTAACAGCTAGAATCCTGCCTCATACAAGAATGGGACAACATTCCTCTCCTAAAACTCCAGCTTCCCAGATGTTTACCAATAGTTTCAGTTTCAACATCTGATATGTTACTTATGCTCTGTTAGGAATAAAATATGGGTCTTTGAGATTCACAAATCATTAGATTGTGTTTTTTATTTACATTTTACACACCATCTAAACTCTTTTGGAATTGGGGTGGAAGGAAAGATACAGATTTAATGGGAAATGTGTACTTGCATAGGGTAACATATTAAAGTAACTAATAAATATCATCCTTTTACTTCTTTAGGCTTTCATACATGTTTGAATGAACACTGTTTTTGTAGTACAAGTGGAATAAAATGACTGAATACAGAGTACACATTGAATAACTGCATATGCACCAATTTGCATGAGGTAAAATTAAGAAAAAGGGAAAAAAAGATGAAATGGTCTTGAAATCTGAGCATGATCGACATACTTTTCCAGCATTTTGTTGCCCCAGTTTCAATTATTTTGGGATGTGTTGCTACTGTCAATTAAAAACATTTGCAAACATTTTTGCCTAAAATGGTCAAATGTCACAGTTTCAGCATGCTGCACAAGCTGCTCAAGATAACAGACAATTCTACGCATCCTCTACACACCACAGTGAGGAAACAACAGAGTGT
>JBBBVU010000008.1:13854019-13867902 GCA_037177055.1 Atherinosoma microstoma
ATCACCCTCCGGAACAAGGCCCTATCTTCTACTTTAATTTAATTGTTTGTTTAATCATTATTATTATTATTATTATTTTAAAAAACAAAACACCTCTGCTACAACAATAATTTCCCTCAAAAGGGATAAATAAAGTATTTTTCATTTCATCTCATATGATGTTTTTGTTCAGTTAGGAATAAAATATGAGTTTATGAGACTTGCAAATCACAGACTTGTTTACTCAAGACCCCAATTTTCTTTAAAATTGGGGCTGTAGATTTAACCATTTACCAGCAGAATAAAACCCCTAAATCTAAAGTTTTATTTAATTCAGGACAGTAAACTGATGTGATACAGCTCCTTATCATTTACACTTTGTACCACTAATCTTTTGAAGAATACTTCCATGTGGTACACAGCCCAACACAGCCACAGCTACACCCATTAATGTTTTGTGAACATTAGTGTATGTTTTTTTTCATATGCTTCTTTCTTTGTTTTCTTTGAATTTAATGCACAGGAACAACATGCCTGATGGCGCTGCTTTCAGATAGAGAGCTTACAGTGGCCAATGTTGGAGACTCAAGAGGTGTATTGTGCGACAAAGATGGGAATGCTGTTGCTCTATCACATGACCACAAGCCCTATCAGCTTAAAGAACGCAAGAGGATCAAGAGGGCAGGTACATGCTGAGATCAACAATACTATAAACCATGCTTATTATACACTTGCATTATACCTACTTCTCCCCAAAGTTAAGGTCATCTGTGGGTGCATTCTGTTACCAGAGTGAAGTGTCTGAAATAGATGCATAAGCTGCATGATGACAGTTTTTTTTTTTCTTAAATTTCTTTGGAATGGTTATAATCTTACACTTAAATGCCATTTTATTTAGATTGTAGGCATAACGTTTTCTTGTTTTGTCACTTCCAGGAGGTTTCATCAGTTTTAATGGATCCTGGAGAGTTCAGGGTATCCTCGCTATGTCCCGCTCCTTGGGCGACTACCCTCTTAAAAACCTCAATGTAGTCATTCCTGATCCTGACATAATGACCTTTGACCTGGACAAACTGCAGCCAGAATTCATGATCCTGGCTTCCGATGGCCTGTGGGATGCCTTCAGCAATGAGGAAGCAGTGCGGTTTGTCCGCGAGCGTCTGGACGAGCCTCACTTTGGTGCCAAGAGCATTGTCTTGCAGTCTTTCTACCGAGGCTGCCCAGACAACATCACTGTCATGGTGGTGAAGTTTAAAAGCGGAGCTGGGGGGGGCAGCAAAGCGGGCTAGTAGGTCTGGGTCAAATTTTGATTACACTGCGAGTTAAATGTAGAGCTCACAGTATAATCAGTATGATTTTTCCCTGTCTTCTGGATGCAGCAACTATTACATTATCACAGGAGGACATGGGGAAGCTGAGGGTCGAACACTGAGAACTGTACTTTTGACAAATATCTATATATACAGACATATGCATACACACACACATGTAAAATAATTTCATTTTACTTTGTCATCTGATTGAAAAAAAAGGGCATTTAAACTCAAATGTTATAAATACCTTCTATAAGAATGATAAACTTAAAAAAAAAAAGAAAAAAAGAAATACAATACTAAAAATACAGACACAGGGGATTTCCTTTGAACCAGCACACATAAGACTGTGATTGCTTTACTACTGTTTACTATACACATGCACATGAATGGTCCCGCTCCACTGGAGGCTTTTTGTAAGGAGGCTTCAATTTGTGCCTACATAAGAATTGTGTTGGAAGGTGCTGTAAATGCAACTGCAAAAACACGATCCAGGTTATGGCATTTCAATTTTTTCCACTGTTGACCTGGAATAATTAGGCTAGTTAAGTATTAAAAGACTCCGGTGGATGCATACCTTTTGATTGACTTGACACTTCACACCCAAATCTAACTTTTGAGTATGAAGTGCTCCCCACCTGCATACTTGAAATTTTCATCTTCATAAGTTCAGCTAGAATTCACACTGGGTATAGTGGATCCTAAAAATGAAATATGGAGCCAAAATTGCAGAAGGCTCTGCCCAGGCTGCCGCTGTTGGTATGCGTCAAATCATTTACTGGTCTTACTGCTCATTGTTCTTAATGAGATTTTAGGTGGCACATGATTTTTCTACTTGTTTAATGTTAACTGTTTTTAAATTGTGGAGAAGACTAGTGAAATATGGAAACATAAACAACAATTAGGGCCTATTTCAGAAATAATTTAGTGTATTTAGATTTTTCTGCAGTTTCTGATTAGTTTTTTCAAAAAGGGAAAAAGGAAATAGAATTTTTAACGGGTAATTTCAATTAAACTCAAATAACCCATATGCTCAGTTTGTCAATTATGTCAAAACCTGCTCAGATTACTTGATTTACAGCTCATTATTTATTCCAGTTTGTGCTAATTTGTACAGTTGGTCATCTTTAATGTGAGATGAGGCAAATTTATGTGTATAGCACATTTCCTGTAAAGGACAATTCAAAGTGCTTTACATATAACATTAAAAGCATTACAGATGTTGCAAAGAAAGAACAATTTATGTTCCTGAAACCAACCAATAAAATGCATTAATAGTAGGTGGGTTTCTCTGTGAAGGCACTCTGACATAATGGTTCAAGAGGTTTCTAGAGATTCTTTTTTGTTTCTCCTCTGGAGAATGGCCATCATTGAAATCCTCATTCATCTCTACCCAAACTGAAATAGCCACATTTCAAGTCTGCAGAAGATGAGTAATACTCAAAGGATAAATTAAGGGTGAAATGCCACGTTAACTTTCAACACACACAGACAGTACTCATACACAAAGTGCTGAAAAGACACTTTTTATATGTTTGTTTTTGAATGCCAACTCTTACATATCAGCCAATGTTAACGCTGTCTGTCTTCTGCATTACAGGAGGGTTTTATTGTATGTAAAACATTATGTAAAACATGAAATTCACCTCTTTGCAATGTGATGAAACTAATGTGAAGTGGGTTTTCACAATCTGTAGCAGGGCATGTGCTTTGGCTTATCCATGATCATAAACAAGTTACTTGCAGCGTTTGTCACTGGATACCAGTGGCTGCCTTTGACCTGTAAAGCACACAAGTCTTGATGTGCAGAAACTGACTAAAAAAAGACAACTCATTGCAACGTCCACAGCTGAAGCCAATATGAAATATGATACGCTCCTAAAGCAAAATACAACAGCGTCACTGATAGCAACTGGTCAAGGAAGGTTCCAGTAAACTGTACTCGATTTAGTACTGTTTTTGGTTCAACCATTACCACTGTGTACCATGACCTTTCATCAGCTGAGAGGAATGATGACTCTCTTTGGTTTTTTTTAAACATTTTACCTAATGCCTTATTTATTGTTGAGTTTGTGGATGTTTCTGGCATACTGTATGTTTATTTTCTGTCCTTCTGTGCATGAGCAGAAGTTTACAATAAAAAAAATACCCATCAATTAACTGAGAAGCAGTCCATGATTAACACGTGTAGCCTATATGTGAGGTATATGAACTGGATTATTTTCTCCATGTTGTGACAGGGCTTGCTTTTAGCATCGTGTGTTGGACAGCTCCTTTGCTTTATTTGAATGCTTCATTCAAGTAGAAATATGAGAGGTAAAGGAAGTAGTAAAAAGCTGTTGGTCACCTCTCCAGGAATTTGAATCAGCAATGTCTTCATTGGGGCTACCTATCTAAAAAAAAAAAAAACAGCTTATTGTAAATCGTTAATGACTCTGGTCAGAAAAGCTAAAGTGATGTGATCCTTGAGTTTGGAAGACGTGATATCCTAGAAGTGGGTCTGGGATGCCTCTGCCAAGCTACAAATAGCTTTCTCCACCCAGGAGAAAGCACAACTTGACACGGCTTACTGGTGTCGAGGTCAGAGATGGTGTGCAACAGGTGGACTCATTCAAAAATAGCTCGAATATGAGCTGATCTAAATGCCCAAGACCGACATTTTAGTGACTATTTCTCTAAAGCGAGTGCGTCACACTTCAGTCTTACGGGAAGGCTTTACCCCGCTTACAGATTGGACACTATAAATGCGTTAAGGCCACAGTGTCATTTAGACAAGTCTTAGAAAGACTATAGACACCACTCAATTCCTTTGGATCTTGTAAAGGGATAATTGAAGAAAACAAAATGGGACAGCACGGCTCCAAATCCTCCGCTGAAGCCCGCGTAATTTTTCAGCGCGCCGGCGAAGTGGACATGTGTCAGAAAGCGGATACATGCTCGACCCCAGCCTCGGTTGTGTGCATACAGAAGAGGGCGGCCACCTCGCCAACCTGTTTTCATTCTTCTAACCGGTCTCTGGAGAAATCTGTACCCCACTCCTGGTCCCAATGCCGCCATGACACCGAGGGACTGGTGTACGTGCTGGATAACCCAACAGGTGGCGTGTGGGTGAAGCCAGGAGAAAAATGGACCAGATCTTGATATTAAGATAAGTTTTCCTGTGAAATGCCAGAGATTTCATCGGAATAATCAGTCAAACATCCCGTGACTGGATGTTTTCTGTGCCCTTTACCCTTCGGTTCTTCAGAGCAGAAGATGCCATTAAGTTGGGTTCTTAAACTGGAGGTATACGCTTTCATAGCGTATCCACAGTGCAGCGTGTGGAGTTGGACTGGAATTATATGGCCTCTGGGATGAGTTGGCTGGACTGATCACTGCAATGAAAAGAGTATCTTCGTGAGATATACAAATATTCGGTATCAGTCAGGAGAAGAAGGCGAGACGAAGTGAGTCATGCAAATGCAGCCTGGTGTTATCTTTGGAAAATGACCACACTGTGTTGACTATAAAAATGCCCATTAACAACTGTCTAACATGATACACAGTGGGTTAAAAATAGAAAGAAAAGAAGCACATTAAATAAAGGAGAGGAGCTTTGAAGTCAGCTGAAGCACTGGGCTTTGAAACAAAGCTCAGTTTGGGTGGGATGAAACCTAACCCATGGCTGATTGACCTTAATTTATTTTTCCTCATCTTTTATTCTACGTTTTCATTAAGTGCTGCTTGTAACACAAGCAGACGCCTTTAAATGGAATTGTTTAATATGATGGCAGTTTAAACGTGATGGGGATCGGTGTTTACCTACTTTAATGGGAAATGCCAGAGCAGGTTTTTGGGTTTGTTTTTTTGCTTTAGCCTACCTTGTCAGAAAGGCGGCTAATTCTGGATCTGAGGGTGACCCCAACAACTGTTTGTATCCTAAAACTTAACACCTAGGCCTACATCCTTTTATTTGTATGCAGGACTATGAGCACTTGATTCATTTCCTTTAGTAGGTGAAGATGTTCTCTGTTAGGTTGTTATACATTTGTCTACCTATTGATAGTCACATGTTAAAACAGACCTCTGACACATGATGCCCTTAGATGAATAGGCTATGTGGTTTGAATACAGTCAGAATTTATTTTGAGAAAATTACAGTAACTTATGTAACAGCCACGCATGTCAATGCATTTTTGTTTTTGTATTGCGTCAGCTATTGAGCAAAATCATAACTTGAGCAGAATGAGAAGTTATATAGCCTAATTACATTTAGAAGATTACACTGCTTGTATATTCAAACTTTATATTGCCTAAACAGCAATAACGTGATGTAACTCTGAACATGGGATCTACTCAGATGCAAACTTTGTCCCTGATGTAACGCCTTATCGATGAACAGAGCATTGTAATCAGCATGAAACTAATGGTTTATCTATTAAACTATGTGAAACGCACTAGGCAAACACTGCGTCAATGGGAGGAGATGTGTCTGTCCCTCGAGGTGAACGTATGTGTCTATCCACTTCGTCATGGGCCACCTGGTATCCAAACAACCTGAAGTTCAAGTTCTGCTTCTTGGTTTGGACAATGCTGGAAAATCGACTTTTCTCTACAAATTGAAGCACAACGCTTGTGTCACAACCGTCCCGACAATCGGTTTCAACGTGGAAATGCTCGACGCCAAAAAGAGCAGGAAGAATATCGCAGTAACTATGTGGGATGTCGGTGGTCAAGGGAGGATGCGCGAGCACTGGAAGGATTTTCACCAGAACACCGCAGCTGTTGTGTTCGTTGTGGACAGCTCCGACAGGGAGCGTCTGGACGAGGCACACAGGGAGCTGGAAAACACGCTAAAGAGTGAACAGATGCGAGGACGCCCACTAATTATTCTCGCCAACAAACAGGACGTGAACGGTGCACTGACCGTCACAGAACTCAAAGACAGGTTCAACCTGAGAAAGACCTGCTCAGGTCGGGATTGGTTCGTTCAGCCTTGCTCCGCTTCGACTGGATTTGGGGTTGAAGAGGCCTTCAGACGACTGGTCCAAATGGTCAAACTCCCCTCAGAAGCTGGTGCTGTGAAAGATAATATCAAAGAAACAGTGCACCATCTTCGGTCTACTAGACATTGAGTTTTATTTATTTGTGCATGCGCTATTTTCAAACACTGGACACATACATTTTGAAATTCTTTTCCTGAATGTAGGCTAAACTCATGCCAATAAATTACGTTTTCAAGAGATTTGATCTGTTAAAAGTTTTATTGTTCAGACGTTCTTCTTAGGTGTGCATATGCACAACCCCTTGTGTTGCAAGTTAAAAGTAGTAGGATAGGCTACAATTAAGGCCATTTTTGTGAATTAATTTTTTTTTTAAACATTTGACTGGTTTGTCCACATCTTTTAAAAGATCCATTGGGCTATAACAGTGGACACGAGGCCGAAGAAATTAATGATCACAATTTCCCAGCATTTCCGCAGAAAGTTACATTTTAAATACGGATCCTCACTTAAAAAAAAAAAAAAAAAAAAAAATCACGTCGCTGTCACAGCCTGTCCCATGGGCTCCGGTCCTCTGTTTTCATCCCGGACCGTCTCTTCATAAGTCGGCAGACGTTTGCACTCTTCGTATGTGGGCAGCTCAGGAGTAGGGGCGGAATAAACCAGGTTGTCCGATGTACAGTTCTCCACAAGAAACTCTTGAGACATGGTGGCAGCTGGCTGTCCATTTTGTGGGGGAGTGCGCTGCCCAGATCTGGAACACAACATTCTCTGGACAAAGTATCCCAGGGCGAAGAGAAGTAGCATAATAAGCACTCCAGAAAGTTTCCGAGTGACCATGGTGATGTTGTAGTAGGTGTTGTCCACAAACTGGTTGCAACAGGGTTTGTCCGTGGTGTTTCCGTGTGGGCAGCAAATCTGATCATCCCGACAGAGATGCAGTCCACATCTTAGGATTGAACAAACAAGTGTAGGTTCGAGAAAGCAAACAGTTAAAATCGTCAATGCCCGACATCTACTGAAAAGCATAGTGTTCCAAGAGGAGATACCCAAGATAAAGTCGATGTTAGGGGATGAAAAACAGGATACAGGCGAGACTGAGGATAACAGCTGAAACATGAGTTGAAAGATGCCTGGTTTGAAACACTGACGCAGAGCCAACTGCATGGGACCCAGAGGACATCATACACTGGAGGGGTGGGGTAAAATGAACGAGTTTATATGTTCACACAGTAATTAAGCACTCAACTTTGGAGGTGAAAAAAGTGGATACAGATTTTGCAACATGAATATACCAATGAGCTTTATTGAACTGTAGCCTACTTCATCTTAAGTCACTGATTTATTATGCACTTAGTCGGTGCACTGCTCCGAAAATACAGCCTTGCAGGCAATAGCTTGTTATGAAAGTAAACAGGCGCCCAATTAGCTTGATGTTTCAGGAACACGGAGAGCGCTCAACACGCCCTTGTAAGAACACAATGAGGCGCTCTGTCCAAGGTGCTGACGCTCCCAGGCATGAGCAGAAATATCTTTAAATCTGCGACAGACTTCATGTAGACTCATTAGTCAAGTAAGGTCACCGCGGAAAAGGCTATGGTTTGGTTTACTGGACTCCATTTAGGCGGATAAGTCGACAGGAAGCAATAAAAGGTAAAGAGCTGCTCCAGAGAAATAGGATTGTTCAAACTCAGTGCAAGGCTCGCATATATTGCTCCAACACAGCAGTAGTGGTGGTGCCTCTTAAATCACAAAGCTAAAAATAATGTAATCTTCAGAAAAGAAAAAAATATACTAAATTTTATGAGACATGGCAGGCAAAAACATTTTGTTTGCAATATAGTCTCCAGAGATAATCAATACTATGACTACATGATTAGGTTGTGGGTAGTAATGGAAGGAAGTGCTCCCTAATAGCATGTCAACTAACAGCTAGTATCATGTTACTGCAGATTTCTTTAAAAAAAAAAAAAAACTGTGTCATAAAAAATAAAAAAATTGTTTGCTATAAAAGATCATTTTAAATCCACTGGGATTTAATTAAATTCGAGAGCTTAAAGCTCAATGCTAAATGAGTCATTTATTACAATTCTATAGACACAGATACAGGATGATGGACAATCTTATTATTATGGAAACAAAAAACTACTGCATAATATATTTACTGGAGAAAAGATTTGCCATATACACAGACTACTGTAACAAAAATATTCAACAGAAAAGTGGTTAGCAAAGTTCACAAAAACAAAACAAAAAAAGTTAGAAGACATTTATGAGGAATGAGTTTAATTTCCACATTTTAGAGTTTTGTTGTGTCCCTGTCATGTGACTACTAGCAGCGTAATCACCATTTCCTTACTCTCTAGTCAGTCATCCCAAGTCTCAAGCTGTCTTTTCCTTTACTGAAAGCCCCATCTTGGAAACCTTTGCACTGGTGACAATTTTCCTTGATGGCAGTACGGTAAGTGGTTCCAGTTGGATTGTTTGCTCTGAAAAACAAAACAAAAAAATCTGTCTTATTTAAAAATATGCAATCTTTTTCTGTTGGAAATATGTTAATCTTTGTTCAAGACATTAGTAAATATTAATGACTGCCATGCCTTGTGGCAATCAAATGTTGAGCAGAGCAAATATTTTTGAAAGAAAATAGTGATTGACTAGACATTACAGGCCATTTTACTCACGTTCTTTGTTGTCAGTGTCTCTCTTTATGAATTTAGCAGAGGATTGGTGGAGTTGTGTGTGTAGGCTCTTATGCGATTCTGGATGGAACTGGACACGAGTAGCTGGTTGTTCCTGTGAAATCTTGGTGGGCCATGCTTGAGCAGTCATGGTAGTTTTAGGAAGTTCTGTGTTTGGAGTTTCCTCAACCCACTGTGAGATATCACAGCTTGTACAAGCCTGGTCATTCCCATCTACTGAGTGCCATCTAGATAAAGACAATTTTAAGATTCTTTAATGAAACTCACTGAAAGTTGAGGGGGAAAAAAAAGAAGCTGTACTGCACTTAAATTAGACTTCATAAGAGGAAAACATGTTTAGATAACAGGGGGATTCAAAAAAAGGGTACCACACTTTATATTTTACCACTTGGAACAACTGATCAATCACCTGTTTCTGATTAAAGAGCAGGCTCGGTTTTGAGAGCTGACAGGCCGTGTGACCGGAACAGCCTTCACATGGCAGGTTATATAGACCTGCGGGATAGAGATGCTGGTGTAAAATATATATAGTTAAAAACAAGTTTGGGCACAAAGTTTAAACCGGCAAAATGAGAAAAGAACAAACTCAATATTCCCAAGATTTGAAAAAAAAAAAAATAACACATCTAGCTTCAAAAAGTGATCTGAAAATGCCAAAGAGTGGAAACAATTTTAGAAACAAACTACTCAGACCTTGAGCATGAAAAGAGAAAAAAAAAAAAATAAAATAAATAAAAAAAAAAGGATTCACCTGGTTGCTTGGTTCTTGGTAGAACCTGAATGCCTCCAGCTGGAACCTCAGCTTGTGTTCCTCAATTCTTGGCAAGAAACGCGAGTTGGAGTTAGTCAGTTGAGCATCAGCAAGACATCTAATGGCAGAAATGGAAGACATGGAGGGCAGTTTACTTGAAGAAATTTCATAACCGATACTGCATCTTTTTTTCCTTAAATTGCTAAAGAATGGAGGATGTATTTCTGTAGCTCACCCATGATGCCTAATGAAGTCATGTCTTAAGGTTGCCTCTGCTTCAGGAGTTGCTGTGGCAACACAGTGGTCAACATATACTCGTAGGGGCATGTGGTTACCCATGACAGCAGAAACTTCAAAATGAATGGGATCACCCAGGAAATATGTATAAGATCCCCTCTCAAACTGCCAGTCACCTGCAGAAAAACAAACAAAAACACTATCAAACTCTTCTGATACAACATGGAAAAATAATGCTAAACTAATAGAATTCATTTAAATACCAGTCATGATTCGCAGAGTGAAGTCTATTTGGTCATCTACAGAAGCCACAGACACAGAGGGAACCCAGGCGGGCTGCAGAGAAAGGCCACCCACAGAGTATCTCCTGGGGAGGAAAAAATAAAAACCCTGTAAAGCTTGTAGCTT
Organism: Atherinosoma microstoma; assembly: GCA_037177055.1. Lineage (NCBI taxonomy): Eukaryota > Metazoa > Chordata > Actinopteri > Atheriniformes > Atherinidae > Atherinosoma > Atherinosoma microstoma. The sequence goes on from JBBBVU010000008.1 coordinate 13,864,392, forward strand.
TATTAGTTTTAAGGTCCTCCATCAAATTCATTATGGAGTTTGATGATTTATTCTAATGCAAGTCAAACTTGTGAATGTTGCCAAGGGATGATCTGGCCAATATGTTCTGGTCCTGTAACAAACTGTATAAGTTTTGAACTAAAATATTCCTAACTATCTGAAGCAAAGATTTTCAACCCAGTGGTGACATGGCAATCTTCAGAGTTCCACGGGAGGGTATTCTAACAACAAAATTAAAAATGGGTTTGCTTTTCCAATCCTCCTGGCCCAGAGAAGGATCCTGTTGGAAGGGAAATCGGCACATCTGCCTCATCTTGGATGGAGAACCTAATGCTATTCCTTAAGTTACATAATTTAAAATATTGCATCAGAATGTCCATCCAAAAATTACATGAAATGTCAGGCCTGTTACCATCTTATTTTGAAAGACTTGAAGCGTCCCACAATTATTTCCATTTATTCACTTAATGACTTTAAATACCATGTGCAACACCTTCAGTGCAATGTTTGTGTGCTGCAAAGTGGGGTATCAAAAATGTCATTTGTTGAACATCTGAGATGTCTATTTTTGCAAATAAATTTTAAAAAGTGTTTTTAAAAAAAAAGCTTGATTTCAGAAAAGCTTTAATTCAAACATTTTAATTCACAGGACTCACTTCTCATAGTGGCATTCAACTGGAATATTTGCTCCATCCAGTCTGAGCAACCCATCAGAGGAAGGTTCAGGTGAGTAGATCAGAACATTGGAATAGATGATTTTCTCTTTGGTTGACTGAAAAAAAAAGGAAAAGAAAAGAAAGAAGATGCAGTCATTTCATTAAAGGAATGAAAACAGTTTCCACAAAGAAACGGTGAGAAATATGCAGACAGTTCTTACAGACAGTTTGGTTCCACAGTCTGTGAGCCAGACCAGGATAGTGAATTCCTCCTCTCCTGATTGGATCGCCCCGCATTCACTACCCTCGTTCAGAGAGTTTAAACCCAGTCGCAGGTGCCTGCCATCCACCTTAAGATCTGTATCAAACATGTCAGCCTGCACCAAAACCTCCATCGAATCCGGGTGGCACCTGACCACAACGGGTTCAGGCCGAAAAATATGCTCCGCGCTTTGCTGTTGTGTGGCCGCAGACAGCCGGGGCTGGATTTGTCCAAATGTCTCGGCTGGGCCTGGGGGGTTTATAGCGTCCAAGCCTCGGTTGTGTGCCAGCCGACCTTCTGCTGGAATGGTAAATGAGTAAAAGACGATAATCCACCAAGGAACGATCCTTCGCAGGTTGAGGTCCATTCTCAGACACGTTGGAAAGAAGTGACGGAGGGGCCTGCTCCCGTTGGAAATATGGCCACAGGTGCAGGTGGTTATACATCCTCTAACACACCTGGACGCAGAGTCTAACTGATTGTATCTGTTTCACTTAGATGGTTGTCCTTATTTTAAGTTCGGGCATTAAGAAAGAAGAAAAGGGGGAAAAAAAACTAGATTAACTCCAGTTTGTGCATTTAATTTGAGTGGGCTTTTAGTAGCTAGATCTATGAAGTTGTTTTTGGGCGAAGCTTTCATTCAACTTAATTAACCACCAGGTGGCGCTGAAACTCCATAATCCTTGCTTTCTGCAAAAACCTTTTGTTTTCATCGACACTATTTTGTTTTATGCAAGTTATTTTTTTCCACGAACAAAGAATTCTCAATTTGAATAAATTAATAATTTTAATTACCGTTACAATTGTGTATCATCCCCTCTTCTTTTGATAGTCTAACTAGTTTGGGAGGTGAAAAGACCATTTGCTGAATTTTTAGGAGAGGAATGTTTTTCTCATAGGCAGGATTCTAGCTGCTAAACGGTCCCGGGCCTTCATTGCCAGATCTTTAATTAATGATGCTCCAAATGTTTTCTGTTGGTTAAAGGTCTAGATTGCTGGTGGTGTGACAGATGCAATATGTTGTTTAGCATTGTCTTATACTATGTATGTTGGAAGGTTCATTCATACTTTTGTTTAGAAAATTACTTCTTTTCTTTTTAATGGTTACATTTATAACTTTTAACAGATTTTATGAGATCATGGCAAGTTATTGTGTCGTATAATATCCAAAAATGCATACATTTCTTAAGGTGTCCAGGAAATGTGGACAAGATTAGCTATCTTAAATAACATGTAGCTACTTTATCAACAGATATGAAGTAGTGTGGCTAATCAGTAGTTTGGCTTTATTTTGTATTCAATCTAGGCCTATGTAACAGATGTAGGCTATAGTTTTGAAACCCTATATTTTCAGCTTGTTCTGAAAACTGGAAAAACTACAATCTTGGTGCTGATTTGCTTTCAGCTCCATGACGCTTAGGAACTGCGGGTTTTATTTTACATAAAAGGAGCATTTTGCATTGAATCTAAAGTTACTAATAGTTGGATGGATCCAAAAAGTATGCCACAGTCAAACGTCTTCATTTTACGTCTTTTTTCCTGAAAATGCATGTAATGCTGAGGATTTGAGGTCTGCTGGTGGGCTGGATTCCCGACGGACAGGATTGGGAGTGTACCAGTGGTGCTGGTCGGCCTCATGGATAGACGATAACAGCTCACTGTCCCATAGGCCTACCAATGGGTTGTTAACCACTGATAATCAAGTGAGAACGAATCGGGAGCCCATTCAATGCAAGTGCCTCATTGGTTTTTTAGCGTCCTACTATCGGCTTACTTCTTGTTATTATCAATATGATTAATTGATAATACGAGAATAGAATAATCTATTCAATCATGTAAATAAACACACCAAGAGTCAGTGCAGGTTTCATTGAAAAGGATCGGATGACGTAAAAAACAAACCAAAAAAAACCCACACCTACACACAAAAAATATATTAGAGGGCAAATTTTTAATAGTGTAGCTCATAGTTAAGTCACTATAGTGAGAAACTATAATAAAGATAACAAAAATATTTTTATACATTTTCTGCCTTTTTTGGTTGTTGTTTAAGAATTAGAAAAGTCCTGCAAACAACACCTCAGAGCGCCTCCATTGAATTATCATTACCCTGAAGAGCTTGGGTTTTTGAATGATATATGTATGAATATCTGTGAATTATTTTTTCAATTCAAACATTAATAAAATCCCCATCTACATGTTAAAACTTAGACGCAGCAAAAGATGAAAGACAAAAGGTAACTAATAACTATCAAATTTAATAATCTGATTAGCATTTGTATGGTTAGGTTTTCAGTTCAGTTCATACTTTACTTTGATCCTTTTCTAATTTATTCAATTTTTTCCTCTTAGGTTAATTGTCATATTCTCTGTGGCTGATACATCATAGGTCTTTCTCAACCTCAGCAGCCACAAATGTCAGGGATATCTTTTCTTATTAACATGGAGGACATAAAAACTGAAACTAAGAAAAGACACAAAACAAAGTCTCTATTCCTTTATTTTTTTCATGCGGGCGATACTCAGATCTACTTATCCATGAAGCCTGATGAGATGAACCAGTTTGTTAGACTACAAAGATGTCTTAAAGACA
>JBBBVU010000008.1:13868150-13878644 GCA_037177055.1 Atherinosoma microstoma
TTCCTTAGCTAGGCTATTTGTTATGAATTGGCTTGTATGAATCAATGAATGACAATCAGATTGGCTCAAACTGATTGCCTGTGAAGCGCCCTGAGATGACATTGTTGTGATTTGGCGCTATACAAAAAAAGATGAATTGAATTGAATTTTTTTGCACTGTATAAATAATATTAAATATAAATTATATATATACAATATAAATAGCACATACTCTGTAATATAAATTTATATAAGTATAAATTATATAATTACCGCAAATATCAAACTTACCTGCACATCTGAAACATCTTTCTCCTAATAAATAAGATTTTCCCTTTTTGTTGGCAAATCTTGCGATGCACTTACATGCACTGAAGGATTCTGGTTGGGATTGGCTTTTTATCCAGTATGTGTAGTACATGTTATCACATTCTGAGTATAGAGGTACTTAGAATGCCCTGCTAGGATACTGTGGTGTGTACTGCCTTATCCAGGTTTTATAAGGTTATTTTTCAGTAAATACCATGGCATAATGGCCTGGATACTGTAATGAGCATGTATCAGGGGGAAAAAAACAGAAACATATTTCACTTATAAGTTTAATCTGAACCCTGAATCAGACAATGACCAAATTTTACATGGCTTTCACATCCTTCTGAATATTACTTTTTACTGACATTTTTGTGGTTATGTAATTGTACGTTTATTAATAGACTGGACTTTCCAAATGAAGTGTGAACAAATACCACACTGGATTCTCTGTCAATTAAACAAAGGTTCGGCATGAAGAGCTGACACGTTTACAGGAAAACACTGCTGTGTGTGGTGTAGCACCATGGCAAATTATTAAACTTACTGAGCTGGAAGCCATTTTGTGGACTTTTTAAGACAGTCAATTAAATAAGCTGACTTTTTTCCCCCTGCAAATGATCTATTATAACATTTACTGTTAGCAAAAACTGCCACCAAGAATGTGATCAATTACTATAACTGTCACTCTAGATCAGCGGTCACCAACTCCAGTCCTCAAGGCTTTAATGTTCCCCTGCTGCAACACACCTGACTCAAATCAATGTCTCGTTAACAGGCTGGCGTTGAAGTTAAAGACAAGTTGTTGGAGAACCTTTTCATTTAAATCAGATGTGTTGTACTAGGGAAGCACTCAAATCTGCAGGGTGGTAGATCTCAGGGACCAGAGTTGGTGACCACTGCTGTAGATTATCTTTATGAAGGAGCGTTTACTTGAATCTCCTCACGAAGATTTTTGTCCAAGAAATTTGAACATGAAAAAAGCAGTGAGGGAATGAAAGATAAATCAGCAGGTATAATGCAGGAAAAAACATTTATTTGATGATTCTTTGAACCAAGTTAAGACAAAACATTACAATAAATAATTGAAAATAAATAGTTCAGAATAAAAACAATAAATAAATAGCACATACTCTGTAAGTATACTTTAAAACATCTTTTGGATGTTGTACAAAAATTGCATGTTCATACACAGATAATAAATATGTACCTTTATAAAAAAATAAAGTAGATGTCAGTGTTTTCTGTTGCACAGATTATTTGAATCTAACATTCAAATTCAATTTAATCAGGTTATTTGTATGTGAATTGGTTCTGCATAGTTTTCTGGAACTTGTTTCTTGTGTTGCAGCTCAAAGTGAAATCACTTATTTTGTTCACCAGAGTTCATGTAGCCAATGACTCGGTTGATTGTGATGGTGCGGACCTGGAAACCTCTCAGGACTTTGCAGAGGCTCAGTCTTTCAGCGTAGGTGCTTGCACGATCAGCAGCAGTCTTAAAGAAACACAAAGGCACTATGAAATATTTTTGAAAACAACTTATCTTTGATATTTTTATTCTAATAAACAACTAGACTATTGTTATTGTTTTCACAAGGAACACTTTCTGAAATACTATCTGTAAAATCTGAAAGAGTTTATTACCTCCATTAAGGCCAAGTCTTTTGGCAGAGACCCCTTGAAACAGTTCTGTTGAAAACAAAAAAACACCCAGTTTCATTTTACATAAAAAATTCTAAACATTTATTTGTTGTACAAATATGTCACATCTAAAGCACACAAAGCAGCAGAAAATATGAGTTTAAACAGTGCTGGAACAAATTATGCTAAAGTACTGTTGAAGGTGAATCTATATTGTGTATAAGGACTCACCTCCATGAGTTCTCTGAGGCTAAGCAGAACAGTTGGACCAAGTAAACTTTCAGGGTCTGGCTGGGCTGTGAGAAACTTGTAGTAGTGGTTCAGATCTTTCCCAATGTTTGTCACACATGATTCCTAGATGGGAAAACAGTAACACAACCATTGTAGCATCATACACAGTATACTACCTGGCAGCTAAAGAGAACGGATGAAGTGCAGTCTGAAGTCTTGGCTTAAAAGAGGTGATTGATATTACCAAAACAAAATAAACATTAATAAAATCTGATCAAACAAGTAATGTTGTCACAGAGACAGAACTTTTTACCTGATCAAAATGTGATTGTGTGCTTCCAGAGCACAATGATTCCTTTTGGACAAAAAATTGAGAAAAAAATCAAAACCACTGCAACAATTAGCTCTTTAATGTTCTGTGTACATGGACATATTAAAGGATGTAGTGCTTTTCATTTGTGTCAACAATTGGATTTTCATCTGAGAAAATTGTCTTAAAATGTGAAGTTTCAGAATGTACCTGTGGCGCACAAACAGATGGTGTGTTGGTCTCTGTGTTCAGCTCCATATTCTGTTTTGCACACTCAATTCCACTGAACAGTTTAGTCTGTTAAGAGAAAAGAAGTTTAGTACCAAAATGTAATAATAAATACTGTAGAATGTTACCTACATTGAGTTGCCTACCTGTGTTAGTACATCACTGATGTTCTGTAGGAGCAAATGTGCATATAAAACACAGGAGTCGGTTGCTGGTCCTTTGCCCATCAGTGGTAGAGATTGGCTGACCTGCCACACAGGACAGCTGAGCACCAGGAACAGCAATGCAGGAGTGAAGTCTGGCAAAAAGAGAGATGCATACAGCCCCATTAAACAAATCTCATCTTCAAACCATTCTCTTGTAGAGCTCAAACTGTTCAGTCAAGTTGATTGATACTTACAAAACTTGATGAGCAGCATCTTGGAAAAGACTGTCAAGTCAGATTCTTTGTTTCTGGCTCAACTCAGGCATCCTGAAATGTTATATAACCAAGCTGATGCAGGGAATTTTTTTTTTAATGTCGAGCTGTAAACTGAAAGTGGACTGTTAAGGTTATGTCATTTCCTTTTCCTGCCTTTGTCGCTAAATGCTTTGGTGAAACTGGAATTAACATGTAGGCTACCCAGAGGAAAATAAAATAAAAAAGCGTTTATGTCTATTTTGAGATTATCATGGAGCTTAAAATTAATCAGCATTCATTTCCAAAGAAGGCAGAGTTAAAACATTATATTAAATGCCATTTCAAATAATAATCCTACACATCCATGCCTAGTACAGTATATTTCCAGTATTGTCTTTATATATTGTATCTCTAACAACATACTTCATACAACAAATGTTTAATTTTTGTATGAGTAAATGTAAATATGTACAGGTATGGGTAGGGCGGTAGATATGCATCTTTTTTCTTTTAATTGTTTGGATTTGGATATATTTGGGATATACAAGTGGTTACTTCATCCTGCTCCTTTTCAAACTAGATTTTTTTAAAAATCTTAAATTAAATTTTTTTCATTGGTTTTGTGTTATATATTTCTTTTTTTTTCTTTTCTAAAAGTAATGTATACATCTACTCTGATAATATGACATATTTTTGTTTTGTCTGCTTGAAATAATGCATATCAATCAATCAATCAATCAATCAATCAATCAATCAATCAATCAATCAATCAATCAATCAATCAATCAATCAATAATTTAGTCATAGAGATGAAAAGTAAACCTACTGTTAGAATGCAACAAACAAAGTGATATTAAATGTTAAAAAAGTTTTAAATGTTATACAATGTATGTTACACAGTGACAAGAAAACAGTTTAAGTGCACATCTAACATAGCAGACTGGATTTATTTCTTATCATGAATTTGGCCAATAATTAAACTTCATGTTATTACCAAGTGAAAGTGGTATTTACATTGTGACTGTTTAGGTAATCACAGGCACTCTTCTCTGTACCATATAAGTCAATAAGTTCTGGACATGAACTGTTGGACGTAAGCTGATCAATCTATTATATATTTTTTGTCTCAACCTGAGCTACTTGCTCTATGATAGTGTCTTGGTTGAAGTCTCATGGTATCTTCTCTCTTTTTTATTTTAGGACAGAATCCTTCAAGATTATTATCAATCTTTCCATGGCCACTTACAGGTGCTATTTCTTTTCTAAAATCGTATTTCTACAATTTGGCATTATGTTGTTGTATATCATTAAGATTAAAACAGTTTCAAAATTTACAGAAGCCACCTTTAGTGGGAATTTAGTTTCCATAGACAATTATTCTTTAATGAATTGGCTTGTATAAACACAGTTATTATAAACTGGCCTAATGTTGAATTGTTTTGATTGGATCACAATGAAAAAGCTTGAACTGATTATGTCTGTAAAGTGCCTTGAGATGACTTTGTTGTGAATTGGTGCTATAGCTTATATTACATATACACACATATATATATATATATATATACATATTAGTTTTTTAATGAGTGCTCTAGAATTTCTGAAATGAACATTTAAATCAGTTTTTTTCCCCTCTTAGTGACAGCTATTACGAAGAAATTCTTACATCAGTTTATTAGGGTCAACCCAATGTTATTTTCATCAGCCCAGTCAGAGTAGTTCCCCGTTTGTTCCCCACAAGACTCAAGTTATGTAAATGTTGACACAAGTGTGAATGGGTAGAGAAACTTAGCTGTGTTTTGTGGAGGAACTATGCAAAAATGTGTTAATGGGAGAACACTGTTGCTCACTCTTTTGGTTTCCAAGTAAATAACCCTAACCCATTAAGACTTACTGAGCACATTTACATTTTTGTAAATGATTTGAAAGAAATTTTAAAAAAGACAAATATAGTTCACACACTTAAGACATTTATTACTGGATTTCATTCTACAATCATTAAACAGTACATTTATCAACGAAGCAAACAAAAAAAAGTTCAACTTTGTGTGAAATTACATTCTTAAAAAGCTGAGTGAAAACACTGAAACACATCAAGGCATGTAGTCCTTTTAATAAAGTTTTTTTTTTTACATTTACATACAGGACATCCATAAACCTTTAAACAGATAAAATAGATCATGATTTAGTGATATATTTTTCAATAAATTTTCTATGCTCAGTATTAATAACTTAAGTATACGCCCTGGAACACAAAGGAAAAAAGATATTGCATATTTCTATCAAGAGGCTGTTTACTTTAAGTTGCCACCCTGTTTTCTCTTTCAATCTAAAAAAAAAAAAAAGTGTAGCAGCCAGACTCATTTTCATATAATTGCTGCAGCCTAATATCAGATACAGATTGTTAATCATTTTCTGCTGCAACAGTACACAAATTAGATGCTTGCAGTAACATCTAATGATAAACAGCAATGGCACAGTGCTCATAGTGAAATAAATGGTAAACCACAGGTGAAAAGGAGCACGTCTAGAATGAACCACTTGATCATTATAGAAGTAAATAAACATTTTTCTTTGTTTTTTTTTCTTTTTAGTTATTGAAGTTTAACTCAGATGGAGCACATCTGAAGAGCCTGAAGAAACAAGGATTACAAGAGCTTATCCAAAAAAATGAGGGTATGTGCAAAAATAGCTGAGTGCTGCATAAAGGTCAGGGATGAAATTAATTCAAGAGAATTCCCTTAATTCTATAAAATGTGGCATAATTAATGATACTGAGTGAGCGTGACAAGCTTGCACAATCTCATCTGTGTCAACACTGGAATCAGCGATTTTCCTCTTTTTAGACTTGCTTTTTGGGTTTTTCAGACAGCATTTTGAGGTGCAACATACTTTAGGTGTTAGATACTATGTTTGGCTCTCCAGAAACAGTCAACACATGATGGAATTTTAATAGCAACACTAGTGACAGTCCATGAAACGAGAGGTTGGCCAGTGTGCAGACACGTATAGACGGGGTGTTTATTTAGAGACTGCTTTCTCCGCCTGGTGCCGCTGATGGCTGTGTGCATGCCTGTCACAACAAAGACAAAAAGTATGTTAAAGTGAGCATGTTCAATAAAGCTTGCCCAAATTATTCCTTTCTGGCTTATATGGACAGATGCATATTAGTTCACCTGGTTAGGTCCTCTATGTCCACCAGCATGGCATCCTGCTCCACATGCAGCTCATCCCTCATCAGTAGCAACTGTACCAGCTCTTCATTTAGACCTGTGTTATATTACAGGTGTCTCAATGTTAATGGAGGGAACAGGGGAAAATTTAGGAGCCTGATCTATATAACATTCAAGAAAGTAATACTCAAACTGCCATTTTGTAAACTACTTGACATTTCAGAATGATAAATGAAAAGTGATTTGTCAGTCGTTTACTCATAGGAGTATTGCAAGATTAAATGGAAAGAAATTACCACCTGTAAACCAAATGATGCCAAGAAACAATGGTTTGCCACATAAATGTGAAGACAGCATGACTTGGGTTTGTTTGGTTCATGAAACACTATCAGTGATGTTAGTGACATATGTGTATATGCATGATTTACTCACTCTGAATCTGTGAGTGTAGATCATTTGTGATGACTTGCAGCTGTCCAAGACTCATGTCTCTCATATCCCCTCGCTTCAGATTCCTCTTCATTAAACCCTCACTAATGTGAGGCAGATGGGGGAGCTGAATGTACACACAGAAATGAAACCATTCTTAGTCAAAATAGTTTTGAATGTGTTTTTCAGCATTAATTCTGGTGAATTTGACCTGGTAATCTGGATTTCAAATATCCCATAACCATCAACTGTGGGACAAACTCCCTACACTTGTTTACCAGTTTTAGGGGCTTTCTGTTGCTACACATTCACACAAAAGCCAGACTAATGACCTTCTACTGAGGCCATGCAAGTCCCTAATGTCATCTTAATTGTGGTGTGTTTACTGTAACACTAGTTTACAGTCCTTCCATTTTCACTTTATTTCCCCTTCTCATTTTAGATGGATCTTTTATTGTCCTGAATCTTTTCTTAAACTACATTTATCATTTGAGGAGTAAAAGAACCCATATAGAGATCCCTTCTTTCTCTGACTAACCAGGTCAGCCACAGGTGAACGTCTGTGCAGCTGGATTTGTCTCTCCACCTCCACCTGCATCCGGGCCATGGGCCGAGCGAGAGCCAGTGCCACTCGGGCCTCCTCTTGCAGCCTTCGCTGCACCCTCCAAAATCCGCTGCAGTCATCCAACGGATCTGAGTCCTCCTCTGCTGTGTCCCGGTCTGACAACGATGAGCTCTGCTTGCTCTGCACACAAAGTAAAGAGACCGATATCATGATACCACACTCAGTATGGTTTACTAATGTGGTAATTACATGAAACTAGTGGGACATGACGAAACTATCCAGAGGTGCATACCACAGGTGACAACGGTGTGTCTAGGCTGGTTTCTGTCCTGCTGTCCTCAGCATCACTGTCTTTGTCACTGCTGCTGTCGTTAACAAAACACACCTGCAGGTTCACCCCACTGTGCAGCCTGAGAGGAAAAACACAGTTGTTTCTATGCAAAAATGAAACCTACAGAAAAGGGGAATTAATAGTTCTGGGCATTTTTTGTTTGTTTGTTTTGACATAAACACACAATTGAATTAATTAAGTCACAACATGGTGAACTTTATGGGACAAGTTTAACCTAAAAACATCTAATATATATATATATATATATACATATATATATATTAAACATAATTTAACATCTAAATGTTATTGTTAATCTATGAATGAAGGAATGGGAAGCAGAAAGGTTTGAAAATATTTGGACAAAAAAGTTCTGGCATTTGCAGGATTGTTGTAGTAAATAAAAACTAGCCCTTGTGCCCTCCTCAAACTTTGCACCCTCTGGTGGTCCTCATGGCCAAAAGTGTCCCTGCACCAAAACTGCTATAAAATCGTCATACATTCATATTTTTTTCTGATTTTTCTTTTCATAATTAAATAACTTCCGTCATTCTCAAAAATATCAAACTTTCAAACATTTTCAAGCATTTAACCCTTTAAATGCCAGTTTGATTACTTGAGGTACTGCTTCATTCATAGCGAAAAAACACGAAAACATATCAATGTTTGACGATTTTATAGCAGTTTTAGTGCATGGAAAGTTTTGGCCACGAGGACTACGAGAGGGTGCAAAATTATTCCACAGAGTTGAAAAGACATTAGAGAGAAAAGGAAACTGGATTTTAAAAATTTGACTAAATAGAAGACTTTCTGCAAAAAATCACACTCCAAGCTGTTTCACAGCCCAAATGATCACCAAATGAAAAAAAAAGGTTGACGAAAATGGCCAAAAATGTCACGAGGAGGGCACGAGGGCTAGAGAAGATCTGACTTTTTTTTTATTGCATTGGGAACTTATTTATTAATTTGTTTGTTTAGTTATTTTTTCATTCAAATTGTACTACTTAAGTTAGAGGAATAACATCATTCTGTCTCTTTGGTAAGACAAAAGGAAAAAGACATGCCAGTCCACCTACCATAGTCTGGGCAATGAATAATTACACCATTTGTTACAGTTCAGGAAATTATTAATACAGCAGCATATACGTTTAATTTTATAGCTTTAATTTGTTTTTTAAAGTTGGTTTTTAAGGTACCTTTTAGTGTTGCATTGTTTTTTTTATGTAAAGCACTTTGAATGGTCTTGTACATGAAATGTGCTATACAAATAAACTTGCCTTGCCTTGATGGATGAAGTTTCCCAAATCACCATTAATTTTGTCTCTTAAGACCCTGGTCAGATCTTTATAATTTAAGGAAACATCAGTGTTTAACATCACTGATGTTCCTGTAACTGAATAAAATAAATCCCTGCAGCAACATTCACAAGTCCTATAAATAGCTCTCTGTGATTTGCTCTAGACCATAAAGCAGTAACTCGGTTATGTCACAATCAGTAACCTCACATAAAAACTAAAAAAAACAGGAAGATAAAAGATTGAAGGTATTACTGAATTTAAACCAGAACTTTCAGAGCACAAATACTAAAGCATCAGAAACCTCAACCTCAGCCTTTCCAAGTGGTCAAAGCACCATTCATTCAATTCTACATTGTGACGTTCCAGCTGAAATAACCTAACACAATTGCTTACATCCCACAAACTAGACAAGGTGGTGCTGGAATTTCTTTACCTCCAGAAGAAGTCACATGGCTCAAATACCAAAATCATGGTTGCTGGATTACATCAGGCATCACTTCCTCTTTCAGAGACCTACAGAACTATACTTCCTCAACCAGCAGCTAGAAGTATGGAGGGGGAGGGGGGGGCAGCCCCAATGTTTGATATAATGTAAGGCTGATTGTATGATGAAGTCAATAAGGAGTTACTGCGGTCAAAGCTGCATTGACAAAGACACCTACTGAAATGGTTTTTCTGTAGGTGTAATGAATCTGGTTCTTGTCTCTGTTGTAATGCAACTAATTTCACTTCATGTGTATGTTGATGTCTAAAACCTCAATTACAAAGGTGAAATATCAGTTTTAGTGGGTGGAGTTGGAGGAACCTTTATTTATTTTAACTTGAAACCTGCAGTGTGTCATATTCACTTATATTTGACTTCTGATTTAAAACACAAGGTAAAGTTACCCTAAAAAGCAAATTAGAAAAATGAAATAATACTTTCTGTATTGCATTTCTAGTATAGATCAAAATGCTCCACAGCTACAAACAGTAAAACATGGGTAAGTTGTTGCTCACATATTTTAGGAGAGGCTACATGTATAGATATAGCTGATACTATATTCCAAATGGCCCAGTATGATTGCATTGTTCCCATTTTTGGGAAACCTGTGGCCTAATTTGAGTAGAGACTCTTGGTGAATAAACTTCACATGAGAAGGAAAAGTTTCTCTCTCATCAAGTTGTCACGCAACAGAGGTTAACCACCATGCCACATAGCTTATGCCAGCTCTTTCCATACACAATTCTTTGTTTTCCTTATGATTGTATTCAAATGTCTGGTTGGAGTGACATAAACATGAGTGTGACTTTAAAAAGAACCTTTTACTTTCTGTCTGATATAAATAACTCACTCAACCTCCACCCATGTTGCCAATAAAAAGATAAAGACTCAATTTGTCCTTTTCCTGACTGCTCTTATTGAACTATGTATTGCTCTCCATGCACATAAATTAGTCACCATTTCTACACAGATTTTTTTCGGGATAGGTGCTGTCATTTACTGTCATTTCTGAATACCAGAGGTTAACTGTTATATTCAAAAACAGTATGTTAACAGTTAATGGAAGCTGCAGAATAGCTCCCTCTCCTGGCTGAGAGGCTGCAGCCTCTATTTTGATAT
>JBBBVU010000008.1:13885056-13928463 GCA_037177055.1 Atherinosoma microstoma
ACAGGTGTTGTGGTCACAACCAATTCAACACAAAGACTCAGTGCTGCTGTCCAACTACTCTTGAAATTCAGTCTCGACCTGAGAATTTGGACTGCTGTGGTGAGGATTCAGGCTTGACTGCAGGTAAGCTTTTACTACCCCCATACACTATGTAGCAATAACTTATCAGTTTACTCACATTGTGTGGAGACGTAAATTTTGGAATTACCACATGCACAAGCTACAGAACAGACAATGCTTGAATGTAAACACTGTTAATGATTTTCACTCCCAAATACTCCTGGTTATTTTTATTTGGTGAAAATTATTTAGAATGATAGATAACTTAACACTGATTAGACTGATTGTGTCTGATTTTAAGACTTTTCCAGAGCCAGCCAGAAGCACATCAGTAGAGCTCATCCTTTGCTAGTGTTGATCCATTGGCAAAAGAAACGTATTCAAATCTTCATTGTTTAAGAAGTCTTTGTTTTTTCTTTTTTTTACTGCTCCTCCATTTTTTGACAAAGAACTATAACATACTTACCTCAGCTGTGCCTTTAGCAGAAAAATAAAGGTGCATGTATGAACATGGAGGATAAATCGGTGCCATACTTTGCATGAATAGAAAATATCATTTGCTTCACATTTGTTTGAATTTTTTTCACTCAACACTGTCTAATTTATTTCCACAGATATGCAACCACAGGTAAGCAGCTAACTTCTTTAGTAAATGGAACTCTGATACTGATTATTGCTTTATTAAAGCTACCTGATTAAATGATAAAAGCAAACACACGTATATATCTGTTACTTCTAATTCAGTGATTTCCTATGAAGCACAACTAAGAGGAAGTGGATAAGTTATGGATTCACAGTTTGACAGATTTCAGTCTCGTTGTAAAATAGACATTTTCATGACTCCTCTGGCTATATACTTGATTGTGTATTACACTTTTCCTGGATGATTGCACCAGAGGCAAATATTACAGAACTCAGACTGGATAGAGTTGTCCAATCTGTAGTTTGTAAACAAATTAATGATAAACAATGTGACAATATAGGTGGGTTAACATTCGGTTAATTTTGAGATCAACAGCAGCTGAAGCAGTATCATGGATTTTATATAAGATCTCTGAAACAAGGACTTAATTTCTTGTGTTTGTCTTACATCCGGTTAAATTAGCCCCAGTTACTCACATACTACCGCTTGCTGATGTGTAGCATTCATTTCTGAGGGTGTGCAAAAACAAAGCTTCATAATCACACATATTTATGATTTGTAACAAATATATTTTCAGCCAAAGAGTGTGTTAGTGTTGTATTGTTTTATTATATCTATTTATCTATTTATAGATGAATGATGCTTCCCTACCCAAATGGTAAGTTAACTTCAGTCACATATAAACACGTTTTCAACCTTAACAGTAACTTTTAGGATTAATTTAGTTGTGAATTGGTGTCATGTAAAACAGAACTATTCTGAATCTACTCGTCGACCAACAGTAGATTCACAATTCGGTACATGTTTTTATCCTGTCTAGTTCTGCTACTATTGGGTTTTCACTCTAACTAATCTGTAGTTTGCTACACCCATGTAAAAAACTGTTTCAGTTTTACTGTTAATTTTACATTGATTTATCATACCATTAAAATAATTGAATGTGCTTTGTTTCCTTCAATAATGACTGTAGCTTTTTGTTTTTTGCACATCCACAGCACTGAAGCAAACTCAAGTATGTGTGGATCAGAGTGTTACAACCCAAAAGAACTCCGCTGCTGTGAGAGAAAGCACACAAAGCCTCATTGGTGCTGCCCCTCAGGTATCATGTGTTTGTTTCTGGAAGTGAAATGTTGCATGGATATTACCTGCTGGTATTTTATATGAAAAGATATCTACAGAATCCTTTATTACAGTTTTTCTCCATTAGTTTGGCTCATTTCTTGAAACAGAAATTACATTCTCAAACTCTAAGATCATTTGGCAAAAACAGTCTTACAGTTCAGCACAACACCATTGCCCACTTGCAAAAGCTCATCTATCTCCCAAAACTGTTTGCTCATGCCTCAGAATTAAGTTCCTTTGCCATGTAAATAGTCATTGTCACCAAAATGGCAAGATCCTTATATTACTTTGGCTCATTTCTTGAAACAGACTGGATGTTCAAATCAAATCAAACTTTATTTATAAAGCGCTTTTTTCTTGCCAGAGGCAACACAAAGTGCTTTACATAAAAAGAATAAATAAATTTTAAAAAATGCTTATAGAATAATACAAGCCTTCATACTATACAAATATCTCTCATTATATTCTCTTTCACACACACACACACACACATCCTGCGGCCATAATAAGGCACAACCAAAACAAGGCCTAGTGCATTCAGCTTCAATGAATAGCCACAAGCTTCAGGCACCTGCCTTAGAGGCAAAGGGTGGGCATTGCCTGTGAGGAGCAGAAAAAAAATTAAAATCACTGATAGTAACGCAATTGCCAATTAACAATTTTTTTTTTTTATATAAACTCTGGGTAAAGGCAGATTGTTTTCCTACCCACATTCAGCTGTAACTCTGCAGCACTGGCTCCTATTACTATCAATTTCATCTTGTTATGGCCACAGTGAACTGAAAAGTTCAAGTGCCTCCACACTGCTTTCTCAGCCATGCCATTGACCATCTCTAAAGAAGGAGGAAAAAAAAAACATTTAACAATCTTACTTGCCAAGCCAACAGTTTAAATGTTTCTTCCAAATACAAAACAATTATCTGTGCGGTCAGACTGTTTTACATCATTATGCAGTAATCCATTACCTTTGGAGGCAGAAGCAGACTCTACCTGGAAATCAAGTTCTTTCCCATTAATTAGAACTCTTCCCTTTGTTACATCTAATGTTGCAGCCTCACTAATATCTTTTTCTTGTTTAACTGTTTTGGTGAGTCCATGCAAAATAAAGCAAGTTAAACTCAAGGCTATAGCGCACAGGAGCAACATTGCTGCTATAGTTTGACATTGCTTATGTCTGCCTCCAACTTCCATCAGAGCACTGCAAAACTGGATACAACAGAAACCTTTGAAACTGAGCATTTCAATCACATCTTTTAATAATGAACATGTGAAAGAGCCAGGTGAGGCAGCTGAAACCAATCAGATGAAACTCAATCAACAGCTTGCAGCTGTGACAACTACATGCTACATGTGAACTTGTGCAACTTTAGTGTCTGATTCTATCATCTACCCCACACATAACTAAACTTTTAACATCATGGTGTGTTGTTTGGAAGCTGTACATCCATTTTTGTTATCTGCTTGTCTGCTATTTCTTTTAATTAATTTTTGGTTTTAAAAATTGTTAATATTTTACTGCAACAGGTAAACCAGCTTTTCTTCATAAACAGACTGATATTTTGAAAATGAGAATTATTCCAATCAGTTTGGATCCAAGTTTATTTTTCAAATGTTTTTTATTTTAAGGGGCACAACTTACACATAAGCACACTTACCTGTAACCATAAATTACTAGTTACTTCATGATTAATTTGATGTGACTTTACTTGAGGTCATCAAGTAATAATGAATCCTTAATGAGTAGAGATGAACTTGTGGTGAATACATCATTAGCTAATCATTTAAACAAGAGTATAACCATGAGACTACATTTGAGCATATGTCAGAAGCCAACATGGCAATGAAGATTGAGGCTGTGTGGCAGCCAGTAGCAAATAATACATTTTGCTGTAAACTGGGAAAGTTGACATATCAATGAATTAATTAACTAATGTTCATCAATTGATGATCTATTAAGTGTGAGGTAATCATCTAAATCCACATCGAGATCATTAGTTCATGAAGAGCAGCAGTAATTGATAGACCATGCATTACATAATCAATTAATGAGTTAAGCATTAGTTAAGTATATGATTTGTACCATTATTATAAAGTGTTACCAGAAAATATCTGGCTGCAAAAGTCTGTTCTTATAGACTGGATGAGGGGGTTAATATTCATAGTCTGTCAAAGGTATTCCTAAAGTTAATGCAAATAAAGGTCTGCTTACAGAAAATAAAGACTCCATTAAATTGTGTTCCGTCTTTGACACTGATTAATCAGAAATGATTATTGTATATGGGATTCCTGACAGTTCTTCCATCCACCGCTTCAGTTTTGGTTGTCAATGTGCTGTGCATCAATACTGTACAGAAAACTGCCAGAAATAAACAAAGTGCAAAAAAAAAAAAAATTTTCGTTCCGAAATGAGGGGACATCAATGCTGTATTTGCCAAGTTCAGAAAGGAAAATATTCAGATAAATAATGGACTGGGGGAAGAAAAAAAAAGCCCTCAAACTGAAAATCAGGGAATTACATTCCCAAACTGGGTCTGATCACGTTCCGGGTATTCCTGTAAAGGATTTGTGCTTTAATGTCGAGCATTCTTTCAAGAAAAGGACACGACATGTCCTTTTCTCTGATCAGACTGTTGAACTGAAGAGAATAAACTCAAAGTTACTGTGTCTAAACCTGCTAGCGAGCAGGTTTGTCACAGTGGTACCCAACTCAAGAGTTCAGTTAAACTCACTATGAAACAGAAAACTCAGTTTCTTCTAACTGTGAAGTAACTGAGTTTAGACTAAACCCGCTTTCTGAAACAGGCCCCTGGTTGACAATGAGGCAGCCTCCACATATGGTTTAATAGTCTTGCTTAAAAAATAAAATAAATAAAAAAAAAAACACACACACTACACCACTTGTTTCCTTCAAAACATTTATTGCAACAGTTTCAGTTTAGCCTTGGTGAGGCATACGTGGAAAATACAGATGCTCATATGGAAGATAAGGCAAGTGTTCAGGTGGATAAAAAGGCAGGCGGGCATCTGAAGTCTGGGTAACTGCAGATGAAGGCACTGTTGGCTTTGTTTCAAATACAGGACGCCACGGATAATGCAGTTTAGGAACATCATAAGGATTGACTGGCATCACATTTGGATAGTGAGGTCCAAAGGACCATGGAAAGTGTGAGTAAATAGGCATCTCT
This sequence comes from Atherinosoma microstoma, assembly GCA_037177055.1. Classification (NCBI taxonomy): domain Eukaryota; kingdom Metazoa; phylum Chordata; class Actinopteri; order Atheriniformes; family Atherinidae; genus Atherinosoma; species Atherinosoma microstoma. Next base: position 13,890,067 of record JBBBVU010000008.1, read on the forward strand.
GGAAAAGTAACACCTGTTTGTACTGAAGTAGTTGGTTCAGCTGTTGTGGCTGGGGGAGGGGGAAGAAAAGGGAAAGAATGCTGAGCATAAGGAGGGTAATTTGGAAATTCAGGCAAGTTTGTTGCATAATCAGTTGTAGAGTAGGAATGAGAAAACCGTGGGTATGAGAAGAAATTAGCCGGAGGCAGGTAATGAACTGGTGGTAAAATCTGAATCTGGGGATCCTGGGGTGCTGGCACGGCCACTTCAACCTCAGCATCCTGGGTTGCTTGTGGAACCACTTGAACCTGGGCATCCTGGGTTGCCTGTGGGACCACTTGAACCTGGCCATCCTGGTTTACCTGTGGGACCACTTGAACCTGGGCATCCTGGGGTTTATGGTGCAAATGCTGCCAATGCTCCCAGAGGTGTGCCAGGGGGTTATGGTGCCAATGATGCTTCTGAGGCCCATGATGCTTCTGGGGGTTATGGTGCCAATGATGCTCATGAGGCACATGATGCTTCTGGGGCTTATGGTGCCAATGATGCTCATGGGGCCCATGATGCTTCTGGGGCTTAGGGTGCCAATGATGCTCATGGGGCCCATGATGCTTCTGGGGCTTAGGGTGCCAATGATGCTCATGAAGCCCATGATGCTTCTGGGGCTTGTTGTGCCAATGATGCCAAAGATGACCCAGTGGCTTGTGGTGCCAGTGATGCTTTTGGGGCTCGTGGTGCAAGTGATGCTTATGGGGCTCGTCTGCTGTTGCATGGTTAGGACACAAGAGGGACACTGGATTTCCATGCCACTGCAGTGGCAGTACATGTCTTCCACCCTTGGGACAAGAAAAATTTGATCAAGACATTGCAATCTAGTATTCAATTGCCAGTTTCATCCAGTTAGTGTTAACCTAAAATGCATTAAAAGCTCAGCAGTCACCTAGAGTAGCATTTGCAGGTCTGTTGCCAAATCAGTAAACATCCAGGCCAAAATTTGATGACACATTCAAGACTTCATTAATAAATTGCACTTGAATACAAAAAAAAAAAAAAAAAAAAGTTACCTGTTGAACTACATGGCAGCCATCATATGGAACCGTCATAACAAATACCAAGGAGTTACCATGCATGTTGTAACCACATTTTGGGGGGACCATTGGCAACGGTAGATGCGATTTATCATCTGAATGCAATAATAGGGTGCAGTTATTACATTAGCCTTGGCATAAACATTTTGAAACGGCACATCCAGAGAAGCTTGAAGCTACCTTGTTCCACTGTAAGGCGAGAAGCTTCTGGGCCGAGGTACCTGAACTTCATATGATCCCCTAAACAATGCAGAGATGTTCCTAAGTGGTTCCATGTGTCTTTTGAAGAGCCATCATCTTTGTTTACACTGGACCAGCCTGTCAAGAGGGCACAAAAGCATAACTACAACCAACTAGACTCGTCACACTATAAAAAGAGCGAATTTTAAAAAAAAGAAAAAAAAGGGACTCAATGAACTGAACGAGAACAAAAGAGAACTGCAGCATTTGTGATAAAACTGGAGGGCTTAACATTAGCTCTGAGGGAACGTGACCAGTTTGTCATATAATGAAACTAATTAGATAAATCATGAAGGCTATACCTACGTTTTGTGACATCTAAATATTAAAACAACAGATTGTTTACTTTTAATGTGTAGTGAGAAAGCAAATAAATCGAATGCGTCAATCCGCAAACCTTTAGTGATACAGGATAAGTGATGGACATGCCTGCAAAGTCCGCTTGATAAGCAGTTTCATCTTCAGTAGCATTAGAAGAGGCTTTGCCGGGCCCATCTGGGGTCCGTGACTCTGCATGTAGAACGTCTCCGAACACGATTTGCCCCTCTTGAACGCCCGCTGGGGTGGCAGCAACATCTGCCTGCGATCTTTGTTTTTCTGTTTTCTTTAGTCGAAGGCAGTCTATTGTTTGCACCAAGTGACATGTCAGAATTACGACTGCAGCCAAACAAACCGAAGCACCTTTCCTTTTTTCTTTACGCATCATTCACTTGTGCGTAACTCCTGAAAACGTAGAGCTGGAATACCGTGTTTCGTCTCAACTATTTCTATTGTCACGTTTGCAGACAGCAAGTGCAGCTGATGTTTGCAACATCCAATCAAATAACACCACAGATGGTGATCTTTAATTATCTGATATTGGTTACACCTGAGTATAATGTGAAAAAAGCAATGATGCGCTCCGATTGTGAAATATCTAGGCTATATTTTATTTATTTGAGATCCTTTTTTTAAGCCACTGGATATTTCACATATTAAAAGTATATAATCAGACATTTTTTGTTTTGACCTAGATAACTGAGCGAAATGCATGACTGCTCTGCCATCTGTTGGAGAAACGGCAACGTGTTAATAAATGAAAAACACTTCAATTGCAATGTAGTCATTTCTTTATAATGAATAAGGTGTCATAAATGTTATTCCTTAACTTATAGGCCTACTGAGAAAATAATAAGACCAAAAAGCTCAACAACAGCTGCCATTAAATCCTTGAAGCCATGACTTCTTATCAAATCCTGTTTTTAAGTGTAATAAGGAACGGCAAAACTTCTAAGTATTAAGATTTGAACATTGTATACAATGGCAACTTGGGAAACTGTGAAAGAGATAATCTAAAAAAAATCATATGGATAGTTTTATTAGCTTCTTGGTTGCATACAGAACATTTATGTCTCCACATTCAAGTTTATATATCATGAACACTTTTTGTAAATTCTGGATAAGTCAAATGACAATTGTTTAATTTAGCGTTTCTCATTTATCAAAATAATTGAGAAACATTCTAAAATAAACCATTCTCTGTCCAACCAAATCTGAAAATGTCTTTACAGATAAAAAGGCAAACAAAAGAAAACAAAAACCTTGAAACCTTGCTGAAAATTTACATTCAATTCCAGGTTTTCTTTTTCTTTTCTACAAATGCTTTTTTAAAGGTTGTATATCATAACCTGTCAGAAAGCCGAGTAGAAAGGATATGTTTACACCTGTAAGCTATTCAAAAACTGCTTCTTCATCTCCAAGGATACTGGTAACACTGGGAAGTTGGAATCAGTAGGCTGCTAAATAGTTGACTGTCACTGTGGTGAGTACATGTTGTGTTTTTCATTGTTGTGCTATTTTGATAATAGATCACTCTCAAATTAGTATCTAAAGCTCACAGAGATCTTTGTAAGTTTCAAGCAAATGTTTCATTTTTCCCATTTGGATCTTTGTCTCTAGTTTTCCATATGTTAAACTTTTAATACAATTAGGAAAACTTGATATTTATTTTATTCTGAGTGTGAGAGTGCATGATCAATGTGTTTTTTGTTTTGTTCACTGTCTGTAGGTTCACTTCTGCTTTTAACAGAAGAGAAGTGGGAAACAACAGCGAATACCAGTTTTTTATCCTGGGAAAAATAACTCTGTCAACAGTGGTGTGACTGCAGAAAGGAAAGAGAAAATGATGAAATCCAGCTCTTCCCGTCAGTCTGGTCCACATATCTTCAAAACTGAACACAATACCTAACTGTAAATTGACAATTTAAGCAAATCTTTTGTTTTTGTACATTAGATACTGCTGCATTATTAGAACAGAATCCGCTGTGTGACCCTGATGAGCAAGTAAGAAAGATGTCGACAGAAAAAGGATCTGTGGAAATCATAGCTCAGATCCCTAATATTTACATTGGTTTTTGCATTTCTCCCTGTGTTTGATAAGAGGAACAAAGAGGGATCTCTTCAACCTGTAAATGACCCACCCACCTACTGTACTGGTCCTGCAGGAGTTCTGAGGTACAATCGGGAGTCTGAAAACTGTAGGCTAAACTTAACAACAACTCTTCCAGAGGTACTGAGATCAAATGCCTGTCTTTTTTTTTTGTGTGTAAATTTCCATCTGCCAAATGGTGTCACCAATTGCTCCAATATCACTCTGTTTCCATGAAAGCATCCAGCAGAGAACCAAGTAGAATGTGAGTACTGTGGGGAAAAGGCCAGAGATCTGTTGAATTTAACATTGATGGAGCCTGAGGTGAGATACATCTACTTAAGCAATATCACTAAAAGCATCTGTCATACTTCTCACCATCTTTTTATTTACCCTGGACACATCCACAGTTCTGCTGTGCCCAGCAACATCAGCTGTGTCAGATGCTGGTAAAGCTGAGATATCTATTTGATGGCACATGTAACACAACAACATGTAATCTGATATTAGAGAAAAACAAACCAGCCAAGGAGATAAAGGAGCTGCTTTTCCATGGCAGGGAGATGGAGCATCCCAATAAGTTTATCAATGAATTACCAAGTGGAATAAGGTACATACTGTATTTTCTATTAGAAATGACTGCATCTCTTTGGATACAACAATAAGGTGTAACATTAACGTAAGAAGAAACTTGTATTTTTTTTTATAGTGCACAAACAGAAATGAGCATTTACAAAGATTACTCTGTTCCAGATGTAGCAGAGACCTGTAAGTAACACATACACAGACAGCATATTTCCGTGTATTTTTTCTTTAGCTTCTTCTGATGATAAAAAACAGTATTTTACTTTAAATGTCTTTGTGAGGCTAATGCTATTTATCATATCCTGGTGTTCAGTTGCCCCAGCATCAAAGGTCCTCAGCTTCAGACTCTCTGCTGCTCCAGAAGCAAACGAGTGCTGGACAGTGCTACAAAGCGCTCCTAAACAATACTTGAAAAGAAAAGAGGAAGAGGAGCAGATCTTAGTCCCTTGTTGTGACAACAGTGGAGTTCAGTTTGGCTTATGTCATCATCAGGTACACACAAATCATCAAGTTTGTGTCATCACTTATATTTAGACTGCATCTCTTGCCAACACAAATGATATTATTTAAAGTTCAGTTTATTTAAATGAAAGGCATCAGTTAGCTACATATCAGAATAAATACTGACACCATGTGGTCACACTGTGTAGCAATTCCAGTCCCAATAGAAGATTTTTGTCAATGTAAATGGGGCTAATTACTCATGATGACAAGTACCTTACGGTTGTACAAGCTAAAAATCAGGATACGTTGCCAGATATGAGGCAAAGTTGTAGATCAAGGTCTAGAAATAATTCAATATTAAATCCAGAATAATCCTGCAAAGGAGCCCACAAAAAAAATCTGATTGGAATTATCCTTTCTGACTTCAGAAACCTTCGGCTGATAATCAATTAACATTTTTATTTCTTTGTTTACCCCCTTTTTCCCCAGGGATTTGGGTTTCTACAGAAGAGTTACTCCGATGGCAAGAAATTTATTACCATTTTTCCTGATGGCTCTGCTCAGGTCTTGTATCCCTTTACATGGAAATGGTTATAATGATGAACTCACTTTTCACATGAAAACCAAAATACCAAAGAAAAGTGATTAAGTGGGTCCTTCTAACCATAAGGAAAATCAGTCTAGATTAAATATATTGACTATACTGTATGTGCAATACAACACTTGTTCTACAGTGGGTGTTCTTGTCCTTACCATGGTTACAGTTATCCCTCAGGCATTTTGGCTCTTGTTATTGTGGTCACTGAGCGAAATGGAAGAGTCTGCATTGTGTTCGATGACAGCAGTGCTCCCAGTAAACCAGTTAGAGCTGTGTTTCAGTCTGATGGCAGGGCGACATGTTATCACAGCAATGGAAACGTATGGTAAACAACATTTATGATTTATGTTTATTATGATTTTCTTGTAAATATAGTTGTGATCAATACAATAAAATTGAGGCTTTATTTTTTTTTTCAAAAGCATTACCCGAACCACTCAATGGTTTCTATATGAGGGGGGAAAAAGGAATTGAATGTGAATAAATCATGTATCATATCATATGTGTGTTCATATTGCAGGCTGGCTTTAAACAGATCAGGTGGTCAGTGTTTGACTGATAAAGGTGCCAGAACTTGTCTGTGGGGCTGGAGCAATGTGAAACATACTCCCACTCCCTTCCATCCCATCTTCCTGTCCCTTAACAAAATGGTTGGAGTCCGGGTTTTGGGAAACAAAAAAGTGTTTCTGTCCTTCTTGGCAAAAGGTCGACAGGCAAAGTTCGAAGTGGGTGCCTGCTGTGCTCAGGTAAAACTCAGGCATAGTTACCCCTTTTTAACAAACTCTTCAAATAGTAATATTAAACCACAAGTACTTGTGATTATGCAAAATCTCAAACCTAACAGTTTATTATTTATGGCTGAAATAGTAAATTATAAGATGTGAAGACATATTCTAACAAAAATGCCAGTTTTAGTTTTGAGCACTGCATTTAATCTGACTGGTTGTTCATTTGACCATCATAATATAACTAAGATTTGTTTTGTTAAAGGGGGGATTTGAAACACCTGGTTCAGGATCATTATTTATGAAGGAGGAGCCATTAATCCTGGCAGCCAAGATCAGGATCCACATTGCAATCCAGCATCTTCACCAATGCTTGAGGATGCCGTTTCGGCCACGGCTGTTCAAGAGCACACTTTCTCCCCGCTTCCGAACTGCTGCTCATAGACTTCTGGAAGACCAGGCGGATGTGGCGATGACTGACAATGATAGAGCCTTCATCTGTGGGTTTTTAAAGGATTGTTGATGTATGAAGAACGGGTACAACAGCTCTGTGATTACATTGAAGTCAGTAGTCAAGTAGTTTTTGACATCAATTGAAATCTGATTATTTTACTGCGATTTGGGTTAGCCTGAGATAAAATACTATGTATTAGTGTGAATGTGCCAACATATAATTAAAAAGAAAAGTTAAAAGGTGATCTGTATAACTTACCTAACCTCTGTCATGTATGATGAAAAATTAATGGATGTCTATGCTGATTCCTCTTTATTGTCATCACATCTTTATTTAATCTAAATAAACCAATAACTATATTATCATGCAACTCACAGAGAATGTTCTGTGTTATTGTGTTGTGAATTGGTTTAAGGATAAAACTGAACAGTGTTACTACTGTAACCTACACAAAGGGATCAGGCCGTTTTTAAAAAAACTGTTGAACATGTTAATTTGCTTCTGTACAGCAACCGCATGTTTACGTCTCCATTTGTACTTACGCCTGACATGGTTTGTCTCATCTAATCAAATAAGGTAAAAGCCTATTGAACCCCTAATTGCATTAGCTTGAGCAGATGGCCAGATAGCTTTTATCCCCATGCCACTTGGACAAGATGGGCATTTTTGAAAATGTCATAATCTAGGAATTTTACTTTCCTCACCCTATTTACAATTACTAACAAGAAAATGTACATAAATAAAATATATTTATAGCTAAGGTAAAGTAATGTGATCCAGAGATATTGCAAAATGGATATTTAAAAAAATTGATACAACAGATGGAATGAGAAACCATCGATTTGCCCTGTTGATCATTCTAGCTGGAGAATAAATTAAGTTGAACCACTTCTGGACCCTGTAACAACTGCACACCAAGTACTAACTAGATTTGGAGGATTTACAGTTAATAGTTTGCAATTCCTAAAATGAATTATAGCTTGCCGAGATTCACCAGCAGTGCCGTCAATATGAGATGCCACACATGGGTAACAGCTCCTTGCAGGATTAAGGAGTGGTTTCATGACTAAAATAAAAGTGAATTGTGTGTTCCTTCAATTATTTCTCCCACTGAAACAAAACCTCTATATAGAAGTATTTCCTAAGAAATGTGCATTATCTCCACACAGAGGAGCAGCTTTCACTGTCCCGCTTTACTGACAGGCTGAGGGGATCCTTTGTCCCACACACCATGCGGCTCTTTGAATTACAATTGAGGGTGGGGCCAAGGGGATGATGACAGAGACATTCTTAACTGATCTAAATTGCATATTGTACACCATGCACCTTGACCTACACATACTATTCACAGGACTTTTTCAATACTTATTTCTTAGTTGTTGTTTTTTTTTTTATTATTAGAGTATTGCATGCTTTTTGGACCTTGAAATTTGTGGAATTTATGAAACTCCCCCCTGGGCATAAACAAAGTATCTAATCTAATCATTAGCCCAAACCTTTCTACAAGAGCAGAATAATTTCCTCTGATATCAATCAAAACAACTCAAGACCACAGCTTCACAGTTAAATAGTTACAATAGGTTTTATTAATATTCTTCTCTTTCTCCAAGGTATGTAAATATAAAAATTATTCTGAAATCATCCCAACAGACATTTTCCAAATGTTATTTTCACAACAATGAAGACGAATTTTAAGTGTTGCATTTTCTACATGGATAACTACTTTTTAGAACAACAAACTTAGAATTCTACGTATGGCTCAGTGGTACAAATGACAGGATGTTTATTCACATAGATCAATTATATGCAACAAGTTAAAGACTACAATGATCCATGTTAAAATCACTCCTTACTGGACCACTAATTGCCTTGATGAAATCTGCAATAATATGAATAGTAAAAGAATATAACAGTTTGGCCAGCACTGTTGCCATGGATCCCACTCTGGCGTCAGGGGCAGGACATCTCTGAGGATCATAGTGAAGAGTGATGGGGGCATCCAGTCTGTGCTAGCAGTCTTCCCGCCTTCAGCACAGACATTCATAAACATCACCTCACAGCCCAGTGAGAAGCCCACCTCAAACCTAAAACAGCAAGACAGTCAGGGTGAACTTAATAAAAACAAACAAAAGCCTGCACACTTGCACTGGTCACAATGTACCAAGATGAGAGAAAGGTTTAATCCTTTACCTACTCCACTGCTGTGAATACTACTCTACTTACATGGAGTGGCTTTCAGCTCATGCCAGGAATTCTAAAGTAGGGTTAAGAGTGGTGGTGTGGTTTTGTGTTCATGTGAACGTTCATCTTCATCTCATTGTCCAAGATTTGCACAAGCTGCTGCATGGAGGGCAGGTGACCTGACTCCAATTTTGACCACACTGGTACATCTATGAAAAAAAAAGAAAAGAAAAAGAAAGAAATGTTTAAAAAAAGAGGGGAAAAAAACTAGTAAAAAATGTTTTCTTGTAAAACACTTGACTTATCACTGCACAATTCACAATATCATTGGCTGGTAATTATTTTGTTATATAGCACTAACAAAAAAAGTCATGCATTCAAGATGTATTGACATCTACCTGAAGACTTGCTGCAACAAACAACAATTACCTCCCTTTTACATTTAGGCTCAAGAAAAAAAAAAAGGTAATTACACTATTAACACAGTATGAATAAAATTTATGTCAAAAGATTGCCTTCAAAGCTACACACTGAAGCCAAAAACATGACAATTAATTCACAACAAAAACTCACCATTTAATGTGATTTCAAATGCTCCTGTTGACATTAACTGGTTTTCAATCATATTGCTGAAGAAGAACACCATCATGCAGGCATATATCTGAAAGAACAATGGAAGAAATTAATTAAAAGCTCTGAACAAAAACCTTTTCTTCTACTTTCTTCCTGTGTTTCCAGCAACAAATGTGTTAATAAATTGTGAAGTAGCCCTGTGAAGAGAAGAGGAGGCTGCACAGAGTCAGCTTTACAAAAAACAATAAAAAAAAAGATGTGAAAGTTAAGTAAAAGCCCAATTAGGATGATACTGCTCCAATAGTGAGCATAAATAGTGTAGATACAAATAATGCAGCTAAACTAGGACAATGGCAGACATGTAAAGCTGCTTGACATGTAAAACTACAGAAACAACCATGAAGATGGCAAGACAAACTGACAAAAAGTGACACATCAAGACAAATGGAGTTTTAGAAGAAAAAAATAAAGGAGTGAAAAGAGTGAGGCCAGCCAGTTGAATCTGAGGGGTTTAAAGGAGGGCTCTGTACAACAAAATGTCAGACGGTCACCTGTAAGGGCCATTTAACACAGACGTTGGCAGACAGATGTCTTACTCTGTCTGATTTTCTACAGCTAAATCCAACTCGTCTCTCTTGAAACTATTTTCAGTACGCAGAGCTGCGTTTTAATTTGTGCATCATTAAGAAAAAACACAGCTCCGTTGTAGTTAACCATTTACATGTTAGTGAAACAGTGAATCGTGTTAGTATTGTTAGAATAGAAACAGATGGATGTTGCTTAAATATATTGGTTATAAATTAGCCTATATGTTGAAAATGAGGAATAAATCTGTTATTCCCGTATAAACAAACACAAAAATACAGAAAATTGGTACCGTTAGGTACCAGTATCGATTTAAATGTGAATGGTACCCATCCCTATACACAGCTACTCCGAATATATCATCTGAATATTTTGTACGGCAACAAATCAATGTCAAGTCAATGGGAATGTTCACATTAGAAACGACATTTCATTAGAAATATTCGCATCCGACGATACACAATCGACCAATCAGAGGAGGTGTGTTGACAGCGTCAACAGAGCCGACAGTTAGGCAAGATTCACTTTTTTACTTCATTCAAACTTTATATCACTATCACGACTCACAGCCCGTGCTTTTTTGACAAGCGAGGAAAAAATGGCCGTGGCAATCATCTCAAAAACAATGACAAATTAAAAATCGACCTCTTAGTAAAATAACATGGGTATCAGATTGGTACCCAGTGTCTATCATAACTAAACCCCACGTAAAAAATGGGAATTGAAAAATCCCTAATAATATTTATCTGTCGTAGTGCCCCCACACTCAAGTGTGTCTGCTGCTCTCATTTCCTAGTTTCTTTTAAGTGTCTGGCTTGCCGTTGTTGCTTGATGCCTAAATACTGCATTTTTTGTTTCTTGCTGCTGAGGCTATATTGATGTGAATTGTGAGACTGAAGTGTCTGTTACGTGCCCAGTATGGGACCAACATGCAATCATTGATGTGCAAAATGATCAGGTCAACTATCATATGCACTTACAGTTCAATAATAACATCGATAAATGCAGACATGAGCATTTATCCTTTGAGATACCTGTAGGGCCCAAGTTACAGCACTCCACTCTAAGAGGTGCTTCTAGGGGTTGTCCATCAGCTGGGAAGACGGTGATTGCACACCACATCCAGCTCTACTTCTGCCCAAGTTCTTTTTCTGTTGTGGCATTCTCCCTTCACTTTCTGAATCAGAATGATTAATTAGTCTGGTGTTTCTTAATTTCCCCTCAAAATTTTATTGAAACAGCATGCAATGCAGCACTGGGAAGACTGACTGGCACCATTGGTCTGGCTTTGGTTTTTTCTTTTTTTTCTACTTTATTGAAACATCAGTAACACAGCGGTCTGGCAGTCTGGTGTTCAGATTAATCCAGCCTTCACCCGCAGATATCATGGTTCGCAATTGAGAACCACTATTCTTTGGTGCCCATTCAGAACGGACTTTTGGGGTCTGAACCAACTTTTTTTTTTTATGTGAATGTGCCAGTTGGCTCGAAATCAGGTTTGGTAACCAGCACAGAGTCAGTGCCTGGTCAGTGTGAAAGCCCTAAAGGAGGAGAATTATGAGCAGGACATAAAGGTGAACTAGTTCATGTCAGTACTGTGAATTGAGTTAAGATTTTCATTAATAATTTATTTTGTGAACTATGAACATGAGCTAGTTAATTTTTAATCAATGGGAGCGGAACTTTGATTGAGTTTATACGGGAGAACTAACAAAATACTTATGTTCTGTCAGAAATCACCAGGTTACACAGTGACAAATGAGTTGAAAAAAAAATGAAGTCCAACAAAAGCTTTGCTTTTACCACAGATACATAAAAGAACTCCGAATATGAGCTTATAAAAGAATGCTTTTCAGATAGGTTACATGATAAAATAGTGGCATTACGCTACAGATTTATATAGCAGATTTCAAATAAAATAAATAGCTTTATGGACACGCATTTCATTAGTTAATTTTCCCCTTGGCCAAGTTCAGGAATACATGTTGGACATAGCCATAGTAGTTCAGTGACAAAACGATAGCTGAATTACTGAGTTTTTACATTTATAAATGTGTTAAAAATTGTGACCTGGTCTTCTTTTAAATTGGGTTAGGGTTCTGCACTAATTTGAGCATAGGTGACACAAGCAAACCCTTCCGCCCAAAGATCTCCTTATTGGTTGATGGGATTAAAAGAGCAAGCCTGGTGCAGTCAGTGAAACAAGATTAATTTTATTGTGCTTAAGAATTATGCAAAAAGTTTTAAGCAGTCATTTCTCTCTTAAAATGCAAAAAGATCCATTGGTGCAAGACAGTTTAATTTGACAATGTTCTGGGAATAACTAATGGTAACAAAGTAATACTTGGTGACACATTAAGAAACCTCTGAATAAGAACAAAATGAAATCCCATGGGTTTAAATTTTATTACATCCTCCTTGGCGGAGGTCATGTATTCAGCAGCGTTGGTTAGTCTGTCTGTCAGCACTGTCTGGATTTAGGAATTTTTAAATGATTCTTTACTATGAGGAGATAGGGATAATTTTGCCATTAGAGCTTCCAATTTAAAAATAATGCCCACAAACACTGGCAAAAAACATTACAGTGGCTTTGCGGAGGTCTGTGCTCCTAGTTCCTCCTAGCGGAGGAGTGCTTCTAGTTCATTAATGTTATTATTACGGTTAGAAACAACTCAAGTGAAACCAACTTTTTATATTGGTATATTCAACCCATGCTTCTATGCATTATCTTTGATACCCTCCAAAGACATAACAGCCAAAATAAACAGATAATCTGGGCTCTACCAGCCAATATATTTAGTTGAAGATTACAATAAAACAAAACAAAAACAAAGCAAGACAAAACAAAAAAATAAAGTTACCCAAGAAGATTTGAGATTGAAAAAATTCCAGAAACCTTTACCTTATTTCCCTGGGCCCACTCCCAGATGCCTGGGGCTTGCATACCAAAGAGGGCAAATGGGTCCCTGCCGATAATAATCAGCCCAATCACCAGCAGTTTGAATACAGACAGGAAGGAGGCAACGTGTCTGAGAAAATAAAATAAAAATTGATTAAGAATACAACTTCTAGATATGGAAACATTAGGCAGAGTAGGCTTCTTAAACATATCAACTCTCACCAAAAAGTTCAGAATGTGTTTGTAAAGGAATACATTTCTTGCTCATTTAATAAGAAATTACCTGGATCCTAATTATTTAGTTTTATTGCCTTTAAAGTTTAACATGTATAACTGCTTGACATGACACACAAACCATGTGCAATAACAGTAAGGTACACACATATGCCTGCATATTGTATGTATGTTTGTGTAGGTGTATATGCATGCATCTACCGTACTGTGCAAAAGTCTTAACGCATCCCTTGTTTCTTTACATTATACTTCAAATCTTAAAAAAAAAACGCCTTTTATCTTCTTGAGAGTGTAACAGTGCTTGGTGTAATGGAGCTTTGATTTCCCCAAAGGAACCCCCCAAAGGGATTAATAAAATTGTGTGAAGTCTGAACTAATCTTGCAGTAGTTGTGCAGAAGATTGAAATTACAAAAATCTAAGATAAATTCTGGCTTGAGAATTTGAAGCCTGCGTTATAGTCTCCTCTCTTTAACGTGGCAAATCTCTGGAGTGTTCATTAAAAGTTTATTAAATGAGGACCCGAGAGTCTCAGTAACACCATGTTTACAACACCCGAGACTGCACAAATAAGTCTCAGATCAGCTCTTACTCTGTGACACTAATATAGCCTCATTCCCTGGGGGACCAAGGCTTCACAAGGTATCATATTTTTCATGATAATGAAACCATTCAAATGAAATCAAGGGTTCAAACGAGAGTATAAATGTGAAAGGTATAAATCACCTGCCACAATAGCCTCTTACTAAATAGTATAATGCCCCTCTGAACCAAAATTGGGCACCAGTATTCCCATTTGTGTCTGCTAAGACAACAAAAGATATATCTAGTCAGAAAAGCCTGTGTATGAGATTTCACTTAGTCAGACAAATTAAAGCTAATCCTAGGCAGCTCTCAGACTGCTTTAACAGAGCTTGATATAATCCACTTGTAACAACGCAGACAATCTTTCGCTCTTACCGATATACGGGTATAGGAAGATAATTCTCCCCTTCAATGCGGATGTCTGGGTACCGCTGGTATAAGGCCTGCGTATACTCCTCAAACACCCGCTTGTACCCTCAGGAAATACTGTGTGAAAACAAACACACCGTTAGGAAGACATTCAGGATGTAGAGTTGCAAGAAAAAAATCCCAATACTGCCATGACAACACAATGATCAACTGAGAAAAGTAACTACGTACATTTACTCAAATCCAGTCTTTGAGCAGAATTTTGACATTCTATTATGATGCTTCTGGTATATTTTGTTGTAAGTTCATTTGAAAATATAGATTAACGTGAATAATAGAGCAAGTCTTTAAAAATACATAATATTGGCATAAGTTAAACATAAAGTTCTCAATCTTTTTGGATAATCCAAAGTATAGCCTGGTTGATATGTCACATGTCCATAAGTTTAAAGCTCCACAAAACACGTTTTCCTTCTGAACTTTCTACATTATGTAATTTCAAATGTTCCCTTGATATCAAAATAATCATGAAGCCTGAAAAAAGACTTGACTTTTAACTTTTTGCCCTTCAATTTTCTCCACCAACTTAAAACCTGCCAAGAAACATTCAGTCGATGTATCGAATTCAATATTACATACCTCTATGCTGCAAGTCCTCATTTGTGGCGCAAGTTTACTTTAGACTTACCCACATTTATTTAGTTAATGTATTCCTTTCTTGTGTAATCGTATGGCCTTGCTCATACCCCCATTAACATCACGTGACCTCGTTATTAGCATTTACTAGAAGCCATACACGTGTGGTTGCTAATATTGTATTAAGCAACGAAGAAGCTCCCCTCAATAGAACGGCATCAAACTCCATTTTCGGTAGAAATTTTATTTTTTAAAGTTGAAGTTGCCCATATTTACTGCAGACAAAGTATCGTCTATACACATTGTGTAAGAATGTCAGTCTAATCTACGGAAACTGGGCGGCTCTTAAAAGGATTTAACACTACATACGTGTTTGAATCCGGAAGTGAGGCCATGTTTCCGATTAGATATTTACTAGAACTGACAATACACTAAATTACCCGAAAATATGCTTTCGCTATGTTTAGACAGCTATGGATTAATGTCCCAAATAACTAACTGGTGTAAAGTGAAAGACACTTCTCTCGTGATCAATATAAACGCACATCCTATGGATTTCTGGCCTACAGCGTTGTTAGCCGGTGAGTTTAACTAGCATGCAATGACTCGCCAGATTTTCGCTCATTTGTTTACCAGATTTGGAACTTGAGAAGAGGTCCAGTCGCAAATTGCATCTTCATCTTCTTCACGCCACTACTGTCACCAGCTATGGCGTAACACAGCGAGAAAACCCCCAATACGAGGAGCGAAAAACGCAACCACTTCATCGCTACCCGCCTGCCCGGAGTTGGTTTCCTCTCAGCCGTAGAGGTGGTTAATCTGTGTATTTCGCTGCTTGTTGGACCCGCCTTTCTTTCTTACTCGCGCTGATCTTCGATTTCAAACCCAACAAGTTGCATGTTTAGCACCCCCTACTGCTCTGTTCTGATAAAATAAATAAAAACCTTTGGCCATTTTTTTACTTGTGCCAAACTAAGGTTAACTTAATTTTGTCTTATTTATGAACCCAAGTCGGTTTAATAAATTGAACTGAATATAAATTAATCAAAACTGCATTAAACATTGGTTACATGTCTGTTATTTTACCTCCCATACATAGTTTAATCATCCATTTGCCATTTTTTGTTTGCAAAAGTTTCTTTTCCATTTGTGTACCAAAAAGCATCAAGAATTTTGAAAAAAAAATAAACAAATTCATCTTAATCATATCAGTTATTAAAGTCACTTATTTATGCAAAAATACTGATGACTGCGGTTGTGGGGTGTGTCAGTGATGGACAAGAGGAGTACAGAGAACTGGTCAATTTGTGATGGTCCAAAAACATGCATGATAGGTTAGGTACCTAGGTCTCTCTTATAAATGAGACTGCATGTCTCAATGGAATTACCTGTCTAAATAAAGGTTTCAATGACGCAGAAACAATCACTTCATCCTCATCTTGAACCCAAACAAAACAAGAGATGACAGTTGACTTTAGGAACAGGAAACAAAACAGGTGCATCCTGGGAGAAGAGGTGAAGGTGGAATACAGCTAGACAACAGATCAGACTGGAAATGCAACACAGAAGCCATCTATATTATAGGACAGAGCAGACTCTAATTCTTAACAGAGCCAAGATCATTTAATGTCTGCACAAAAGATGTTGCATTTCTGTTACAAGTCCGTTATGGAAAGTGCAATCAGCTTTTCAGCCATCTGTTGGGGCAGCAGCATCAAGAAAGCGGTTCTGTGCTAGGGATAACTCTGTAGCCAATTGTCCAGAAAAGCTGCAGAAAATTGTGGAAGATTCCTCTTTAACAAAACAGTGAAGAAACAACAAAGCAAAAAGAGGCTTCTTCAACTCTCATGCAAGACAGAAAGGAATCAGAGTTTATTCCTGCCAGCAGTTGTCACCCTCCGAACAAATCAACATCTAATCAATGATTGGTTCAACAAATAAAAAAAGACCCCTACTACAACATTGAAATTTTTCCTCTGGGATAAAAATTCTCATTTCATTTAAACTCAATTTTTACTAAACAGTAAAAACTGATTCAAATTAAAACATCCAAATATATTTATTGTCACCCCTAGAAGACAGTTACTGGCCAAAAAACCCCTCTGACAAACCTAAACTGCATACTCCATTTAAAAAAAAAAAAAAAAAAAAAAAGAGTAGATCCCACATGGTTAGTGTTCACTACATTTAAATCTTGATATACATGTTGCCCTTTCAATTGTCAAATATTTGAAGCAAGACATAACTGATGAACAGCTTCATTTGCCAGAAAGAAATAAACAAGCAAACAAACAGACACCCGATTCATTTTTATGGATCCCTGAACAAGTTCAAACAATCCCGTATTTGCCACTAGGAACAGTTATTCAAGACAAATAACAGCAACAAGTCCCACACGCAGCAGCGTACATCAGCAATGTTATACAAGACCAACAACGTTATTTTAAATGAAATAGTGTCCACATTTTTATTTATTAGAGAAAATACAATAAAAACAAAGAACATGTTTTGTTTTTGTTTTTTTAAAGAAAAACAAAAAAGTTTGTTCTTTTGGGTGAGTTTAGTGGTTCAGCCTCGCGGTTCGCTCCTGATCCACAGCAGACTGGAGAGCCAGAACTGTATCTGGATGACAAATAAGACTAAATGTGAAGCACTATTTTTTTTATTTTGTTATCAATATTTCAATTATGTTGTATATTTTCATTTTTACTAAATAATAAAAAGAAAAGGCAAAAAAGATTCTTCTATATTTTAACTAACTGGTGTGCATGTCTTTTGATAAAATCTAAAATTTTCAAAACAATTCAAAAAGCCAAATTAAGTTTAGTATACTTCAATAAAACTGTTTGTACAAACCCATTAACCTCCGGGAATGATCCACCAAGGCTGGAAGCCCTTCCTCGATGTTGTATGAGATTTGTTCCATGTCGTTAAAAAGTTCATTGGCCCTCTAAAAAAAAAAAAAAAGAAAAAAAAAGTTTTACAAGATACCTTTGTTAAAATAAGTAAATGAGAAAAGACACATGCCATCAAGAAGCAGAATTCAGAAAATCACCTTGAGCTCTGCAAAAACCTTCTCCTCCAACTCTGCCACCTGAGATATGGCATCATACACACTGGTGTCAGTTTCCTGCACCAGAAAACAAAAAACAGAACACATTTTAAACATGACAAATTGCATTACTAAACATCAAAAGGCTTTTTTTTTTTATTTTTTAAACAAAAAATAAATAAATAAATAAATCAATGAATACAGTGCAAGCTTACCTCCTCTGAAGAGCTGTTCACAGGCTCTTTTGGCTGAGGTGCTCTAGTGGCTTTGGAACTGCCTTTCAGCTCCTTCACTCTGCCAAAGAACAGAAAATCTGTCAAAGTGTATCATCTCAAAACAACATAAGCTTCTCAATAGATTTAATACTTATTACAAAAAACTAATTTGACATCAGTTGAGTCTTTGTACCTGTCAGCATAACGTAGTGTATTCATAGTATATTCACATGAAGCCATGCCTGGAGAGACCATGGAAATCTGAATAATAGAAAATAGGCATCCATTCATTGCTTCAGTTGTGTGAACACAGTACACCTTGTTGTGCTCATTTGGGATGCATATGCATCATCTGAGAAAGTGAGCGAACCAAATTGGGTGTGTTAGCATACCATGCAGGTTCTGGATTTTTCGCCAATGAAAGAATCTCTGAGCACTTTGGTTAAAGTGCTCATCCGGAAAGGAATGTGGTCACTGTTCATTCCCAGTGAACGAATGCACTCCTGCAGGACACAGGGATGAGCACATGGATGCGTTAAGTTTAATAAACATCTTTTCAGCTGTTGTAAATGTCATAATTTAAAAAAGGAACTTGGAGCCCATCCTGAAATATCATCAGAAGAATTATCCTATATGGTTTGAGTTTTGAAGAGTTGCTGTCTGCATCCTAGATGTAGTTCTAAAGAGAAAAATGTCCATTTGCAGCCGCAGTTACTTTCCCACTGCGTGCTTTGCATCCATGTCCACCATACTCTACCTTGAGAGCAAGCAGGCTACGGTTGATCTCAGCAGTCTCGACCAAAGTGCTGCGGTCATTGCTGCTGACGTCTGTGCCACGCTCATTGCCAGCCAAATCAACCAGTGAAAATTTCCCATGCAGTGTGGTAGCACGGTCATTGCGCCGTAGCACAATCTGGAGGATAGCATGAGAGCGTGATGAGTTGGCATTGGCTGAGGTCTGGCCTGATGTCCTGGAAAAGTTGATAGAACAGAGGTAAAGGGACAGAAAGAAGAAAGTAACATTTGCCTAGCTATAAGCCATTCAGTTACATGGGGTATCTTCTTAAATACAGACTAAATCATTTAATAATTCTACTGAATGAGAAATTGCACTTGAAATACTGCAATAAAAAAAAAAGTGTATAGTGCAATATCATACATCATGAGAGTACAACCTACATATATTCAATGGATTGGTACCTGCATGCACTGCCCATCTGTATAATCTTGATGACATCTTCAGTTTTGGACACATAGACCTCCTCTAGTCCAACCACCTGAACCTGCTGTCTGTCATCTTCCAAAACACGGAGCTTAGCCTTCTTATTCAGCAGGTCATACACCTGAATCAAAAATATATTTCATTATGGAATTACTTAAATAACCAGACTTTTGATGAAATCTGCTTCCATAGTAGAGTTTTCACTTACTTTGCCATTGTAAATCTCAAAGAAGCTGACAAAAACAGACAGATCCAGATTGGCATACCTCCTGTGGTTAAGATGGGTGAAAACATCTTGGGCTAAAAGGGCAGACAACAAATTTATTTTAAGTGTAGTTCTGGTGTAAAAACCCAGCTTTAAACATCCTGAATGATTAGTTTGAAAAGTAAAAAAAAAAAAAAAGAAGTTTATTTAAACAAATACATAATAAATCTGGAAAAATATCAGTTTTGAGCAATTCTAGTTTAGGCACCTCAACTCACAAAAACACGCAGAAAGCATCTGATTTTAGCCTAACCTGCCAAGGCGTAGATTCCTTTAGTACTGTTCTGCTGCTTCCCTGTGAAATCACCTCCCATTGTCTAGAAAAACAAAAGTATGCAATCAATTCTACATTTGAAAAATTACACTTACAAGACAATTTAGCGTCACAAAGTAAGTTGAGACTTACATGGGTCTTACCACTTCCTGTCTGGCCATAGGCAAAACAAGTTGCCATTCCACCTTCAAAAACAGACTGAACCAAAGGTTTTGCTGTAAATCTACAGAAGGAAACAGACATAAGTAAAAGTGTGTGAAAATTAGGATAACAGCATGCATGAAAAAAACAAAACAAAAAACACAATTACAGTGAGTTCTTAAAACTTCTGTGCAATTAAAATTCCAGTAAGGAGCTTTACACAGTTTTGGATGCATCACTGACTGCTTGTAGGAAATTAGAAATAAAACCAAGACAATGAAAAAAAGGTTTAAATACAGTGCTTGGCTAAAAAAAAGTTGTCACCTAGATTTAATAAAAAAGGATTTAGCAAATGGGTACAAGCCTCTTATTGGCCAATTACTGCATGGGTGATTATCTTTCAGCTGGGAACAAGTTATTTAATTCCAACTGATGCAACAAGTAGCTCCTCATTTCTTAAACAAGCATGTCAGAAGAGACATCTTGTAGTCATGGAAACGACGTCTGTTTAAGAAGGGTCAAACAATTGGCATGCATCAAGCAGAGAAAACATCTAAAAAGGAGATTGCAGAAACTACTAAAATTGGGATAAAAATTGTCCAACGCATTATCAAAAACTGGAACGATAGTGGAGAACCATCTTCGAGGAAGAAATGTGGTCGTGAAAAAATCCTGAATGATGGTGATCAGCGATCATTTAAACATTTGGTGAAAATCAACTTAAAGAAAAACAAACAGTAGAACTCAGTTGATTAGTGAAAGGAAGAGCATTTTTACATAAACAATGCAAAGGGAACTCAAGTCTGTGGGGGCAGGTTATGATCTGGGGTTGCTGGAGTTGGTCAGGTCTAGGTTCAGGAATGTTGTGTGCCCCAAGAATGAGGTCAGCTGACTTCCTGAATATACTGAAAAACCAGGTTTTTCCATCAATGGATTTTTTTCCCCCTCCCTGATGGCACAGGCACATTCCAAGATAATGCCAGGATTCCCTAAACAGTTGATTAAATTTTACAACTGTGCCATTGCGAGTGTGCCAACATACTTTTTTTTAGTGCGGTTCTCCAGCTGTGGTAATAGACAGAGCAGCTGGCACTCCAGCCAGACAGCAGGGGAAAAAAATTAAATATATATATATATATATAAAAAAAAAAAAAATCATAGGGAGTCTTCCTAAGACCAGTACCTTCTACATCACCTACTGTCTGAGGAAAGGGCACACCATCCTTCACACCACCCTGCTCATCACCTCCCCACCTGTTGCCATCAGGAAGAAGGTACAGGTCCATCTTGGCTAGAACCACAAGAATGGCCCACAGCCTGTTCCCTCAGGCAGTGAGACTGCTGAACATTACCCTCCTCCCCACCTCAACCAAGGACACTAACCACATCCCAACACAAGAACAGTGATCTGGACCGTGCATTGTTGCCATCCACCAACCATGGACCACCAACACAATAATTGAACAGGTTTTTGCATTGTTGCAATATTCCATGTGACTCCACATGTTTCTGTACACCTTTGGAGGCTGCAGTATGACTGTTACTTTTTTATAGATCTGTGCCGGCACTGAATACTGCTTTGTATCTTTGCTCTGCGATGTTGATGCTCCAACAAAATTCAGAAATCTTGAAATTCATCAGGTTGAAAGAGTGATTTAGGAAGCACGAGACATTTTCACACGTGGACTGGCCACCACAGAGTCCAGATCTGAACCCTAATGAGAATCTTTGGGATGTGCTGGAGAAAGCTTTGTGCAGTGGTCCCATCATCACTACAAGATCTTGGAGAAAAATTAGTGCAACACTGGATGGAAATAAATCTTGTGACATTGCAAAAGTCACCAAAAAAAACAACAAAAAAACAAACAAGTGGAATTGCTCCTTTTTGTATTTGACAGATCAGAAGCCAATTTCAGCTACATCAGGCCGACACCTCTGAACATTAACCCATGCTCAGTGTCAATGTTTAAAAATTAAGAGCCTTATGTTATTTTTCCAATTTAAAATGACAGCATGTCATTTCTGACTGTACATGGTTGAGCATTCAGAATTGTTCTCTGCCCCGACGCACAAACACAGACATGTGCGCGCACATTCCCATCAGCGGACAAATAGTGTGTGTCGGAAAATGTGCGGCGTAAATAACTGATAAAACCAAGCTTTACAAACTGACTCTGCATCCCACTAATAAAACTGATGTACTGTAGCTTATGTTTAAAGCTATTCATCAACGTCTCTACTGTATTGTATGTGTGGTAGATCTAAACTGCAGTTGAATCCACAAAATGTTTTCCAAGGCCCTGCTTAGCTTCTGATTGGTTAGTAATGTGTTTGAGTGCAAAGCTCTAACACTATTTGGTAGGTGAAGTATGACTATAGTCCACATCAAGTTATTAAGTCGTCTTTTTTTCCCACCACAAAAACTCAGCACGTCAGCGATCCAGTATGGCGCCAAAATACTTTAAAGCCCTCCCTGTGCTTAATAAAAGGATTAAATGAAAACCTTACTTGTAGACCAGGTCATTTGTGGCACTCTCATCAAAGGAGTAGTCAAAGTGGAAGACCTGGTTGTCCAAGTACTTTGTGAGGTCCACCTTGTGTTTTGGCTCATGGACCAGTAATGCACCTTTTCCAGGTACTGACACAACATCTATCTCCTTCTTAGCAATCTCTGCAATACACAAGTATATACAGTTCAGCATTTAAAACGGTAACATATTTTTTCACAAATTACTCTATTCTATTCATCTGATTATCTACAGAGGATGTAGAAATAATTTCTAGCTGACCTTGCTTGTTAAGCGGCCGCTTTCGAACACACACACAAATCCTGTGAGGCTCAATCTGCAAAGGTTGAAATTGTGCAAATAAAGGAGTGGACTACAGTCTAATAGTCTGCATAAAAAGTTGTTTGTTGAACACAACCCCCATGACATAACTCACCCCATCAGCTGATGATAATTGGGTTATTTCCAAGGTCTCTCTGAAGTCTTGGATCATCTCATAGAACTTCTGGTTCGGTCGGGATGCTTCTCCAAACTAAAAAGAAAATAAATAAATTACTTGCTGAAAAGTAACTTTGCTGATATCTTAGAAATTTCTGTAAATAAGATAAGCAAAAAGAGTTGATAAAAAAAAATACCTTTCCCTTCTTGGTGTGCATGTCAAAAGGTTTTATAACAGAGGACAGTCTTTTGTTGCCTTTGTTTAATTCCTGGGTAACCACAGATTTTCTTCTGCCTGAAGTTAATAAAAATTGTTTGTACTTTTCTTTTTTAAAGATTTTTATTGAAAATACAGAAATCAGTACATTAAAAAAAATCCTGGAGGTGTTATAGGCCATTAAAGAACCAACACCTACGACAGCACCCGTGTATGTGTCTAAACATCCCCCCCAAAAAAAGTAAAAAATTGATTTGTGCAATATTATGTTACTAAAAAAATGGTTACCAACCTTTGGCTGAAAGCGGAGGCAGCATTCTTTCAGGTTCATTTTCTTTTATGACCTCCCGAGCAAGAGACATTGGTGGTGCTGGTTTGGCCTCATTCTCTCTACGCTGTTGATTAGGAACTGCTACATATAAAAGATAAATAAATAAAAAAAAAAAAAAAAGGAAAATGCAGAGCTTTATGAAATAATTAGATCCATTAGTGAAAAAAAAAGACTTAATGAACATAAATTTAAATATCTAAATGTCCAAAAATTAGCTACATATTAATGCATCTGCGATGAGACTATAAAAATACACAATGTACTGTGAAAGTGGGGGTCAGTTAGCCATCAGCAAGGACAATTTGTTTAATTTGCTAAATAAGAGCATCCCCCCCCCCCCAACCAGTTTTGAAATGTAAGAAAATACATCTAGTTGGAATTTCTATTTTAAATCTTCAAAAGATCATTTCCAACCAGAGTTTGTGAGGACTGATGGTGGTTTGAGATCAGGATGGATCATCTCTGGGTTTGCTGAAGAAGACCCCATGGTTGAAGCTGGTGCTGGAACAGGTGCTGGGACCTGGAACATGCAAGTCTGTCGAGCTTGAGACCGAGTGGCGACTAGAAGAAAGACAAATCCAAGACAATCAAAAAGATTTATTGCCATGCATGCTTTGCATAAAAGAGAATTTGTCCTGGCATATTGGTGCAGGTGAGAAAGTACAAAATTAAACAATTTCTATTACAATATTAAACAATATTTGAATAAAAGAAGGAGCTGTGTGCAAGAACATAAAGTGTAATGTTCACAGTATGAAAAGAGCAGTGAGCGTTAATGTATCGCATTGCAATGTATCATTAATGTACCGTCTTTGCTGATGGGTACAGATTGAGAGTGAAGAGTGGGATTGTGCTTTATTGATAATGCCGGTTGCAGAGGGGTAGAAGCTGTTCTTGTGGCGAGGGGTTTTGGTCTTGATGGACAGCAGCCTCCTGCCAGAAGGGAGTGCCTCAAAGACTGTGTGACTGGGGTGAGAGGGACCAGCTGCAATCTTTCCTGCCCACCCCAGTGCCCTGGAAGTATATATGTCCTGCAGGGTGGGCAGATTGCAGCCAATCACCTTCTCGGCAGACTGAATAACCCGCTGCAGTCTACTTTTGTCCTTAGAAGTAGCAGCAGAATACCAGACAGTGATTGAGGAGGTTGAGACAGACTCAATGTCCTCACCTCCAGTCCAGTCCCCAGTAACAGCTAGGGACTGTTACTGGCTCATGTTGTAGTGTTCTCACATATACGTAAACACTTTAGGTTGCAACTAAGCAAGAGTCTAATTGCAGTCACCATGATTTCAGAACAGCCTTGCAAGATAATGACAGGTAAAAAAAAGTGTAAAATCTTTTTATCTCTACAGGTTCATTTTTTTCCCCAGCTGCTGCAGAAAGTATGTCCTGTTGGGCCTTTTTGATGACAGAACTGATGTTCAGATCCCACCTGAGGTCCTGAGTGATGATGGGCCCCAGAAAACAAAGACTCCACAGTGTTGACTACAGTCACACAGAATGATGGGGGCGTGTGGGGCCACCATCATATCTACCATTTTAACAGTGCTGATGTGGTCACACCAGGTCACCAGATGGTCAATCTCCCACTTGTAAGCAGACTCTGAGGGTGGAGTCATCTGTAAACTTCAGGAGCTTAGACTGGTGACTGGAGGTGCAGCTGTTTGCATACAGAGAGAAGAGAAGAGGAGAAAGGTTTGGAAGTAACTTCCCAACCTCACGTTCTGCTTCCTGTCAGACAGACTTTGTGATCCACCTGCATGTGGAGTCGGCGCCCTCTGCTGAGAAAGTTTGTTGTGTAGCAAAGCCCGGATGACAGTATTGAAAGCAGAGCTAAAATCCATTAACAGGATCCTGGCATAGATCCCTGGGGAGTCTAGGTGCCGGAGGGTTAAGTGGAGGGCCATGTTTATTGCATCATACTAGGGTTGGGCAATATGAGATTTTCAAATATAACAAGACTTTTTCACACAAGATATGGAATGACAGAATATTGTTTTTAAATAGAGATGGCTTGTTTTGTGTTAAAAGTATCTTTTCTTTTTGTATTTTGCAAAACTGTATTATTGTTATGTCATCAAAGTATTTTTTCCCTTTGGTTTAAGGAGTGTTTAAATTTGATATACAGCTACTTTAATTTAAGTAAACTGTTTTGATGCACATATGCTGCTGATTCTTCATAAAAGTGCATATAGCACATACGGCTGTAAATTAGAACCATCTCTATTTGTTACCTGAATCATGATATATACACACACACTTCTATATAATTTTTTGTGTAGTAACCAGAGATTTGAATTTTGGTTCATATAAAAAATTAAAAAAAATAAATAAAAAATATCGCCCAGCCCTTTCATCTACAGACCTCTTGGCTCTGTAGGCAAACTGCAGGGGATCCAGGTGGGGGTTCGTGATCTGAGGCGGGACAGCACAAGGCATTCAAACGACTTCATAACCACAGAGGTCAGGGCTACAGGTCTCTAGTCATTAAGTCCTGTGATCCTTGGCTTTTTGGGGACTGGCATGATGGTGGAGGACTTGAAGCAGGCTGGTACGTGACATCTCCAGAGAGATGTTGAAGATGTAAGTGAACACTGGAGAGAGCTGGTCAGCAAAGTGCTTGAGGGTGGATTGGGAGACAGAGTCAGGTCCAGGACTAAGAGCGAATTTTGATGATCTCAGCTTTAAAAAAGTGACAACTGTTGTGTATTGCTAAGTACTGTTTCTTGTGGACATTAAATGAAATATCTAAACCCCGGTGAAGGCTGCCCCCCGCCCCCCCCAAAAGAGACAAACAAACAAAAAGAAAAACAAACACAGGACAGCATCAATGTTTGGCATTCTGATATATAACAATCTTCTTAGAAGATCCCAAGCAGCAGAGAAGTGAGTTTGTAGTGATTAGCACAAGCACAGAAAAGTAAACAAGAAAAAAAAAAAAAAAAAAAAGGCTGAAGGTAACTGAAGATAACATCTGAATTTGTCACTTTTCTTCATTACAATCTGAATTAAAAAAAAGTTTTTAAAAAGTGACAAATTTTAGTTTTTAAAAATCAAAAATGATTCGCATCAGCCCAATCCATTCTCTCCAAAATGGATAATGTATGCCTGTATAAAAATATGGCCCAAATGAGGAGTTAAGACATCAGTACTGTCTTTCCCAACTTAGTGTTTAATTTTTCTCCCAAATCAATAATGTAGGACTAATAGACAAAAGTAGACAGTGCTGCATGTCACCCAAATATGGTAATTTGCACCCTTGTGTCTTATTAAACTGAAGCAGATGTACTTGTGTATAAAATCAGGTCTGATCAGAGTTCAGATCTTGCAGAATTGTGAATCTTAGCACTTACACCCTGATCCCTTCAACCAAAGCAGTGATTAAACAATGCAATTAATTTGCTTCAGAAAAAGGAACATGCAAGCCTTGCAGACCTGACTCTTCAGTCTTTGGGGCCACTGGATCAGAGGCTTTGGAACAGAACAAGCCAATTGGGAGACAGTTACTGAATATGGTAGTGTCAGAAACAAAAAAAGGACACTTCATATACATACAGGAGGGCGGGGCAGGAATCCTTGATGAGCGCAGTCGACCATTATACTTCTGCAGAGGAGAGAGAAAAAAAAGGGAGGTGAAATTGTTTAATTCATAAGGTGTTTAGCTTCCTGTTGTGTAACATGCAATTACAAATAATTATACATACTGCATTTATACTCAAAGTAATTCAGTCAAAAACTAATTATATTTTTGGACAAATCAAAAAAATAATTTCACATATTATAGTTTAAATTTGATTCTTCTGTCATTTACCTCTGGAAAAAAAAGTACATTTTAAAGTTCTAAAATAAAAAAAATAAAAAAAGGTACTAAACAAGACAGTGGCTAACTCAAGATTATTTCATTGTAATGATTAAATTCAAAAAGATGGTTAATTTCATTGTTGCTAAAAGAAAATGTAGAGTACTTACCTTCTCTGGAGCAGCAGTGGGTGTGTCAGTATCTTTGATGGTGGCAGTGTTGACATGGTCCAAAAGCTCTGGATTGAGCGTACATAGGTCGCTCACGTCAACCTGAAGGACAAATGAAAAACCTTAACTTCCACTGTAACATGCTCAAAAACAAAAAAAAGATGAAGGTTGAAACAGCTGCTGTTTGAAATTTCTCAAATCTAATTCTACACTATTCCAAAGCTTGACATTTTTTTTGTAGCTGAACCTTTGAACTATAACTGTGATTGATTTGGGCAATCACAACCAAATTAATCTGAAAGTGTAGCAATCTAAATTTAGTATATAAAAAAGAAAAAGAAAAAAAAAGAAAAAGAAAAAAAACACACACACACAAATGCAACCTTTGGTTTTAACACGTAGGGTTTAGCGCATACATGTATAGCAAACAGATCTTTATTGCACAGAGAATATGATGGTGCATCCCACTGTGTGTTGCATGCTGGGATGGGAGTGCCATATTTGTAAGGATTCCTCCTCTGCTACCTTAGCCTGCTGCTTTTGTTGCCTGATTACACTTTGTTTTGTTTGGCAAAAACAATAGTGAAGAATGGAAGAAATGGAGAAAAAAAAAGAAAAGAAAAGCAAAGATGAACCTTGAGGATTAAATGAATTGCACTGCTAAATGTGTGGTGCTGCAAATTATTGACCTTGTACTTAAATCCGATTCGTTTTAATCCAAACCCCTTTTAGAGGAGTCTTCCAAATGGATTCAGCAACGTGTTTATTGTATGGAGTAATACAAAATGGAAGTCATTTGTCTAAGTGATAAAGATTTGCTTTACTTCTGAAACTCATTTAAAAAAGGGCAAAGGTTATAACAATACATTTACAATTAAGTTTTCTCAATTACTTTTCAGTTAGCAAAACAGAAAATAAGGATCTACATAAAAAAGACTCTCTGCTAAACGATTAAAAAAAAAAGTAAATTAAAACGCGAAATGAAAAAAGCCCTTTATCCAGCCTTCTTTCACATTTTGATTAGATCATCTTAACTTCACTCTGGTGGTGTATTCAGGTACAAACTGTCACTGTCCAAATACTTATGGTGCCGATAAGCCATGTCAAACGGATATTACACTGGATATAGAAATTAATTCGTGTTAATATATTGAATGAAGTTGCTGACCTCTTTTCCACGACAAATGTTTCTCTCATACCACTCCACCATAGCCGTACACTTCACTTTATCAACGGATTTCACCGTGGCTGAATGGACTCGACCTGATTCATAATTATCAAGAAAGAGGAAAGTTGACGACAAACATATTTTTCTTTCTCAATATGGAAGATATTACATTAAAAAGCCATATAACTCACCATCGCTGCGACTTATCTGAACAGAAAGTCCAACTAGAAGTCTGGACAAGTTGCTCTCCATTTTACTGTCTTGTCACTGCTGAAAAGAACAAATCAAAATGTAAGTACGTTAGCGTTCAAGCTAACTAGCTATTCCGTAACTATGCTGCAGACGCAATAAAAGCCTATTTTTATTCAAGCGTCATATTTAGTGATACTGTTATTTCACTTAGCGATTTTATCTGTTTGTTTTAATAAGACATAAAACACGCTTACCCAGGTACCAGTTAAACACCGCCCAAGATTCAAACTAGCATTATTTCTGCGTCCACGAATCTGATTGGATAACGTGTATATATAGTGGCGGTGTTCTTCTTCTATGGATTTTTCAACCTAATTTGATACCGCCACTAAGTGGGTCAGTAAGGAATTGCCTCTTCAAATTATTATTATTATTATTATTATTATTATTATTATTATTATTATTATTATTATTATGATTATTATTATTATGATTAATAATCATAATAATAATAAAAAAATAGATAAATCGACCGGAAGGTAACAATTGTGTGGCCGGATTTCAGTGTTGGCCCACCTGAAACAATGGGCTCTTTGCACAACTCCACTACTTCCTGAACTTAATACAGGTGCTTTGTTTCCTGTCTTTCATTACTGGACAAACTGATTAATCCAGGTGTGTCTGGCCATTGCCGTCGTGGTTACTGAGGTAAGGCACACCTGGATTAATCAATCTGTCCAATAATGAAAGACAGGAAACAAAGGACCTGTATTCAGTTCATGAAGTAGTGGAGTTGTGCAAAGAGCCCATTATGCGGTCTTTGATCTGAAATTATGTTGAGCGTATTATGGCAATATCCTTTTGCACCATAAGGCTGCATTTTAGAAGGAAGAACTGTTTATTTGACATTTGTTATATATCCTGTTAGTATGTAATTACTAATGTTATCCAAGTAATACAACTTGATGCAGTTGATTAACTTTTGAATATTATTCATGAATAAAATAACAGAACAGTCCTTATAATTTATACCAAACACTTTAAACATTACATTAAATACTGTCAAAGCTTAATAAATGTTTTTCAGGAATGACAGATGAGGGGTTGTATAAATTAAACCAAAAGAAACAATTGAAACAATCCATCCCCCCATTCAGAATTTAATTCAATTATGAATGTCTATTACTACTTACCGCTTGCAAAAATGAGCAGAGTTTATGTGCCGTTTAACAATTCAAAATAGCCACATATGAAACAGTTTAATATATTAGCATATTCTTGATAACATATAACAATTTTCTTCCTTAAATTACAGAATTACATCAATATGGCACCAATGATTACACATTCATATGTGCAATCTTTGGAGCCCAAATGTCCCTAAACACACATTCTCAGAGAGAAGTGCCTGTGAAAAAATATGACGATTAACAAAAATAGGAGAATATTCTATACAACTAAATAAAAATATCATAAAAATAATCTTTGAAGTAATTCTTAGTGCCATATTTAATTCAAATTGTGTTCTGGCGTCACAAAACAAACCTCTTCTTAAACGTGCCTTGTTCCTCAAGTGGGAATCCAAATTGTGGATGGAGCTGCTACCTCCATGATTTTATCCAGATACAGGACGCTCTATGATTAAAGGCCAATCATCTTATCTTACCGCCTCCCTGTTTCCATTTCCACACTAATAATCCTTTTGATCATCAGTGCTGAAAATTGTTCATTTTAACTTACTAATCTTCCTTAAACATAAGATAAAGTGTTTCTAGAGTTATGTTATCACTGCTAACTATAAATATTCAAACTAGATAACCCCTTTATATACTTCTGTGTGTATATCATTGAGGCCAAATAAATCAATGAATAAGCATCACATAATGAAAATGTTTAAAATGTTTTCACTTCATTACACAGGCTCTTTAATATTAGTGTTATCTAATCTTGTAGCAAATGTTGTGATATTACCATATTCCCAAATTCTGTTAGATACTGATCCATTTGGCTTACTTCATTTTGTCCATGTGACCACAGGAATCCTGTTTGTCCACATGCTCTCTGTCTTTGCACACCCACTGCAAACCAGTTCCTCATGACATCAACAATCAAGGACAGCTGGAGAATGACCCATAATGCAGTTCAGCCAATTGACTTCATCGTTGGAGGCATCCCATTTTGCCTTCTTTTTTTTTTGCACCATAGACTCTGCACTACACACTCAGCCTCCAAACCTCTTAACTATATACAGGCTGGACTTGTGTATTCACATTCTCCACAAGCAAATGCTGACACATGACAAATCAAAGGTCTAATAAACAGCTTGCGCTGAGCAATTTTCCCCCAACCACCAAGGGATGAAAAATAAACAAATCCCTGTCGGTCGACTGTCCAGGCCATTTGGTGGGTCTGTCTGCCGATGACTGGGTGGCCCAGGGCTGCTTAGTGTGAGGCCTGGGATGGAGCCACAACTGTTTCCTGTGGGCAGCCCAACCCCCAGAATCTCTCCACAACTGGCTTGGTGGGTGGTATTCCCCTCCTCCTTCTTTTCCTCTCTGTCAATGCTCTCTACTCAAAGCGCCTCCCCTCTTTTCCCCCTCAGTCAGCCGGGACATCCATTTTCACAGTCCAAGCTCAATACTTCCCCAATGGCCTTGAGTGGATCGAACCAGCAAAATTTGAAACTTTTGTCTGCTGCATTTGAAAATCTTGTCTGTGTGTTTACTTAGTGTGTTTAAAATTATGGCACATATGCACTTGAGCTCATATACTTTAATCATTCTCCTTACTAAATTATGGGAATACATTTGATTAGTGCAAACAATTGCCATTCATATATGTAATTGATTTTTCAGGCATTTCAAGTAATCTAATTTTATCTTAGTTACATCTTTTTGATAAGACATCCATGGAGAATAACTTCCTGTTCATAAGCAAGTAATACTTGAATCAGCTGTGGATGTGTGCCTGTCCTTATGTGATGTTATGCTGCTTCGAGCCTCCTTGGTTTTTTACTTTATTTGTGTCATGTTGAAAACTTACTTGTTTCAGGTAAATCATACAAGTTTTACATGTGTGTATTTGTCCCAATACCTAAAAGAGCATTAGTGGTCTTCATCTTATCATAGATTTTCAGGACATTGGGACACAAATATTGTTCTTGTTTAGATTTTAGCTACCATCATTTGGTTAAAAATGTGTGTTGCTATACTCTGAGACCCATGGTTGTGCAAAATATCATTCATACAGTTTCAGTTGCCACTTTTTTATGTATGCTTATTAATGCTCTCTTACGTCTGCCACTTTAACTTAGATGCTGAGTGTTACCAGTTTTTTATTTGTCTGTAACACACATGTTGCAGAGCCTCCAGGGTGGGCCTTGCCTCACACGAACACTGTGCATGCCTTTACACAGATAACTTTGTTTGTTCCCACTGATAAGATTCAATATTTTGCTGAAAAATACTTCTTTTGGTGTTTTGAGTACAAGCCTTCCACAAGTTTCCATAGTCACAATCACCACGGTGTGAGAGGTTTGCAACCATGGAAAAGACGCTGTGACATTTTAAAGGTGTCGGTTTTTCAGGTGGTTGATTTGAAGAAGAAGGGGTCTTTTATCTGTTGGCCTCAAATCTGTTTAACTGCTTCAATTTTTCCATCTGTCCAAAAGTTAATTTTTTTTAGTGTAAAGAAAATTGGCGGAGGCCAAGGCTCTGTTCCCCCTATACAGACTAAATAAACACATGCATACTGTATGTGAGCTGAGAACACTTACAAACCACCCAGCAAGGTTGACAGATGAGGAGGAGCCGTAAGAGTAACAAAGAAGAGGAAAATGAAGAACTGAAGAGAAGCATTCAAAAAGAACCTCTTTTTTCATGGGAATGCATATTCAGTAATCCAATACAAATCTTTTAGTTTGGAATCCTAACGTTGGATTTTTGGAGTAACTTCAACATTTAGGATGGGTTTTTTTTTAACTGTATGTTAGATCTTGGTCAGCATAAGCCATTCAGCTCAGTCCCCAAATGTATGGCAGACATTTAGTTTTTGATTGTGTCATGCTGGAAATCAGACAAATATGAAGGCAAGAGAAGCTTGCAAGTATCCAAGTAGCTAGAAAAATAATGTATATTCTATTAAGTCATTTAAGTAATATAAAGTTAAGTTTCACATAATGTTTTGCAAGAAAACCTGTTTCACATTTCTGAAATGAATGAATGAATGAATTATACTTTATTGATCCCAGAGGGGAAATTGCATAAATATTAAGATATCTATGTATTTAGTGTTTTCGAAATGTTTGGTGTGTGTGATGCATTTCTCATTATGGCCAGCAGAGTGCAATATAGCTGCAAACAGAGGTGGCAGCAAGCAGCCACATGCTGCTACTGTAAACTTTCTCTTTTCAGTGTACTTTTTTTATAGCTTGGGTTTCATTTACTTGTTCACAGCTGAACTTTGTGTGTGTCCAAGTTAGTTACTGAAGGGATTTAAAGCTTCTCCAGCCAAGGAGCTAAACTGAGGAAATACTAAGTTTCTCTGGAGTAGTCACTCATTAGAGCAAATTAGTATTCTTGCCATGTGGGGGATCCACTGAAACATGCCACTGACCCATTTTGATTCCCAGCTCATCATTTTAGAGAGGCTTCCCTATAAACTAATCTTATCCTTATATTGCACCATTTCATGCTTTAGAATGAACAGTTTATTAACCTTTGATCTCTCCCACACAGCCTGGAGCCAGTGGCCACCCTTTCTGGTTTCTAGCTGTCAGTTTTGTTACATTTTAGGTCATCAATGGGGTACGCATTTGTAGCAACAGTTTGCAAATAGTTCATCAGGTTAGGCACAATAATCCTCTACTAATGGGTTTATTGTGACAATTTATTTTGTTGTTCTTGGTTATGCATCTATCATACATGGCAGGCTAAGTATTGAGTATAGAAACTTTAATTAGATAAAAGTGACAAAGGTGTAATGGAACTAAACATAGTCTAGTACCACATAATCGGTAATCATCTTATTGCATCCCTCTATTCCATAAAATATCTACTCTGTAGATTTGAAAACTTCTTGTAGATAGATAAACTTTTTACATTAAAAAACACATTTGCTCTTTGATAAGTTTTAGATGTCTATTAATTAAAGCATAAACAAAAGAATTTCCTGGAAACTACAGAAATTGTTCTTGTTTAACAACCATTTTGAGACCAAAGAGGGATCATTTCATAATACAAAGGATTAGAATAATTCTGGGAAACAATTCCAACTCTATAGAGCTCTATTTGTTCATTCCTGCTGTCGAAAAACATTCATGTTAGGTTAATTGACGACTATAACTGATTCTGTCTGTGAGTGTGCTTGGTTGCTAGTTTTGTTTGTCTTTGTGTTGACCCTGTGATGGTTATCAAGACTGGGTAAAACCACCATGACCTATCTTTGTCTATGCCTTAATGTTTGAACAGATCAATTGGACAATTTCTTTTACAATAAAAAGACCCAAAAATAACTTTTACACTCAACACTTATGTCTCTCTGACTGGACAGACACATTAAGAACAAGTAGTCTGGGATTTGTGTGACTGATATGAAAACCTTTCAGCTTACCAATTCAGCTCAATATCATTTTCCTAGAAGTGTATCTGTGTGTTGTCTAAAAGAGTGGGTGGTCTAGATCCACTCAGGAAAGGTTTTTCAAACTGAGTTTTTTGATACTCATGGCGTGGGAATGATATTCCCTAAAATATTCATAAAGCAGAAAACTATTTATTCAGTGTAAGTATGACTGGATGTTCAATGTATATTCAGGACAACAAAGTCTGGTGAGCTACATTATTAAATTGGTACAATTAGTGTTACAGCTGTATACCCACAGAGTCTACCACATGCTGAGCACCAGAAAAACAGTGCATGGTTTATCTGTTTCTCCCATTTGGTCAGTAAGCTGACCAAAGGGCTACTTTGTCACTTAGAATTTCCCTCTTTGTCTTTGTCAGTGTTCCCTTTGAAATATAGAAAGCAGAATGGGCTACCTTAGAAAAAATTAAGCAAAATAAAGTTTCCAGTTTCAAACATATTACAAACATGTCCTCTAACACTTTAGTGATAAAATGACATGCATGTGAAACAAGGTTTCCTCAATGACTGTGAAATTAGCCAGTAAATTCTATTTTTGAATTCAATCAGTCACTTTATATGAACCATAAAGATTGAAATGCAGCAGGCCTGCACACGACCTCTTTAAAGGAACACCAATCAAAACCACAAACCATGATTAGAGCAAAAATGTGTCAGTGTGCTTTTGAAATTATTCCTCAAAAACCCACCAGTGTTTCTTTTCCCCCTTTTACAGGGCTCAACAGAGAAGTCAGATGTTTGCTTGCACAGTACAGAGTACAACATGTGGACCCCAGAGTTTTCAAAGAAAACCTTACACCTACAATAGAGTTTTACAGCCTCCTTTAAAACCACAGCTTTGGGGTGGACTGCAAAAATTTCTGTCATATCAATTAAATAATGTCACTGAATCCCAGAAGTCTAACAATGAGGAAAACTTCTTGTACAGTTGGAGAACTGAAAAATCTTAAATTTGTAATTATCCACTCTGAATGCACCCTCAGAGTGTGGAATCAAATCAGTTAAACCTTTGGGGTATTGATTTGGTCAGTTTAGTAGCAGAGCTAATCAGTTTCAGCTACTTTGCTGTTTATCCTAGCACAGTAAGAGTTTGGAGGAGATACCAGGAGACAGGCCAGTATATCAAGAGACGTGGAGGTGGCCGTAGGTGGACAACAACCCGGCAGCAGGACTGCCATCTGCTCCTTTGTACCAGGAGGAACAGGAGGAGCACTGGCAGAGTCCTACAAAATAACCTCCAGGAGGCCACTAATGTGCATGTTTCTGCTCAAACTGTCAGAAACAGACTCCATGAGGGTGGTATGAAGGCCCAATGTCCATAGGTAGGGCCTGTCCTCACAGCCCAACACTGTGCAGCTGTGACTGGCATTTGCCAGTGAACAATAGGATTGGCAGATTCATCATTGGTCCCCTGTGCTCTTCACGGATGAGAGCAGGTTCACATTGAGCACATGGGACAAATGTGAGAGAGTCTGGAGATGCCGTGGAGAACGTTCTGCTGCCTGCAACATCCTCCAGCAGCATGACTGGTTGTTTGGCAGTGGTTCAGTGATGGTCTGGGGAGGCTTATCCTTGGAGGGCCGCACAGACCTCCATGTACTAGCCAGAGGTACCCTGACTGCCATTAGGTTCCGGGATGAGATTCTCAGATTTGTCCATTGTCAGACCATACAGCAGCAGTGGGACCTGGGTTCCTTCTGATGCAGGACAATGCTCGGCCTTGTGTGGCGGGAGTGTGTCAGCAGTTCCTGCATGACTGCATGACGAAGGCATTAATGCTATGGACTGGCCTGCCCGTTCACCAGACCTGAATCCAATCCATTGCTATGGGACATCATGTCTCGTACCATTCACCGCTGCCACCTTTCACCACAAACTGTCCAGGGGTTGACTGATGCCCTGATCTGGGACTGGGAGAAGATCCCTCATCAGAACATCCATTGCCTCATCAGGAGCATGCCCAGACATTGTAGGTAGTGCATACAGGCATGTGGAGGCCACACACACTACTGAACCTCATTTTGAATAGTCTTGAGGAATTTCGACAAAACTTGGTTCAGCCAGTGATCTGACCTCTCCGCTTTCATTTTGAGTAAGATTGAATCCAGACCTCCAAGGGTTAATGATTTTGATTTCTATTGATCAATCTTATGGTATTTTGTTCTCAACACATATCACTGTGTAATGAATAAATACTTTTAACAGGAACATTTTATTCAAGAGCTAAGATGTGTTGTTTAAGTGTTTGGATGGAACAAGAAACTGGCTCAACTTGAGACATAAATCTTAAAACAACAGCAACAATATAAAACAACCTGGTAGGCTGTTTTATGGATGAAATGAAATGAAAATGAAATGAAAAAATGAAATGAAATTTTTTTTTACTTACCTAGTACTTTTTCAAAGCACTTTTTTCAACAATGTCCTCCTCAAGTTCCTGTTGAAAAGCAAGAGTAATTTTCAGCTCATCAATTACTTTAGGTATGGTGGACTGGAAATCATGATGTGTGTTTAAAATAAAATCCAGATGAATTTGATCAAGTTTACCTCATGTACTTAGAGCACACTAAAACTGATCAATTTTATAAAATTTCTGCCGACTTTAATCATTCAAGATAATTGTATTTTGTCACTCAAGTTACCAAAAGCATTTTTCCAGAGAATGCACACTTACGTCACCTGCGGTCTGTTTACATCGGTTCAACAGTGGTTCTCATCTTTTTAATATCCATCTTATTCATTATTTCTCACGAGTATTTCATCTTACCATTTTTTCCCTAAGGGGTGTACTCGACTGCAGCAGCTGCTTCATGGTCAACGGACAAAAAAGAAATAGCAGTTAATACGCTGGATAAACAGATCCCAAAGAACACTGGACTTCTGCAGAAACTTCTCCAGGGGACTCTGGTGACCACGGGTTGGATTTAAAGGACAGTTTGAACTTTATGTGAGCAGAAGTCAATATCACCGCAATTACAATGTGTCAGATGAATGGGATGATGAGAGAACAGGTGAGGTGGAGAATTAATGGCTGCAGACACAATAAGTACACTATATGTGGCGATACCGATCTGGATGAAACTCCCACGTGCCGGTAAGAACATCACTTTCCTTCCACCAAACACAAGGTAATGCCGATGTATGAGACTGAAACTGGTGGCAACGTATCTACACCTGAACAATGATTGTTCAGCAGGTTGTAACAATCTATTTTATTGATAGCTATTGGTGTTTCTGCATGTAGACTCTTCAGTTCTATTGCAAGTTTACTGTGGTAAGGATGTTTTTTTTCAGTGTGTTTTAGACATGTTTTTAACACAGTTTACTAGTGAGAAAACTGAATGTGTAGATGTAAGCAGTAGCCGGGTACCCCCACAATGGCAGAGAAAGTCACGGTGATGTCACATGTGCATTCTCTATCACTGATGCTAAGACTTATATTTCATTGATAACGAAAAACCTTGCTTTGAGCAAAATCACAAGTTTTATCAGTGTTTCTTCAGCATTCTTGCATGGCTGTTTAAACATAAACAGTTTGAACAGACACATAATCACCAACATACACATCTGGTGAGATAATGCTGCATTATGATCAAGAATATGGCAGTCTTGATCTTGAAGCACATTTCATGTTCTTCACTTGTACTTGGGCATCTCTGGTTTACTCAGGTAAAGGTAATTTGATTGTCTATTTTTTGGAATAGCAGTAGAGAATATAATAGCAATATAATAGCATAATAGAGAATATATATATAATATATATAATAGCAATAGAGAAAATGAGTCAGATTTTAGAGGTGGCCTGTTTCTGACCCGGTCACCCCTTTGGCCCAGATCTTGATAAGACCACTTGTTATTGTTATTGTTTTTGTTAGTTTGTTTTGATTTCCACCTTTGCCTAAGCTACAACAGCATTTTGCTTGAGACAAGTACAACACTACATTTAGCATTAACTGGAAAACTGTACTGGCAAAAAAAAAAAAAAAAAAGACTCAGAGGCTGAAATTATATTAAAGAAAGCTACAGAAATGAAAGAAACCACATCACTGGCCACCCTGTTCTCTAATGTGTGGTAAGAATCACCACACCAAACTTTGGTTTCCCTTCAAAGACGTGAAAAAAAAAACACTAAAAGTTTTAATCTTGCACAACTTTAACAACATAAAGACATTATTATTATTATTAC
>JBBBVU010000008.1:13941454-13952006 GCA_037177055.1 Atherinosoma microstoma
ACACACACACACACACACACACACACACACACACACACACACACACACACACACACACACACACACACACCAGATCATGAGTTCAGTCTTTTGTTCCTTCCTTGTGTTTTCTCTTCCTCCATTGATCTCACCTTCACACCCAGGTCAGGAGTTGGCACAGCAAGATCATGTTATCTGGACTATCAGCTCTTATCTGGGCCCACACACTACACTCACACACAGAAAGGAGTGAAGGAGCTCATTTAACCACCCTCATGTTCACTGACCTTGCATTGCTAAGGGGTGGGGTTTTGTTTCATAACAGTACTGCACATTGTATAAAGTTACAATCCTTTTACCATCAACCTTGCCTTTGTCTCGACATTACATACATGCAAACATACAACTTACAAAATCTAAAATTATAACTACAAAAATGATTGAACAGCACATCTGGTTCAGAAGATTTGTTTATGGTGATGTAAAGAAAAGGTTTAAATGCTTATGGTATCCTTTGTTTACCCTTTGGATAATTTCATTTTTTTATTTCTATGTACTGGTATTTGCATTTGATAGGATCCCACTTTCCCCATGACCCTTAATTGA
Source organism: Atherinosoma microstoma (assembly GCA_037177055.1). Lineage (NCBI taxonomy): Eukaryota > Metazoa > Chordata > Actinopteri > Atheriniformes > Atherinidae > Atherinosoma > Atherinosoma microstoma. The sequence goes on from JBBBVU010000008.1 coordinate 13,942,040, forward strand.
AATAAGCAGTATAAAAAAATGAATGAATATTATGTATTTGTTTTTGTGCTGGCTTGGCACATCTGTAGATTGACAATCTGAAAAAACTAAATTATTTGTGACAATGCAGTCTGCCTACAAAAAAACATCTTGTTAGCTCCTCAACAAGCCCAAGTATTCACAAAAGTATATTTATTCTCAAATGGTTCCAGCAGATGATAAGTAATTCAAACACTTCAGACAAAAATAATTAAGCGTTGCAGTAATTTGTCCTGCATGTAATCATGGAACGATTTACATAAACCAGTCCCCAAGAAATATGTTGCATTTTATGGAAACCATAGTTACGCACATCTACATGTCTTATGTATGTACTTTCATACTTTCATAACATATACACAAACAATTGTTTACTCAACATGCAAACATTAGTTTTATCAACCAACAAACAATTTCTAACATATTGAAAGTTACTTGCAGGAACAGAGTTCAAGTCCTGCAGGAAACTTGTCTTCTTTTGTTCTGCCTTCAAAATCACTGTTTGACCAAAGTCACTTGGTTAGGTTTAGAGAGTTCATAAAACATCCAAAGGGTTGAAAAATTAAACACATGATTAGGATGAGGAAAACAATGGCTAAATAGAATTAAACTTTTAGCTTGCAATACGTATAAAAGTATGACCAATGTGTTTTGTTTGCTTAAGTTTTTTGAGTGTGTGTATACTGTTAGTTTTAGATTTGGATGTGCATGAAAGCAACTTCAAAAGACTAAGGTATCAGATTCAGACATGGGCTGCTTTGCCTGGGCCGACAAACGAAGAGCTGTTGTGCGGGAAGCAGAGGAATTTACAGCATCTACCTTTCATCTACACAGGTGGGCCTGTGTGTGTACGCAAACCTGTGTATGGTGAGGAGACAATCATGTCTTCCTATATTCATAGGGTCTGAAAATGGGAGGCTCACTAAACTTGTGGGATTCTAATTAGATCCAACAAAACTAAATGGCTGTTTAAAGGTTAAGACTTAGTTTTAGGGTTAAGGTCATAAATGGATTGAGATTGGGGTTGTAGGCCAAGGCTAGGGAGTGCATTACCTCAATGACAGGTCCCTGTAAAGTTAGGAAGTAAAGAAAAATTATGTGTGCGATGTGTTTGTTGTGCAGACAAGCAGAATAATGATTTTTTTTTGTGAAAGTGTGTACTTGTACATGTCTTCGTGCACAAACAGTGGCAGGGATGTAGACTGAGGAGTCTCAACAATGATTCAGCTTGCAAATGATAGCAGGTACTTTCCTAGTTGTTCAGCTGCTCTAGTTCATTGGCTCGTAATAGTAAGTCATTCTTCAGCCAAATGAACTTAGAATGAAGATAAATGAAAAAATGAAAACTATATGTAATCAATAGAATTAGCAGGCAAAACATTTTGAGGGATCATGTGTCTTTCAGTGGATTCTAGGTGACTCAGAGGAAGTAGGATAATTCACATCGGGTGCAATGAAAAAACAAACACATGTGATTCTTTCCTGCTGCAAGGTTCCTGTTTTCTACACTGTTTCAAAGATTTTACTGAACATATCCAAAGCATTCCCACTGTCATTCACCTTATTTTTAATCAACATAAAAAACATCTGCAACACTTAAAGTGAACTGGCCTCATTACATCCAATACAAAACAACTATGCAAACATGACACATTTGATATTCTTTTCTTAACCCTTTATTGGGCAAAGGACCATATTTGATCTCTTCGGACATATAAAATGCCCCTCATGCTGCTCCATGAAATAATAGAACCACATGAAGTGCTCCTCACCAATCATCAAAGATCAGGCTATGTTCCAGATATTTCATTGAGATTGGCTTTCAACATAAAAACGTGAAGAAATGTTTAGTACTGACCACTTACAACTGTAGGACTGTCATTATTTTAGAGAAAAGTAACCAAGTTTTTAAAGACTTGTAATATCCTTCAGTATCACAATAACACTCTTCTCTATGGTTGAAATTTTGAATTTCAAGTGTTTCAGTGAGTGCCCAAAAAAGGGTTGAGGCTATCTCTGTTGGAACACGTTGCTGCTTAAAAATGTGCCTCATCAAGATGAAACTGTTTTGATTAATCCCAGTGATACCTTTTGTGAGAAAATAAGTTTATCCTCATTTTATGAAGATGTCACAAAGCTATTTGTAATTTGTTTCTGAATGATATTGTTACAAAACCTTGTGTTACTGGAGTAAGTTTGTTAAGGGGTGTCCCTTGGTCCCAGTTTGGACAATTTCACATGCATATTTTATAAATGATAAGATTAAGGAGGTAATTAAAGTTTTACACAAATTTCACCAAGTTAAACATTTTCTTAAAAAAACTGAATGATGACATTGATTTTAACTGTACCTTTTGCTCTGTTTGTCCTGAAACAGTACCTCATCAATTTTGGCATTGCTCATACAGCAAAACACTCTGGAAAGATGTTTCCATATTTATTAATGACAATTTGTTGGAAGATTTTTCATTGTCTTTTCAACACATGGTTTTAGCTTTTGTAAAATATGTTTTGAAAAAAGTAGAACAAAGGACATTTATTATCAACTTATTGATCATTGTGGCCAAATAATTTTTGCATAAGCGTAAATGCTCTCAACAGAAGCCTCTTATCTCAGTGCTTCACAAAATGTTCATATTATACGTTAATACAATGAAAACAACTTGCAACAAAAAGCCTAGAAAAACTTTTGAGTTTACAACACATAATGTGTCCTGCATGAGTTAGGATTCTTATCATTTTGTAGTTGTGTGTCCTTTTTTATGGTTACCCCTTAGTTCGTTGTTTTTGTCTTGTTTGCTCTTTGTTTTTTTTCTTTTTTCTTTTCTTGTCTTTCGTTTTTTTGGTTTTGTTTTGTTTTCTGTTTTGTTTTGTTTTGTTTTCTTTAGTTGTGAAGTTACACTGTTTTCTTTAACCAAATTTATTATTAATTTTATTATAAATATTGTATTTAGCTATATTCTGCATTTGTTAATAAAAGTTGAGAAAAAAAGAACAGTTTTCCTTCTTCACCACCGGTTCGATTGCTCTTTTACTTTATTACACCTTGTTTCAGTTACTAATAAACACACACTTGTGTCGGTCATTACTCCCCTCATTTAATGTGCTGATTTGATTTTCTGTTTCCATATGTCAGATTATCACATTATCATTTTCCTGTTTGTTTTGCCTACACCATTGTCACTGTTGTATGAAAATGGTGCCATTTGACAGTGAAGTATATCATTATAACCGTGCCAAGTTTTAGTCAACGCAAACCCACAAATGTCCCCTTTAGTTTGGACATTATCATAAAATGGCTCATATGAAACATTTACATGTTGGCCAGAGGATAGAATAAACAGAAAATGTTCAACCTCTTGTAAACACCTGTAATACCAAATTTCATAGAAAAGTGGACATTATTTTCCCCTTAATTAATTATGAGTTAGGATCCATTTAGACAGCTGATTTCAGAAATAAATTATATTTACCAGTGTAAATTAGTTTTCAGTGACATGAAGATATACTCATTGGCTAAACCCATGGTTTTTCAGTCTTTAAAGCCTACATATGTTGACCAACATGTTTACCCTTTTACTTTTATTTAATGTAAATAACTTTGGCTATTCAACATTAATGAGGGTGAGACCTTTACAAAGGCAACATTGTGAATATGTAATTTCACTAACTGAGGCTTTAAAATAGATCCAAGGCTTAAAATATCAGTGCACTGTCATCAAAACTTTTGTTTGACACTTCAACAATGCCTCTATTTATAAGAATAAGTCAATCAAATGAAAATATTTAACCAGGAAACAGTGTCAATGATAACAGCGTTGACCGTTAATCCCCTAGCCGGGTCACACGGGAAAACCCAAAGTGAAAAAGACAAGCAAAGACCAGAGAAATTATTTTTCATTCAATTTATTTTGTTAGTTAAATTTCTATAGCAGGTGAGGGAACATAACGGTCACACATGGGTTTTCTTGAGCATAGTTTTCAGAAGTCACAGTGTTTCAGACATGGACAAAAACATCTTAAAATGACAATGAAGAAGGAAAGGCCAAGAGGAAATTTAACACAACATGTAACAGTGACACATTCCTACACACCTTCTCCTTCATGGTCCTCCATCTGCCCCTTTGCTCCACACATACACACAAGCACACACACAAACACACATCCACACATACACATTGTCACCTCCTACCCCCCATAATACCCCCCCCCCCCCCCATCCCAAAAGACAATAAAACAAAAACAAATTCAGCCACAAATAGATATATTTATATATAATATATATTTACTCTTTAAAAATAGAACTTCAGTCTAGATACTAACATCTGTACAAACTACAAAAATAAATTTTTTAATATAAATAATTTATATGGCATGACATTAACAGTTCTTTTGAAATAAACTACAAACCAATGCAGGAGCTCCCCCTCAACCCCTCTCCCTCCTCAAAAAAAACTCCTCCTCACCACCTGATGTCTCCTCCTGGCTGTCTGATCACTCTGAAAATGGTGCTTTGCTCGTTTTGCTTAATTATTCACAACTGCAGTAGCTACTTGACTCTTTTCTTGTATTTACACAAAAAAAGAAAAGAAAATCTGCCACTTAAAACATGACATTAAAAAAACCAAACAGATCTGCAAGTTTATCCCTGCAATTTAACCTGGCAGTGATGTGACCAATACTGAACAAGAACTGAAACTCTGTAAAGCAAGTTAAATGAGCATTATAAGGATGGAGGAGAAAAAAACGTGATGTGACATAAATGAGGTTTGCATGAACAAAAAGTGAGGAATTAGAAAGTGAGTCAAAGCAAATTGTGGCATTAAGAAAGACTGTACCAGTTTACAACATAATGTGATCACAAAGCAGCCAGCAAAGAAACAAAAAAAGCAAAAATAAAATAACTCCCTTTGCATTTCATAATTCCCTTTTAAAAGTAACACAAGGTGAACACAGTGACAAAAACAAACATCACCCACTGTAGAGCTTACAAAACTGCAGACAAAAAAAATGCATCAGAGCTCCTTCAAGTAGTTTAAAACTGCAGAAGACGTTGGGATATCCTGACACAGAAAACATGAAATCTGAATTAGGTGTGATACTGCCAGCGTTGATGGCTGAACAATCACAAACAAAAATCAGACAGTCACTGCCTTTGACAACCGTTCTGTGCCTTGTCAACAAAAATGTGGATTTACTACCAAAGCGAACACATAATACTGACCTCTAAATGTGGGGATGACAATTAAGGAGGGGGGACAGTCTGAAGGCACAACAGTTACTACTGTTAAATAAACAGCATCTGCTGTGTAATTCTCTGATTTTTTTTACATGCACACTGTGACAGAGAATTTGTCAGAAGCAGAGTATGTCACAGTGTAACACTGTGAAAGGTATTTAGTTACTTATATTAAAAAAAGAGGGGGTAGAGGGGGTACTGCACTTTTTAAGGCAAATTGCTTAATATTATATTGAAGTGTAGCAGCAAAAAAAAAAAAAAAAAAAAGTACAAATAGAAATAAAACACTGACCATGTATGTTCAATATCCTAATACCTTAATAACATCTCGCTTTTTGTGAAAACATATAGCACATTTTTTATTCTATACAGTGTGGAGGGGAAATAAATTCCAACAATCCACATGACATTAATCTTTTACATCTGAACTTTTACACAAGAGTATACCCAAGTTATACAGTACTCTTTTAAATAGCTTCCCTCTCTTTTAGTATTAAAATATATACTCATAGATTTATAAAATTTTTAAAACAAGTAATTTTTTTCATGTACTTGACGTGAGTCCTCTCATATTTGTGTGACATTTATATACATTTGAGAGTTCAAGATGTGATCCGATGCCATGCGGACATCAAGGTGCTCTGAGAACCAAAGACTTGAAGTGAGAGGGCACAGCTTGTGAGAGAGTCTAGCAATCTTTGGATGCCTGAATCCTCAGCCCACCTGTAACAGACAACAGAAGGGTAGATCAGCCAAAAACTGTGTAACGCTCACTGCCTGTCTTGACATGTTGTGCAGTTTTGTGGCAATTAAGGTGCTAAACTTCACTCACCTTGTGTCTTGCTGAGTTGATACTCTGTCTGGCCCTGTGTTGCTTCCAAGTCCTGGAGCTCTAGAGAGTCTCTTTTACATGAAGAAAAGTTTGTTTTGTCACCACAGGTCCTTTTAGCAGCTTCAAAACAGTCCGACTCACTGTCTGTGTCAAAACCTTCATGCATGTAGCCTTGGTATGCAGCCCCTGGCAAAGTCGGATGCACAGCCACTGTCACTGAGGCTGTGGCTGTAACCATGGTAACAGGTCCCCCAGTGGAGGCTTGCTGTGTCGGCAAGGCAGAGTTGCTATGGCTATAGCTGGGCCCTTTAGTCCTGTTTGGCTGTGGGCCTCTGCCATTCTGCAGCCTTGGGCCACTTTGGCAAGTCCTTCTAGGAAAATGAACTCTGTTGTGTTGCGTAGGCTGAGCTGGCAATCTTTGCAGGCCACTCTGCTGCTCCCGCTTGTTTCCATCCCAGCATGTGACCTGGGTGCCAACAGGTGACTGTGCATTGTGGGAGGTTTCATATAATGGTTCAATCCTCCCACTGGTAACATTTTCTCTAAATGGCTTCACCACCTACAATAAAAAACAAATATAGGCCATTTTCAAAAAGCACAATATAGGAGAACAATAAAGTAAGGGTTAAATCATCTAAATCTATATGGATCTATGTGGTCATGCAGCGTACCGTGAGTTTAGGAAAGCTGGGGTTCTTGCTGGCTTCCAAAAGTATATGAGATGTTGCAGGCGGCACGCTGGTGTGTGATGCTAGGTAGGCACTCCGATCACAGTATTTATAATCCTCCTCCCCAATTCCTGATGTGGTGGTCAACTCAGAGTAATACTCAGAGTCTGATGACTCCGAAAATGCTTGTTGATGAGTGGACCGTGGGTTGTGGTGGCCTGTGTAGTAACCATGGTGGGTCATTGGTGGAGGCAGTGGTGGTTCAGGGGAAGGTGTCGGCAGGCAGCTGGCATTGTCAACAGGAGTGACCTCAGCCGGAGGTCCCATCATGGAGAGCAGGACTGGGAGAAGAACCAAGCCATTCAGCATCCCCAAAACAGTCAGAATGGCTAGCACAGCAAAGAAATACCTGAAGGATAAAGAGACATGGGACCGCAGTTAGACCATAGACAAAAAAATGGGAAGAAAAGCAAAAATAAAGCAATAAAAAACCAACGTAGCTGATAGAAGATTGCCCTCCTCTGTGCTTTCTCCAGCCTATTACTGGCATCATTTAGATCACACACATACACACAGTCACAGTCCTGTTTTCTTTTGCATTTTATGATTTATACGAATTTGGCTGAGTACAGATTCAGTGTCAGCCAAGCTCTTACTCTTTTACACAAAGCTGAAAATACTTAACATTTGACATACATTATCATATTATTAATTTAATCTGTTTAGCTTTTATGTTACAAAAAAATGGCCAAGATCACATGGTCGGATTTTTTTTTAAATGAACAAGAACACACAAGCACAGGCATGCATATATGATTCTGAGCACACACACAAAGTTGGCACATAAGGAAGAGAAGTAGCTCAGGGGAAGAAGCCAGGGAAAGCCCAGTGTTTGTGCATCAAAGACAGGAGGGGTGGGCGGGTGGGGGGGCAAATCTGATTCTCCACTCACCCCAACTAAAACATACTTTGATGCCTCTGGTGCTGCTACTACAAGACTTTCTCTCACTCTGTTTTTAACTTACACTATGTGCATGTGTTTTGTTTTTCTTTTTTTTTCTTTTTTCTTTCTTTTTTTCTGGTGTGTGTGCATGCATCTCAGTGAAGCTCTGAGGAGGCCAGGGGTGGAGGCAGGCCACAAGAAAGAGCTCCCTAAGAAAATTAGAGAGGACTCCACTTAAACACAAACAGAAAGCAGAGATGGGGGGGGGGGCAGAGAGAGAGAGAGACAGAGACAGAGAGACAGTGAGATGCTAACGACCAGCCAGACTTTAAGAGGTAAAAGGAAGAGAGAGAGAGAGAGAAAAAAAAGATGATGTTGGTACGGGGGGAGTCAGCAAGGACAGGGATAATAGCCGCAGAGTGCAATAAAAACATGCTCACTGAATGGACTGCTGAATTAATTATCACTACAACTTCACTTGGCAAAGGTCATCCTTGAGGAAAAAGTTCATGGTTTACATGCTGGAAGTAATCTACAAACCTTATTTGCACACATTTCATCAGATATTAATGCTCTGTCAAATAAAAACACTTTCACATGCCAAAGCTGAACACTTGAGTGCTTTTACGGCATCCCATTGGTCTCCAATTCTTAGCTTGCATGCTTATTTTACAGCAAAACTACTTTTTGACTTCTGCACATTATGGAAAAAAGAAGAGCGAGAGCAGGAAAGACAAAAAGAGACGATGGTAGGACCTCCAACAGCGTCTCACTGTCAGGAATTCTTTTGTTTATTTAAACTGTAATCTTTTCCAGTCGTTGTCAGGCCTGTGTATATATGTGTCTGTGAGAAAGAGACCATAAGTGTTTACATGCCTGCACCTATGTGTATTTTTCCTTATGTGTATGCATACGTGTCTGTTCACGCGTGCCTGCATGCATGCAACGTAAGCGTTTGTGCGTGTGAGAAAGAAAGGTCTCTGAGCAGAGTTGAATTGGGCTTGCTGTTTATTCACTGCATTACAAGGCCAGGAGATGTTTACAGCAGTATATTTATGCTACTCCCAAGCTTGCCAGCTTTGGCTCACCCTATTCACCTGACCTCAGCAACAGCTACAGCCAAACAAGACCTCCAACAGAGACAAGACTCCTCTGTGTCACCAAATCCTCTGGCAATAATATGACAAACAGCAAAGTGAGAATGAAGATGCAAAAACTATTTAATATCAAGGTTTTTCTTTACTTCTACATATTCATAGTTATGTGGAGGATCCATTTATTATCCACTGATCAACCCACCCACCCAGAAGGACCTCATATCCTTGCAAGGCACCCACCCTCAGAGAACTTGTCTTCCTTCTCCCTCTGCTTCTGTCTCTGTTTCTGCAGAAACTGGGCTTTTTATGTCATGGAGGCCTGTTGCAGTCTGTGAGCTCAAGGTTGTGGTTTATGGTTTGGGCTGAGACCACATTCAGCTGAAAAACATGGAGCTATTCGCCTTTTTTTCCACTCTGACCATGAAACAGTGGTAGAAAACACACACACACACACATAAGGCCGCGCACATACACAAGATTTACACTCAACCATGTATACACACAGAAAGATATAGAGAGGGGGAATGCTGTCTGTTGGTGGGCCACAGACCATCTGACTGACTGACCAGTTCAAATTTAGCTCCACTTTTTATTACGGCATCCAGCATGGAGGGAGCGAATGCCAAATGGATGATAGGAATTTTTACAGATTCCCTTGTGCATGTGTGAAAGAGACGGAGTCAGAGAGTCAGAGAAAGAGACACCACCCAGTGGGCAGCAGAACACTTCCATGTTTACAAGCAGCTGCTACACACCCCTTGATGTTTTCCCCATTTGTTGTACTCTGAGATTGAGAAAATGTGTGTGTGTGTGTGCCTAGAGTGACAGAACCAGGTGGCTAGTTGTCACTGTTTGTGTGCTTGCATGCGTGTATAGATGGGGGTATAAAATTTCCACCTGCATGCTGGAAGCCCTGAGCCTCCCACAAGGCTCTCCTCTGCATCCAAAAGAGGCTAATCTACACTAACACATAACCGGTGTAAAACCAAGCCACTGATTCTTCTTAAGGTAAGAGGCACAGAAATTGAGGCAAATGTGAGCGCTGTCATCATCAAAATCAAAAGTGCAAATGCAGCATGTACGCGTGCACACACACATACCAACACACACACACACACACACACACACACACACACACACACACACACACACACACACACACACACACAC
>JBBBVU010000008.1:13952106-13966221 GCA_037177055.1 Atherinosoma microstoma
CACACACACACACACACACACACACACACACACACACACACACACACACACACACACACACACACACACACACTCCAACTCACCTCATGATGAAGTCAAACTCTGATCCTGCCAGCATGAGAACACCAAGCAAGGTGGAGATGGCCCCATCAACCACTGGAGCAAACATGTGCTCCAGTGCCACTGCCGAGCGCTTGTTTCTGTTGCCAATCGCTGTCAGGAAGCCCTGCGGCAGAAGGGAAGGTGGAGAAGAGAAATGAGTCGGAGAACTTGCCGATCAGACAAAAGTCGTGCTTGCGGTGAGGCTTGGCAAGCTTTAGGATAGCTGAATTTAGTTTTGTTGAGGAATACTTCACTACAAGACAGTACAATGTGCAAGAAGGCAGGTTTGCCAGCGTGAAGAAGGAAAAGAAAAGTTAAACACTAAATCAAGATTGACCTCAATCACTTTCATTTTTAAAAATGAAACTATAGGAGTTTCGGCTTTCAAATTATTAGCTAACTATGTTTCTTCCATGACGTGTGCAAAGTTACACAAATCAGAAGCATCAGGTTTCAAGTAAAGTAGATGTTTAACTGTTCCTGCGCACTCCTCCTAACACCTAATCCACATGTGTGCAGTTGATTTATGCTGAGTCTAATGACTTACCAGAGCGATGTGAACAGTAAACTCCACTCCGATGCCCACTGAGGCGATCAGGATGACCACAGGAATGGCGCTGAGCTTGATGCCAATCAGACCCATGATCCCAAACAACTCCACAGTCATCATGGCCAAGATAAACACCTGAAATGCACATGCAGAAATGAAGTGTTACAAACACTGGTGCAGGAAAAATGAAGTCTGCCACCAGACTCCGATTGAAAACAGTGAGTTAAAAAGGGACCATTCGATTAATCATAAAGTGATTATGTCATTCTTTAATGAGAGAGCTGAGCCCTTTTACTTCCTCACACTACACAATCTGTACTCAAGATCTAAGCAACGTGGAATCAGATCCCCCCCTCAGGCTAATAGTATCCCCCTATTCCCCTTTCTCTTTCTTCCCTCTCTTTTTCATCTGTTTTCCCTGAGGTGGATGAAATGATTGACAGTACCTAAGAGAACAGAGTGTGGGTATCCTGTCACTCCCCTAACATCACATTCATATGCATCTGTTTGTGCAAAACAAACTCTTGTTTTTCACACGGAAACAGCCTCACATGCCTGTTGAATTGTTTCAGATATTTAAACGCAACAGCAGGGTAATGCAACATCTTAGCTTTCTTATGTCTTAATAGCAAATGTTCTGTGTTACCGTAAACCACAACCCAAATAGCAACAAGTTGTCTTAGAAAACAAGGAAGAAGAAATGTGTTACTGGCCAGCGGGAGCTTTTGATCCCAGCAGGGGTTTTGACGGTTAAATTGAAAATGATAAAAGCTGTTTTACTACCTGACCACATACAGGGAGTGTGAAACTGTTACAGGATGACAGATGCTCGGGGGACCAGGCATGTATGTAGCTCTTCTGTTGCTGTCTAAATTCCAACTAGGAACTCTTACTTAAATGAACCACATTCCTACTGAAAATGGCTCCGTTGTCATGCTACAGTCCCTTGGTGGGGATACACAGATGTGTGTTTGAGTGTGAGTTTGGGGCCTTTTTAAGACCATGGGTCCCACCAGCCTGTATACTTAAATTGTCTCTTTCTCTCTCTCTCTCACTCACTCACACACACACACACACACACACACACATAGACAAATAGCCCCTGATGGATGGGTTGAGCAGGCCAAGGTCGCAAGTGGGCAGATCTGTCCTGTTCCCAAATCTTTCCTTCTTCATTTGACAAAAGCAGTGAGGGTGCTGGAGGTAGAGGCTTCAGGAGGGCAAAATCTGTCTTGCTCCTTTGCGTTTCCTTTTCTAAGACTGGCCGAGCCTACATTAGAATGACAATGTCCCTGCGTACGTGTGTGTGTGCTCATAGTGGCCCTCCACAGAGAAAAAGGGGCCCCCTAGACAGCGTTACTGAGCTACGCTGAGAGGGGTAAGAAGAAAGAGAGGAAGATGAGAGGGAGGGAAAGGTTAATGATTTTGAGCTAGTATGAGGTAAGAAAATTAAGAGGTTGACAAGGCGGTAAGAAAGAAAGATGAAGCAGAGGAGGACAGGATGAAGAGCGAACTTACAATGATACCAGCTGTCCAGGGGTTGAGCAGGAGAATCGCACAAACCAGGAATGTGCAGGCCAGCACCACACTGATCGCCAGAAGAAACCAGTGTCTGAGGCCAATGTACTGCTCCCAGAACAGGAAGGGATATCCGTTCGGGTAGTTGAACACACCCTTGCGACTGAACTCATCGCAGATGGCCCGCACACTCTCAATGGCCTCCACAAAGTCGCTGGCCTGACGAAGGCCATTCAGGTAAAAGGGGAATTGAGCAAACTCCAAGGGCTCAGCAGCTGGGACTGCAAGAAAGCATAAAAACATCATTGTGTGTTCATATTGTGAGGAATTTCCTCCCTTTTGTTAAAGAGACAGCACTTTGTTAAAGACACCAAACTTACTGCGCAGATTTTCTCCTGTAGTGTCGTACTTGTCATGAATCCACTCTCTCGGATGAGGGTAGAAGTTGGCCTGGGATGCAGCGTAGCCCAGAGGGTCATTACTGACCCAGACTGTCAGGTAAATGTAAAACACCTCTGGGGGGATCAAACCCTCTGCATCCACCAGCTGACGAGAGGTCAGCTAGAAAAGAATGAAATAGAAATAGACATTCATACATGAGTTTTCATGATGTCATAGACCATGGCATGAGAATGATGTCTGTTAACCCGTTTTAAAATGGTCATGTTTTATTTTTTACCTGGCTGAAGTTAAAAGGATCTTTCTTGGAGCCTGTCTGAATGAGGAGCTTGTATGCCAGAGCTCCATCTTCTGTGCCATTCCTATAACTGTCAGCACTAATCCTGCCTGCCTGCCAGTCAGCATCAAAAGCAGCCTGAAGACCTACATGTGAGGGAAAAGCAACACAGAGGAAGAAATGTTGTGTTTTATGCATGATTACATGGATTTCTGTTGCTGTGAAATTATAAAAGCTTTCCTGCATGTGTGCCTAGATGAGCAGGTATGCTGAAAACGTGAAGGATCAAGTTTCCCCTTCTTTTTTTTTTCTTTAGTTGGCCCTGATTGACCTGTTAACTATTACTTCCTCTTGACTGGGCCTCTGACACATTCTAACCTAAGGACACACACAGATATGTACACACATGCAAAGATAACCCATGACCTCAACCCATCTACAACGCCACCCCTGAGCCCAGGTGGAGGGGGGGAAAAACAGGGTGACTGAACTTTCACTCACCCTTTGCACATTCTCACCCCCACACCTACTGCTCAGAGCTGTCCTTAGTAAAACAACACATCTGAAAAAACTTGCTGCCCTCCCAACCAGATCCCGTCATCATCATTATTGAAGAGACCCTCAAGGGGACAGAGTAACTTATTACCTGACTTAAAAAAAAAAAAAAATATGTAATGAATGTGCCGGAATTTTTACCTTTGAGCCAGTCCTGGAAGTAGTGCAGCCACATATGGGGTAGTTTGTTGTTACTGTCTCTGACCACATATCTGACTGAGTTGAAGGCGTTGTGAAGCTGAATTAGCAACCTTTGAGACCGGGCGTAATCAAATCCATCCATGGTAACCAGGTACATGTTGTAGAATGAAAAATACTTGAACTGGGCATCAATGAAATCATACTCCTTGGTGTCGCGTGGCACAATATCAGTTAGGTAGAGCCCGTCGTGCACCATGGTGGTGCCATACAGGCTGAGGCCCAGGAGGCCCAGGAAGAGAACAACCACGATGGCTTTGCTTTTGGGCTTGAGGAGTAGGGGGGCATATTTATCCCTGGCAAAACTGGACAGGTTCCAGTGAAGGAAAGGGAATGGGACACACTTCTTTCCCGATTTGGAGTCTTCCACCTGAGCTAAAAGGTCTCTTGTAGAGCTTGAAGTAGGGGTAAAGAGTTGGGAGCCATAGGGGTCTGGCACAGAGGTGGTGGTAGGGGAGGGCGAGATGGCTAGAAGAAGGAAATACAGGCAGGACATAAGCATTATGATTTTTCTAAATACCGAATACTTTCTTTGAATTAATACAATGTTTATCATGCAGCTTTATATACCTTGAGCATGCGATGTGGGGCAGACGATGATAGAAGGCGGGCTAGTGGATATCTGTGAGGTAGGTGGCAAGATCGTGACAATATGTTGGCCTGCTGAGTCGCACTGTGTGAATGCCTGCACTGTGGTGGTGATTTGCGTGCTGGTGGTGATTGTCGATCCCGCCGTGTACTGGTGTGCGTGCTGCGTCGCTGTCGTGGGTGTATGAGGTTGTTCTCCGGCATCTGACAACTCGTGTGGCGAGAGGTGGATGACACGATTAGAGCAGGGACTGTACAAGCAGCAGAGGACATCCAAACGCTTGTCCTCACGTCGGTGGAGGTCCAAACTGAGGATGGCGGGGAAGATGAGCAGCACCATTGCAAAGTTAAACACGACCACAATGGCCGCCTAGGTAGAGAAATGCAAGGGGGGGGGGGAGAAATACAAAGTGAGAAGAGACAGAAAACAGCTTGATAATTACAGACACCCAACTCCAGCTGGGGTAAGCCAGTACTTTTTTAAGGTCTGAGACCACAGCCCAGTAAGTAAAGGAAAGCCCTGCTCTAAATCAACAGCCAGGAATACTAAGTGAGCCAGGAGGGGAGAAAAAGACAGCGAGAAAAGAAAGAGCTGCTTGAAAGAATGAAAGGAAGAAGGGGGGGGTATATAAGTTGCGAGTCTGAGCAAAACTATCACCCTTCTCCAGTACTTCCACCGCCTCCCCACTCACCCCATCCCCTGAAGCTGACATTCAATTCTGTGGTTTCCAGTGTGCGTACATCTATGCGTGTGTGTGTGTATGTGTGTGTGTGTGTGTGTATGCTTGTGTATTTCAGACCACCCACAGTTAGTCACAGATCAGAGAGAACCGCCTTGACGGGCCAGTGATATACTGATCCACTCCTCCCTCCTTCTCCTTCTCTCTCTGTCTGCCTCTCCAAGTCTGTTCATCTCTCCCTTTGCTCTGAATATTCCCCATTATATGCACACATACACACACACACACATGCAAAAATGTGCACACACAAAAAAATGTTGGCCCTCTAGGTGCAGTGGTAATAAAACTGGGAACAAAGGCTTTCCTTGCTCTGAATAAATGTCACCTCTTTTAAGTTATCTCTTTCATTTGCAAAGGAGCCTCAGGCCTCACGTTGTGTGATTGTGTGCTTGTTGTGTTTATGTCTTTGTGCATGCACTTGAGGGTGTTTATGTGCACTAAAACGTACCTGCAATGAGAAAGCTCGCAAGGCAGGGATGGGCACAAGGGCTGCCATAAAGAACGCAATCATGTTGTTGATGGACGTCAGAGCCACACTGGTGCCAGTGCGACGCAAACAGTCTCCTGTACGCTCCTTCGCACAAACAAATCACAGGCACGTGTCAGAGGTGAGGAAAGGAAAGTACACAAGACTAGAAAGGAGTAAAAGAGATGTTTAAAAGTACCTTAAAGGGAATGCTACTTCCAGTCTCTGTGAAGGAGTGAGCCAACAGAAACATGTCATCTACACCAATCCCAAGTGCCAGGAAGGGAAGCACCTGGGTTGGGAAACACATCAATAGAGAGCAAAGGGTTAGCATGAACATTTGAAGAGTACAACGTTCGAATCTGGGCTTTAAATCAAATAATCATCTTCTAAACTACATATTGCATGTGGTTTCCTCTGATTTGCACCTGTGTGGTTGCAGCATTGAAGGAGAGGCCAAGGAGGGAGCAGAGACCCAGCCCTGAAGCCACCGACAGGGCCACCAGCAGCACCCCAGCCAGTCCAACAGCTCCCTGGGATTTTGCGCAATCCCACCTTAGCATAGTCACACAGGCATATGCCAACTAGAGAAGAGACAACCGCATGTATTATTAGAGAAAATGAAAGTTAACAACTTTTTCCTCATACTTATTATTCATTATTACTAAAGCAGAATGAGCTCATATGCTCACCATAAGAAGGTATCCTCCAGCCACCCTGATGACACTGACATCAGAGAAGGATTTCATGATGTCATTAAGGGTGGTGGTAGAGAAAGCATGGATGGACTGACTGGAGTTAGTTGGGATACTCTGGTGAACTACCTAAAAAAGAAACAATTGTCAAAAGATTTTTCCAAACACACAAAATGAAATGAAGGAAAACAGACAAAATATATTATTTACAAATTGTTAGACAAAAGTAGTAACTATAGACGTGAGCTCTTTACTTGTGGTTCAAAATCATACCGGAAGTCTCTCCTACTGCTCCATATTTTAAGGACCTTTGAATGGATAAAGATCCCCGTCCCTTTGAAAAGTGCATGTGTCTGAAAGTGAGTATGAATGTGTGAGTGTGTTTTTACATGTGGCAGCATGTGTGTGTGTGTGTGTGTCTAGAAGTATGACAACTGAGGAGTAATGAGCACAGATGCCAGAGGTTGTGAGGTCAAAGGTGAAAAGGATGGGGTGACATGGCTCAGGCAGCTACTCTCTGCACTCTGCGCCATGAATGAAGCAAAACCCCCAAAAAGCTGTTTACCTGTATGCATTAAGCCATCATTCGCTATCTCAAACCAATCTGCATGTTCTTTACTGTTTCATGGGGAGGTCTCGTGCTTCTGTCAGTTTACGTTTCAGTTTGTCACCCCTCCTCCCTTCCACATGCCCCTTACTTTATTCCCTCCTTCCCTTACCCTCACTGTGGTGGGTGTCAGCTATCACAGCAACAGCTTGTTCCTATAACTAGGGCTCTGACAGAGAGAGATGATTGCCCTACCACACACACACATGCACACAAACCTGGCGCCCTGGTCTGCCCTGCGATTCACTTTACAAGGGAGCTGAAGACTGATGGAATTCAGACATTGCAGAGTAAGTTCCAGTGTGTGTATGTGTGTGTACCAAAGCAGAACAAGGCTGCATAGGGAGAAGGAAATGCCTCCTCAAAACATCTCTATTTTTGTCTAGTTTTCCTTGAAGTGCGTGCATGTAAATGCAAATGAAATCTGGTGTGTGTTCGCACCTCCACAAACTTCCTCTGCCAGGACTCGAGGATTGCTGTAGCCTTTTCTTCGTTCCAGTTGATGTCGTGAATCTCGTAGTCGTCTTTAAAGTGCTCATATAGTTGTTTGGGACTCATCAACAGGAACATGGTTTGGAGAGCCTCAGCACTGAAAAACACACCAACAGGCTTAGAATAAGTCAGAAACGTCCGCCCGCCATCCCCATGCTTGGAATAAAACTGTGTTGAGATGATCTGAAACCTTGATTGCATCGTCTATCTCAGAAATAGCATATTAAAAAAGTCCTCCAGTTTGTTCTAAATCTTATTGACGCATGCCTCCCTGTGAATGGCTAAAGGCAGGTGCCGTGTCTTCTAGGATTTGTCCGCCTGCCTGCCTGTCCTTCTGCCAATGTAAACAACTAAAAGCAGGTGTTATCTAGTCTGAGGCTGTGATCCCAGATGTCCTCAGGTTTTCTTGGCACCAGTGCAGCAAGCAGCAGTGCCGCTCAAAATATGAAAGAAATGATCATAAATCAAATCCAAGAGCAAGTGCGGCTCATGCAGATGGAGCTGGAATCTTCTTTCATTCGAGGCTCAGATGGGCTCGCGTGGGCCTTGATCTGGGCTGTGACCCAATGCTGTCACTCCATTTGTACTGACCATGTTTTAAAGCCAGTTGAAGTCAGTAGGAAAAAGCATAACTCTGGAGATTATCTAATAAAGAGACTTGGGTCAGCTGCAGATAAACACAAATTAGCAGTTTTTCTCTTTCTCCTTTGATGTCTCCTGCAATAAATGTGTAGCAGGGTGCAAGGCTTTATGTGGTTGTCAATCATCTTTAATTGGCCTATCCCAGACTGGGGTCATTCAGGAAACTGTTCCCTCCCTGTATGAGGAATTCCGAGCATGTTTCTGCCGTGTTATAAGGTGTTAAACACAGATTCGGTAGTGGATTGGCTTGGTTGGCGACGATCAGATTGCGTCAATACTATCACATCCTCAAATAGGACAAGAGGAAACTTGTACAGCGTTATCATCACCTGAGACGACACTGTCTAGTCTTTTTGGCACACATACACACCTCATCAGAGTATCCTGGCTGCTTTTGACCCGCCCTCCCAGGATGAGCTCCTCCTGCCAGTGCATAAACTTCCCGCTGAAACCATGGCAACCACCCTGGAGACGCCCTGCAATGTCAGGACTCTGAATGGAAAAGTGGTAGAGGAGTGGACCAGAAAGCAGAAAAGTAAGTTAGATATTTCTAGTAAAGTGCTTTACCTACCACATCTAGTTTTGCAGTATAATGGCTAATTCTTATGGTGAGTTTACCTCCTCCTGTTCCTTGTTGGGTGCACTGAGTGGGCAGTCAGGATCTGAGGGGTTGAGACATGGCCTGTTCATGTACGCATGTCCCACCTGAAAAATCAACCAGTGTTAGCAAAGTCTCAGTATATGAAGAAAGTATTTATACTGATGAGCAGCCAGCTGTTCATATAAGTCTTCCATGCACTCTGTAAATCAGTGTGTGTTTTAGGTCTCACCTGGGCTTTGTCCAACATCTCCCTAAATCCTTCCAGGGAAGCGAACTGGCTCAATTCCTCCATCAGCTTGACAGGATCTAAATTCATCCACTGGATATCTGGCATACCCCTGCACAGCAAACATACTTATGATCACAAACAACCCAAAACCAATGTGATCATAAAGGCAGTATCTCGCAAAGAAAAATGTTAAACTATCTAATCAAATATTTAGTCATTTTCAGTGAATCGTTACTGTGAACAGAAAAACGTTTGGTTCAGTTTCTTTTCACTCCTTTGTTGTGCTGGGCTACGTAGGAGGCTAGCTGCAGATACAGGATAAAATAGCGTTTATTATCCTGTTTCACGCTGCCACAATGCCCAGGAAAAAAGGCACGGTGGCTGCCTGCTCACTTTCATTCCTCAGTGCCCTGCACTGAGTCATAACAATTACCTCTGCCTCCCAAACATCTTGATAAGAAGGGAGGCTGAGAGGATAGGTGGGAGGAAGAAGGAAAATAGGTGAGGGATGAGGGATTTGCTTTGTGATAGCCACTGACAAATTACCTTTGGGGACCTCCCCTGCACTAGCCCCTTGCTTGAATTTTACAATGCATTGTTCTTATGTAATCTCGTTTTGTATCTAAATTATAATAGAGGGTTAGGCTGAATTTGTGTCCTGCTTTGCTATAATTTAAATTCATTTCAATGCTTCATCTGTCAACAGACTGTAGAAATGACATTTTTTCTTATAAAAATTTTAGACTTGAGGAAACAAGGCATTGTTATAAGTAAGTTTGTTTTGGTTCAGTTTGATCAATTCTAATAATAGACATAATAAACCCAGAAGTATCTAAATTAAAGATTCAATCTTTTTCCAAGGGTTCATAAAGACAGGTCCTCTCCTATTCCCACAAACAAGGCTCCTTTTTGGTGCTGGTTGCAGAGACACCCCTTTAGCTAGTTTTTGCTTGAGTGAACCCGGCCCGGGCCCTTTTGTTTTTTCATAGATTGCTGCTTTTTGTTCTCCCAGGTTTTTTCTCTTCTTCTTGTACTCACTCTTCCTCACCCTCTTTCCCAGTCTGCCTCACTCCCTCTGCCCCTTTCTCCTCTCTATCACACACTTTTTTGTCTCCAACAATTAAAACAGGTTTGAAGCAGAGGCTGCCTAAAACAATACTGATGTCAGTGACCACTGCTAGTTCTCTTTAGCGCCACATGAAAAATTGGTAATAAACACTTAATACACAACAACAGATGTTAAACCCTCTGTGTGGGTTGCAGAAATGCTTAGATGTTGTGTGAATCTTCAAAGACCTCCATCTCCCTCTCTGGTGCCTTCACACAAGCCAACTGGGAGAAGCTGAGGATGGGAATCTTGTGTTTGTTTCTGTATGAGCTGGCTTGTCATGCAACACAGTGCTGTCCGCTTAGACGGATATATAAACAAATAATTTCTACACAAAGAAACATCTGCTATGATCTAAACTATCTCTCCTAAAGTAAGCATTCAATTGAAATATCACTTCAGATGACAAAAAAGGAAAAGATCCCTTTCAGTGTCTCTATTTCTCAAGAGAACTTTGTTCCACAAAAGAAAAAGGAGAAGGAAAAAAAGAAAAAGAAAACTTAAAGCCGCAAATACGCCCAGACTCCACTGTTAACTGTCTTGTAGCCTCTCTCTGTCCTTCTCGGGGGACTTGAGGCTTGAATACTGCCCATTTTATTTGTTGGACAACTTGGAAGCTGGGAGCCCGGGGCATTACCATGAGAATGCCGAGTGTTAGCCGTGAGCTGACAAAGCCGACCCCCCTCCCTCCTCTGGGGCCCCTGCACTGATGGACACTCACTCGTAAACTGAAAGAATGCTTACCATTGTCTGACCCAAAGGGCTCCCCTGCCACCACCACCACCACCGCCGCCGCCACCGCCTCCCCGCCCTCCGTCCTACCAACCCACCACCCAGTTGCTGCTACAGCCATCTCCTCTCCCACCATCCCTCCCTCGCTTTGCTGCATCTCTCCCTAACCTCCTCTCTTTGAATTTCTCTGTCAGGACACACCCCTCCTTCAGTCCCTCTCTGGGCCCTAAAAGAACTCTATTACTGACCGCCGCTGTCAGTCACAGCACCCACTGACAGAACACTGAAAGCCCAACTGTATGTCTCCATCCAGCATGTGTTAAAGTTATGGACCCCTCCAACAGCTCTACTCAGATGAGATGGAGGCAGTGACAGCACAGGGAGAGCCAAGGCCCTCTATGAAGTGTTTTAATGTGCAAAGAAGATTTATGTTGGGTCAAATATTCTAAGACTTACGGTAAATAAGCAGAGCCTCCCTGTAGTTTGGCCCCTTCCCAGAAACAGTCCAGTGGTGTGATTATCATACAAGGGAAAAGCTTGTCAATCATCTAAAAGTAGGAAATAGAAAGAAATGATTAGCTAACCACACAAAACAGGGATACATTTGTAGTTAAAGGGATTAAAAATAGTGTCTTTGACAACATACCCTTTCAATCATGACATTTTCTATAATAGGTACTCCTGATTTATAGCATATTTTGTTAAGATCCCATGATCTAGAAGAAAAAAAAAAGGTTCCAAGTTTTAATACTGACATAAACAGAAATGCAAGAAACTTTTTCACATAAGAATGTTCACTTACTTTCCAAACAGTGACACCTGCACCTTGCTGGCGGATAGGGCGGCTTCCATGTGAACCAGCAAAGCCTCCTGGGTAAGAATATTAGTGCCTTCCTCTTTGGGGGTCTGGATAAGCATCTGTGAGGTAAATACTGACTCCTCTCCCTGCTTCTCCCTGGTGTAGCGAAGCTCTGTGCTCACCCGACTGCCAGCTAGGAAGCAAGCAAGAAAGAAATTAATAAGTGAGTTATAGATAGATTTTTAATGTACCCACAAAAGGCGCACACATTTGTATCCTATTACAAAGTGTGCCTCATGAGTACATACCGTGTCCACACACACATGAACACACGCATATTGACCAACGCCCTTGGCCTTCACCAGTGTTGGTTTTGAAGGCACTTCACACAAGCCAATGTCTGGCCAAGAGAAATGAGTAATACAGCTTCTCATTGGCTCCTTCTGCAAAACAGATGTGCCCTGTTAGTTAGTCAAAACCAGTCTTCTGATGCCCCAAAACCCTGTACTGTACATGGCAGCAGATATTGACTCAGACATTCTGAATTCATGGAAAAGGATCATTCTTGACACTTAACTTGCTCGTCTTTATCTACCACGAGTTTGTTTGGATAAGAATAAGTTCACCTAAACTACATTGTTAAATCTCCTCTTAGAATAGAAGAAAGTGGTGCTGATGAAAAGCATCAAAAGGCTTTTAGAGACATGGGGAGCTAGAGAAACGAGAAAACGTAAGGGGAAAGAAATATGGATGCCAGAGGTTGTGATGAGCAGCAAAGACTTAGAAAGAAGATGAAAAACACAGAGAAAGAGAGGGAGAGCTATGTTGTGCAGTGCGGTAGACCCCAGCCCCCTAATTACAGGAGGTTGCCCTGAAAAGAGTTTGCCAGCCGGGGGGATCTGTGCCTGTGCCAAGTGGACATGAAACATGCCGCGCTGGATCACAGAGAGTCCGTCTGCCCCTCTTGCTGTCCCACTACATGACAACCCCAGGGAGAGAAACAGAAGCAGGGGAGGGGGAGAAAAAGAGGGAAGTGGGGGAAGTTTGGAAACAACAGCTACCACCTTCTTAATTCAAATTTTTGTCACATTTTACCCACTTCCACAGAGCTGTGCTCAATCCTGACTTTACCTCTTCTCTGAGCATCTATTACTCTGCTTCTTTTCACCCTCTTGCTTTGGTCTCTCTCTCTCTGTCTCTCTCCTTCTTTCTGTCGTTTTCCTCTCTCTTTCCCTCATGCTCTCTGCACCTCCCCCAGCCTGGAACAGGCTACTATAATTGATGGGGAGAACAGAAAAAACAAACTACTCAGCCTACGCCGCAAAAGTGTGAGATCAGGTTAGAACTCTGCGCCTTGGAGACACAGTCCAATATTTCTAGGCTTCGTTTTCACGGCTTTAATTACATTCGCAGGAGCCTGAGAATATCAGGTGACCTTGTTTATTTGCAGTCGTTGGTGTCAAGCTGAGTCCATTCTGAAAAGAAAAGAAAAACCCCTCCAAATGGGACAATGTTATCTTTACCAAAATATGTCAAATCAATGTATTCATGAAGATTCTATTTTAAAAGGAATCAAAACAAAAAATAAAATTGGAATAAGTAATATCATCAAAGCTGTAAGAGACTCAAGTGGTGGGAAAATGACATGTGACTGCTATTAAATCATTTTTTACACTGTCATGTACCTGCACACACACAAAAATGAAATCACTATATAAAGTAGTGATGTACATTACACCAAGTCTCCACTCAGTTCCCTTCCCACAGATTTCCAATCAAAAAAGGCTACTACAAAATGGAACCCTTTCCGTTTGTGGACCTCTTTGACATCTGTTAAACCTTTTTTGACATTTCGTATGTTAACCTCTACAGTGCGGGGTTTTGATCCTAACAGGAACTGGGTGGCTCGGAGAGACTCTGGCTCTGTAATTACAGGCCTCCTGAAGTAAATTATAGCTATTTGTGTCTCGTTCCTCCCATCTGGACCACCCAGGCGGTCGGTCCTCTCTCTACTCTCTTTCTCGCCTTCACTCTTCAGCCCCTGGTCCGGCCCCAACCACCCAACTCTGCGGAGCTTCACAGCAGCTCTGCTCACTACTGCTCCACTCATCTCCCTGCTTGCTCCGTTGAGGAATCCCTCTTATTTCTAGCTCTCCTTTTTCTTCTTCTTCTTTTATTCCCTCTTTCTCTCTTTCTGACGTCTGTCTCTTTCTCACTCTTTTCAGTATCCCCCCTTTCTCTCCCCCTCCACAAGGCTTGTGCTCCAAACAGCCTTAAAGAGACAGTTCCCGGAAATTTTCCCACCCTGGGAAGAAAGTGCCTTTGAGTGTGGAAACTGGGGTTTTAACACGCCAGTGGCGGGTAATTTTATTACATGAGCAACTTTGAAATGTGAAATATCTCTCTGTGTTGATCAGAAATGGGGGAGATGGGAAATTGACACAACTCTACATAAATCATTCACATTTTTTTTATTTATTTTATTTTTTTTAAACTTAACCATCATCAACAACTCAACCTTTTTTAAGTGGAACATTTGGATATTTTTTTTTATCAGCTTCACTACTAAAGATGCATTTAAGAGTTATGACACTGGGAACATGGAGACCAAAGGGTAACTGTCCCGACAAGGTTTCATGGCAATGGGTTTACAGATATGGTTGTATTAATGTGTGCTTCTAAGCCCGTCTCCAACAACCTCCATCATTTCTTCTCTACCTGACCCAGCTGTCTCTGAATACCAGACACCCAGAAACTACTTCAATCAAAGAAAATGTGTTGCTTCTCACAATGATGAGCTAGTCTTCTTTTTTGAAT
>JBBBVU010000008.1:13966296-13978006 GCA_037177055.1 Atherinosoma microstoma
TATATACATATATATGTCTTTGTGGCTTCTTACAGGCCTGGTCTCAGTTCCAGGGCATGCTAGGTCAGTCCAGGCCGCCCTCAAACTTCACTGTGGTAGATTAGCTGGATTAGGGGGCCTCTGAAAGGCCCCACGCTGCTACGCAGGAAGAGCCAAGACGAAGTGGGCTGAAAGTGACATGTACGCATTCACTTGCAATGTAGTTCATTGGACGTGTTTCTTCATTTACAAGGCATGTCAACAACAGAGTGTACATCTGATTTAGACACAAAACTTCCCTTGATAAAATATAGATTCAAATGGAAAAGACTCTGACAGCCATAGATTAGTAACAATACCATTATTTGCTTAGTCTAAACTACCATGGAGATCCTTTAGTTCTCTTAATTTTCACCAAAGAGCCAAATGAGAAATGGATTTGCCTAGCGTTGAAGCCAGTATCACAAAAAAATAACAAATAAAAAATCCCTCTTTTGCCATTTAACACCAGACCCACCAGAATCAGGACCCACTTTGGGTCCAAAGTGGGTCCTGCCTCATGGCATTCTCCATCCATGGCACCTCCTAAAGCAGGCTTCCCCCAGCAGATGGACTATTCCTCCATACAATCCTTCAGTACGCCTCCAGACTGAATGCAGACCCTTTTGTCATTCAACCTTTCAATTTCTTTCAAATGTTTCCCAACAAACAGCAGAATAAAGCAAAAAAGCTTTTCTCACAACAAAAGCAAATGGACCAAAACTTTCCCAGCCTGTAAAACAATGCCAAAGTTGGCTGTGGGAGGGTGAGGTGAGGGGCAAGAAAGAGAGGCTGGCACTTTGCTATCTTGCCTATAGAAATACAGTGTATCTGTTGAGGAATTGTCAAAGACTATTATTTTAGTAGATGATCCTTAAGCACATTAACAACAGAGAACAACATCAGTTTCAGTCTTTTTAAATTCTTCAGGTCCATCCACTATTAACTGCTGTCCTGCAAATACATCTTAATATCTGTATAAACCACATGAAAAATCAGTTTCACTTACATTCTATTCAGATGTGCCAGTGGTGTTAGCCACCACACATAAATTTCCACCAGGGTTGGCATTTAGGCACTTTCTATTTCCATATGTATAGGCTTGCCTCTACTAATTATGCTAATCATGGGCAGTGTTGGCCACTGTGAAAAATAGTCACATTAGACACTCCACTGACCGCTAATACTGCTTAATGTGTGGTTGAAACATACATTCATCCCTGCCTGAAAAGCAAAATTTTTCCACGTTGCTGGTCTCATTCAGATGAGAAATGAATTTATTGGGCCCAAGGAGCATTTCTTTTTTCCCTCCCAAGTACCAAGAAAATGTTCAGTCTCTGTCTCCATCTCGCTCTCTCTTTACTTCTTATACTTTCATTGGTGTAAAGACAGATGCAAATGGTCCAAACTCTAAAGTGACTGGTGTTGCTTTATTTTGCCCAGACCAGAAACAAAGGTTGTTCTTCAGCGAGAGGAGAAAGGGTGCCACACTATACTGATAGAGGTTTCATTATCCTGTTTTCAGCCTTTCTAAGGATCTTGCATTGAGTCTAGCAAAGAGTCTGACAGTCCAGTGCCTGATTTGTTTTAGAACAGCTATAGCATCAAAATAACAGAACAAAAGTATATTTTTAAGACTGTGAACATGTGATTGTCAAGACAAGACAATAATGAATGAATGAATGCAATGAAATATACTTTATTTATCCCTCTTAGAGGGAAATTATTGTAATAAATGTGCTGAAATCATATTTTGCAGCTTTTGAAAACTGACACTGTAGGTGTAGATCTATCGATGTGTTTCCTCTACAGTCTAAGTAAACGCCATGTGTCTGTCATATGCACATGTATCTATTGGTGTTCAGTGTGTGTTTATTTGTTAGGGGGTGGTCCTACTCTGCCTGCTGAAGTGCGTGTGCATGTGGCGGTGGGGGGTGCTGAGAAAGGGGATGGAATGAGGTAGTGTTGGATTGAAGGGGGTGAAATAAACATTTAGAAGTGACCCAGGTTGACTCTGGTCTTGTTTGCTCTCTCTACCAGTGAGGTCCTGGGCCCTGAACGCTGGGAGTTTATTTATCTAGCTGGGGCACCACCGCGCACTATTCACCTCCAATAATGCCTCATAGAGCTCCCTTTCTCTGTCTGAACTGGGGCGCTGTGTGCACTCCAATGAATTATAGCATTTACCTGCTGCGCCGCTCTGAGGTTTGTTTAGAGAAACTGCTCCAAACTGCGAAATGCCCACATGTGTATTCACTGATTTGCGCAAACTCTGGGGTGTTTTTTCTCAATCAGCTTCTCTTTTTCTTTCTTCTAATCAATCTAGTTCTTGATCTGCTCATATCCTGTCTAATTTCACAGCAAACTAAGGTAGCACTTCAGTCACTATGCATTCATACTTATGTGGACTGTCTGTGTATGGTCTTTACCTCCCTCTCTCTCTCTACACTGCCTTTTTATGGGACATATGGTGCGACTGCAAGGCCCAGTCTTGCTGCACTCGTATTTGAACAGCTTGAGTCTGTGTATATGTCTGTCATGCCTCACGCAAACCCTGCCAAGAAAGATGAGTTTAGTTGATGTCAGAGTAAACACTGCCTCTTTTACATGCAGCCCATTTCTTTTCTCTCCTTCCCAAACAAGCTTTTCAAGTGGAGCATTGTAAAAAGAGAATACCCGGAGCAGAAAAAGAGACAGCCTATGACAAGTATCCAAACAAAGCATGAAAAGAAAATCATCAGATTCTAATAAACTTGGAAGCTGTAGAAAGCAACATCTCTAGTAAAAACTCTTTCTCGCAGGGTTTGACGTACAGAAGACAATCTCGTGCTTCAGGTTTGTTCAGGAAAAATACCAGCAAAAGAAAAAAAAAAGTGTGAGCTAGCCATAAACCTTCCACTCTGTTCCTGCCCCAACCCCCTATTGTCTCCCTGTCTTTTTCCTGCACCTCTTTTTATGATCTTTCTTTTCTGCTTGTGGACAATGCAGACTGTTTCCCAGGTCACACCATCATTCACACTCTCAAGTATGTTTGCAGTGGGCAAACTTGATCTAAATCATAAATGTGTGTGTGTGGGGGGAGGCTTATAGATATGCATTATAATTCAGGTATTTGTATTGCTTATATTGTCTTCATAACACATCTTTAAAAGAGCCTGTGTGAGGTGTTTTGATGGGTGCTTTCTGTCCCGGATTCTAAGTGGGCCTGAACCAAAAGGGATTCTTAATCCCCTTGTCAGACTAAATACCCTGATACTGTGGCTTTTAGTCTCATCTACACAGGTGTGAGTACTGAAGATCAATCCTTCAATTTATGAATTGCATGTGCAGATGCACAAAAATCCTTAAGTCAAACAAAAAAGGTGAGAATAATGGAAGGAAGGCCAGAACGAGTTAGACAAAAACGAACTTTTCCAGTCTTCCGTTATGTCTCTCGCTCTGTCTACTCTCTCTAGACACAGACTGCTCTGCTTCACGGTGTTTTGGTCCTGTAGGAGGGAGGAAGCAATTAAAAAAGCCCTGGTGGCCTGACTTCACAGAGCAAGCAGACAGACAGGTAGAAATATAAACAGACATACACAAGGCGCAGGCAGACAGACGGGAACACAGTCTGGAACTTTGGGGGAAACAGACGGCCAGGCGAGCTGAATACGCCAAAGGTGACAAAGATGACAAGTGTATGTGTTTGTGTGTGAAACTGTGAGGGCAGCTTTCAATATGAATATATGATAGGAAGCATATGTTCCTGACACATACAGCTTGGAGGCAAAGTGTTAACACTTACAGTGTCAATTCACAACTAGTTTACCCTGAACAAATTAGGATATGTGTGGAAAAACTTTGCCTATGCTGCAGCCTGGATGAGCTGACTTGCATGTTGACATTAGAAATGCATTTTCTTATCAGTTAACATACATGTATAAGAAACATTCAGTTAAAACTAACCACTAATTTAGAGAAATATTTCAAATCCCTCCATATAAAATCGACATTCTTGCTGGTGAGCACATCTTTTCTTCTCTTCTTTTTTTTTCTGGCTCATGTGCAATGGTGCATGAGTGTGTGTTGCCCTGTGTTTGTGTGTGTGTTAGTGTGTGTGTGAAAGAAAGACAGAGGGAGAACTAACCTCTCCTTGTTACCGAACCACTTTACTCTCCATTGAGGCCCTCACAGCTTTGTCAATGGGCTATTGGTGGAAACAAGGCAGGCAGAAACTTTAGAAACATGGCCACGGCCTCTTAAAGGCACAGCGTTCCCTTTCAGCCCCCTGGTTCAATTCTGTGAATCCCACAGCAAAACAACTGGCACGCAAATATCTAAACATCTCCTTTAATAGACAGCTTGGCCAATTAGCTCAAGAGGTAATCCTGAAGTTTTACACTGACCAGACTGAAACCAAAGAAAATGGAAACAGTGGAAATTCAATCTACTGATCCTTGTTTTTGTTGAGGATTCGGGCTTTTCCTTTCACCACAAGCTCATAATTTCAAAAACTATATTTCCAGAGGATGATTTTTAAATAGTGCCCGATAGAGGAACTTATTCAAATTCCTGTTCAAGTGAAGCGTACAGCCTCTCAACACTTCTCCCCACAACAGCAGCGTGTGAGTCCTACGACACCTCCACGCAGGTCCTGTGAGAGCCGCCTGTTCCTGTCCTCTAGTGACATGGTGGGCTTAAAAAACCCTATAGAGTCTGTTTATATTCACCAACTGCTGTGGCGCTTTTAGAGCGTGCAAAACAGGTGGGTAAACTTCAGCTGCATTCACTTATATTTTTTTCTTCTTGTGAGGAGGAGAGAAGGAGGAGGAGGGAGGGGGTTAGGGAGGTGGTGCCTGCTTGCCTGCTTGCCTCTTGTTGAATGGAATCCAAGAATAGTTAGGGACCACACAGGGAGCTGAGGGGGGGAGGGGTCAGAGCCCTCAAAGATGGCTAACCATTCACACAGTCCATCTGCTGCGGGGATCAGGCCCGGCACTGAAGGCCTGGGGGTTTAAAAGGAATTTGGCCAGTGTGAAAAACCAAATAAAGCTGCCTCTGCCTCCGAAAATGTACAGATAACTTAAACCTAAGAAGTACAGAAGGAAGGAAGAGATGAGTACCGTCCTGTAGACGCAGTCATTACTATAGGTATAGGACCAGTAGAAGTATGTTTCTGTGTGACAGAAGAGGGTAAGGAGCATTTCAAGGCGTACGTGACAGTGATGTGTTTGCATTTCTCAAGTCAAGCCGCTCTTCGAAACTGTCTGACAAGAAGAATAAAAACCCAGCGCTTGGGACATATTACCATCCACAATGCACAGGGGACAAACACATATGCACTATTCACATGGAAGGTAATACTCTCTCCACAAGTTAGTTGGAATTTGTGTTCCTCTGATAAAGCAGCAAAGGATTGAGAAATCCATGAAGGGATTGACATTGAATCGCTTCAAACAAACCCTTCAAACCTACAACTTTGCTTCTGTTCTTGTATAGATTCCAGCCAGACAAATCAGTGTGTCAGTCACTGAACACCTAGTGCCCTCCCATGGCACTGAGATGACACTAACGAGGCCGATCTGCATCTTGCCACCAGCAACTATTATCATTCAAACTGTTATTAGTGGAATAAAATGCTATTGTCAGCCAAGCATCAAGTCTACACATCAGCTACAGACCTAGGAGTGTACTCACAAAATCATGGCATGTGTGAAGAATATCTTGTAAAAAATGAAAAGCGTTCTTCATATTGTTTTGTCACTGCTTCACACAAGCACATCTTGGCACAAACACGAGCTATATTAAAAAAGAGATCTTTTAAACTCACCTTCCACCCATAGCTGCTCGATGTTGGTTTCGATGGCTGCGACTCGGAGTCCCACAGACAGAGCCCCGAATACTAAGAGTCCGATAAAGAGGACCTTCCCACAGTGCCTCTGGATGTGGCAGCCCAGAGAGAACAGGAAGGCCTGGAACCTCGCCCGGATCCACAGAGGAGCTTTCTGACCTACCGCCTTCCCCTGGATTTCAAGCAGGAGGGAGGGTGAGAAAAGGACATGATTATTAGGTAATTACACATAAACAATGCCAATACTGCAAAAAATCTTGGACTAAAAGGCAGGTTTCATATCCTAATTTTTTGTCTACATCTCTGGTGTGAATACTTCTCAATTAAGGAGCGCAGTGACAGCTAACATTCAAAGCATTTAATGGGACTTGTTTGCAGAAATAAAAAGTGAGACAGATTTAGCAATCAAGCAAAACAGAGAAGATATGCATGCTGTCCAGTCTGATATATACTGACTCCTGCAAGAGCCCCAAGTCCATTGCCTAATCTCAGCCCAGACAGGATCACCAGTGACACCCCAGATTATCTATATCTAAAAGCACAGTTGTGACATCAATATGTATATATGTATAAATTATACTTTAATCCCATGAATTCAAGGAAAGGCGGATCAAGCACCACTGTTCAAAAAAGTCAATGACTTAAAGGCAGCTGTTGACAGAGTGACAGTTAAAGTCAGTGACAGTTATAGTCCCAACAGAAAAGTATTACTGAAAAGGTGTCACTTTATATCAGTGACTTTAACTATAGTTTTTGAATGTAGGCATTAAGAAGTCATCTCTAACAGCAGATGACAGTAATGATTACATAGGCTATTTATGTGAAAGAGTGTAAACTAACAGTTTCACTGATGATAAAAAAAAGAGTGGGTTAAATAATGGAGTTTCAGTTCATGCATGTCACCCTATACAGTGTGCTTTCAACACTTCCCTTCAGCAATATTTAATGCAGCTCTCCAAATCTCTGCCTCACTGTGAATCATATGCTCCCCTGTGCTACAAATGTCACTGCTGCAGAGGACATTGCTCTGGTGTTGTGGTTTCTCTCAGCAGTGCTGAAACACGTCCAAGCATCCGGGCGGTCCAAAGATGCTTTGTCAGATCAAACTCAATCAGTGAATTCCTTTACAGGACCCACCACATTTCCAAACAGACCCCGGGCCAGTGCACTCTCCGCTGGCTGCACAAAGCCAAAAAACACGCACAGCATGAGTGGAAATAAGGTAACAATCCTTTCCCTCAAGAACCAAACTATCTCCCTTCAGCAACCAAAGTGAATAAGAAACTGATGTCCATTCAAACAAACAGCAAAGTTAACACGCTGTTAAGTTATCAAGTTATTTCAGATGGTTCCTAGAATGTCAAGCTCAGATTTTTAACCTGTTTTGTTTTATCCAAGCTGTCGATATCAACAGATGGTGACAGTTTTCTTTCAATGTTTCACAATTAAAATGCTCTAATCCTGATTTCTGCCTGTCGCTGTCGTCTCCCTCGGGGAGCTGAGGTGGTCCGCCGGACCCAGTTTGGGAGCTGCTGCCGTAAGTTCTCACGTCCTGAAATCTGGATAACTGAAATTCATGAACTAACTAAATAAAAGAAAAAGCTGCCCCTGAAGACTTTTCATTCACATTTGCTGACTGAATGAAAACTGCCTTCCTGGTAAATCCACTCTAGGCTTGCGAGCATTTGTATCACCTTTGAGATCTGTTTAAGTGCGAAAGCAGCGTGGCAGTAGCTGGGTCTCCGGAGTAGGTCTGGGTTCGCTGGCGGCTGGGAGCGCGTATAACTCGGGGGTAAATCTCCAAAAACGCCGGCCCCTGGGACCCCGCGATCCGAGGCCATAGTCCAAAGAGTGTAAACGGGACGCGGAACGATGCGACACAGAATCGGTGCGAGTTCAGAAAAAGCGACAATAATCCAACATAGAAGTGGAGCGCATCCAGCACCACCGGCGACGAATGGGGTTTTCTAGTCCTCCATGGAGCCAAACAAGTCTCGAAACTCCATCCCAACATTATGCGCCGAAATCCGTTTAGATCCTTCAGTCTTCATTCGTCCCGACAGTTTGTGAAACGACGTCTCAGAGAGGAGCTGTAGTAGTAGTAGTAGTAGTAGTAGTAGTAGTAGCCTATGTCTGTGCCGTCCGTGTCAAGTCTAACTTCGATCGCGTAGCGGTAACATTTGGAGAAGTTCGCCTCTCGGCAAATCCTGAAAAGGGAGGCTTGATGGAAAAGTGCTCCGGCTCCCATTGGCCAAGGAAGAGGCAAATTACTTTGCAAACATCGCCTATTATTAGCTGCTAAGCAACAGCTCACCAAAGTGGAGAGAGAGGGGGACCACCCAGGCTGCCGCTGCCTGGGCTGGACGGAGGGGAGGAGGCTGGGGGAGGAGGAGGAGGGGGAGGGAGAGAGGAACTCTTTCAATAAACTTTGCACGGACGCGCACGCTCGCAAACACTGACACATGTGCGCGCACTTTCACGCACACACTGCTCTTGCTTTACTTGCTCTCTGAACATTATTCCCAGTGGCCTGGCCCTCCAGTGTGTAGAAGGAATCGCACTTGCCATCTATTGATGTAACAGCAATAAGCATGCACGCAATTTTCAGATTTTCTGTTTCATCAGCATAGGACAGTCAGTGAGAGAAGAACAGTGTATTTAGATATTTATGATGGGAATGTAAACATATGATTTCTTTCTTTTTTCTACGTAGGAATTGCAGATCTTTCAACACTTTTGGTATCACTCCAGGTCATCTCATGTTTTGAAGGCTTTGGAGCCTCACATTTGTTACAGAATACCCAAAGCAGACATTTTACCCAGACCTGCATCTTTGCTGTGATTGCAGTTTGTTATAGACAGCTGTGAGAGGAAGTGTGTGAGCATGTAGGTTCTTAGCACCAGTAGCTGTAGGCTCACCTCTTGTGGGCAAAAGCATCTAAAGGGAAGTTGATTGGAATTTCTTCACCCAAGAAAATATAACCTCTCACTCCTGCTTAAAAAAAGAAGGGTGAAAACTGGGGGAGTTTTCTACATATGCATCTTTTTTGTCAACACCTTGGCGCTGCCTGGATCAGTGTGACAGCCCTATCTCTGTGGAGCTTTTTGGAAAGTTTCCATGTCTTGCCATGCATGATTTCTTGGGTTCAGAAAGCAGTTCACCTTAGAGAGATGCTTGAAGGAAGGAAGGAAGAAAGACAGAAAGACAGAAAGAAAGAAAGAAAGAAAGAAAGAAAGAAAGAAAGAAAGAAAGAAAGAAAGAAAGAAAGAAAGAAAGAAAGAAAGACAGAAAGACAGAAAGAAAGAAAGAAAGAAAGAAAGAAAGAAAGAAAGAAAGAAAGAATTCTCACACCAAACCGGGTGTCTCAGTGGTTTGCCAATGTAAGCCCCCATTGGCCCCACTCATGACTGTATGGGGGTGAAGAACAAACACTTTACCAGATTACACAGTCATTCCCTGCCCAAACACCAACCTGTGCTGCTGTGTGTAACATTTGTCAGGTGGCTGGTGCTAATTTGAGGCCCTTTGGGTGACTGTAAAACAATCCAAAGCAGAAGTAAAGCAATTTGAACGGAAGTGATGGTGTTGCAAACTTGTTCAGTTTGAGACAACGATGAAGGCGCCTGTAGGAATTGTAAACCTATCAGTTTGCTGCTGAGCTGTTACATCCATCATCACTGTTTACATGACGTCTGAACGAGGAACGTAAGGGTCTGAAGTAATTCTAAATCACAGGGGCAGCTATACCATATTGTGCATCATATGGGAACTGAAAAAGCGATAGAATGTTCCCAATTTAGCCTACAACTTAACACTGTAAACAAAAAAAAGTTCATATCAATAGAAAAAAAAATATATCTTTTTAATTTATCCAACCTTTATTACATTTACACACTCATTTTCTGAATAGGTAGATTGCTTACCAACTTTGCTGTATGAGGAGAAGACTTGTCAAAATGTTTTCAAAATGTTTTTCAAGTTGTCCCATTTTAATACAAAATGACAAATGTTGGAAATGGTACAATTTATAAACAGTAAATTGTGGGGTTGTGAGCCAGGTATTGATTTGATTTTCTGAATGGCTGGAATATTACAAATAGATTATTTTTAAATGTATATATCCAAGTGACTGTAGACAAGAATGTTTCTGTTATATATGCAAAGGTTTATAATTTCATGCAGTAATAATAATATCTACTGAGAGGAACAGCATTTATTCTCAAACATAGCACAACACTGAGTAAGTATAAAAAGTGTTAGTTCTTAAGCAGAGTCAGTGACCAAGAAGATCCTTCCATGAACCTTCTACGACTTAGTCCTACATTTCAGATTGGTTGTTCTTGCTGTAATTGTTACAATGTCAACAATCAGAAGATGGATTGACTTGTATATGTCGTTGGCACTGAGCAGTCTGCTTCTACACTTTGCTGGAACTGGTTCTCCTCGACTGGGTAGGGTTGGGTGGTAGAGGGAAACAGGCAGCTGGAAATGGGAGCTAATGTGGAATGTGAGGAATTGGGTTGTGTGGTAGGGGGCCCCTTCAAGCCTAACAAACTCAGGGAGGTCCGAGGCCTGGTCTGGAGGCCTTGGATAAATAAACCATCTGAGATGACCATGCGCTGTGCAGATATCTGCCATCACACCTCACTAGCCTCCAAACACAAACCCTTGCTCCCTCCTTCACCTCTACATGTCCTTTGTCCCAAATGTTCTCTTTCCCCACTTCTCTCTTTATCCTTCTCCCTTACTTTTCAGTTTGGATCCAATTCTTTTTCTCCTGACACCTTCATCTCCTTCTCTGTTTCATCTGGTACTGCCATCCTGTTCTCCCCTCTCCCTTCCTCCCCTATCTCCATTCCTCCATTTCATCTCTCCCCAGTGACCCCATCCATCCAGCCGTTCATCCATGCATGGCTTGCTGTCCGTCAGAGGTTCTGTATGTGCTATAGGCAGAGCTACGGAACCGCTCTGGCACTCAGCCGTCTCACAGCAGCCGGGTCGCTGACTGTTCAGGTCCAGAAAGTGTTTATTTTTTATCACAGAGGCTGGGAGACAGCACATGACTGTATTACTTCTTCTCCTCTTATAAGGAACAAGAGAAGGTGGAGGAGGAGGTTTCAAAATTAGAGAAGTTTTTCTCATAGCAGCACAAAAGCTAGAATAACAAATAGTTGTAAATATGATCCTACAAGGAAATTAACTATAAGCAATAACTGTAAGAAATGAATGAAAGTACGGTGGCTGAGAAGAATGGATTCTTTTTTACTTTAAGCAAGACTGAAATAAGTATCATTAATTATTCCATATGGCAATTAACTGGAACAAGAATCTCTAAGAATCTGTAAAAACTTGATCAGCCTTTGAGGTCACACCATCATATGACATCAGACATAGTATTTTCTAGATGAATATGTTATTTTCGCGATTATCCATCAAAATTTTTTGTTGTGGGTCAGTTAATAAAAACTAAAGCATCTAGTGCATGATTTAAACTATGAAAAAGTCATCCGACATACTGTTGGGAAACCTCATTGCAAGGTTCATCAACCTTTCATGTTTTCCCGGATAACAGTGAAAAGGCAAAAAGTTGCTCAGAGGCAGAAGGAGGCTTTCTGCATTGAGCACCTCTGTTAGACTCTGAGCTGCCACCCACAGTCTCACACAAGATTAATTATGATAATGCATTTCTTTACCCCTTTGTCATCGTAATGAATGGTTGCCTTTCTGGAGCAAAACACACAGAACACTGAGAGAGACAGAGAAACACACATTTCTTTAAGTCTTTGTTTGTGCGGTTGTAACAGAGGTATTGTCAGATGCAACTAGCAGGTGGTAATGCAAACTTAGACCTGCGGCTTTAA
>JBBBVU010000008.1:13979093-13996754 GCA_037177055.1 Atherinosoma microstoma
TTGAATGACTGCCACTTGGGGGGTCTGGTTGCTCTCTCTGTGTGGGTGTTTTTTGCTCACCCAAAAGCAGCCCTGAAGAAAGGAAACCACCCAGCTCCTCAGGCACCGCTTACCCCCCCCCCCCCCCCCCAACCCAGAGCTCAAACTCGACCCCACCTCTCTGAGCATCTGCGTATGTCTGTATATTACACATTTGTCTCTTCCATCCATCTAGTCCATCTGTCTTACGGTTCTTTTTCTATATATTTCCCTGCTTTGGGGTTAAGCAGCAACAACAGCAAGTGGTGTCTCAGAAATCAACAGGTGTGAAGACAAGCAACAGTTTTTCTTTTCTTACCTTATTGGGTTTTTAAATAAATCTAATTTCACATGGACTCAGCCTCATATATATGCTTGTTCCAGTTTTTCACAGTTCACATGCTGAGATGCAACATTTCATGAGAAGGGAATGTCTGACATACAATTTTATACACAATTCCCCCACAGATCCAACATTCGGTATCTTTGGGAATTTCATTGATGGCCGAGTTTAACCATTG
Source organism: Atherinosoma microstoma (assembly GCA_037177055.1). Lineage (NCBI taxonomy): Eukaryota > Metazoa > Chordata > Actinopteri > Atheriniformes > Atherinidae > Atherinosoma > Atherinosoma microstoma. The sequence continues at coordinate 13,979,633 of JBBBVU010000008.1, forward strand.
CCTTAAAGATTTTAGAGCTCTTTCTTCTTTCCAAATGAAAAAGTAAAAAAAAAGAAAAAGTCCTGTCCAAACCAGAGTACTTCATTGCTCATTTTCTGCCTTGAACATATGTTGTTTGGTTAATCCCGCGTCCTTGTCTCACTTCATAAATCAGAACCGAAGACGATCAAACTCTTCTCCCGCTAAATCAAACTTATTCAACAGACTTTACTTTGGACAGTTTTCATCACAACATCTGTAGAAAGTAGTTCCAGTAAAAGCATTTGCTAGTCATGCAGTGTATTTGGATTATCAGTGTCTTGGAAAAGGCACACGATTTGAAAACTTAAATATTGAGCTGAATGTTCTGAACTATTTATTGCAACCCTTTTGGGCTACATGTTTCCATTCATGTGTATTGTATTCAGGTGATGACCAACACAGGACGTTACAACTTCAAATTGAAGCTCCATGGCTCCTTTTCACAAGATTTAAGAAAATATACTTTGAAGTAGGTTAATTTGGGTGAACTGCCCCTATAATCTGCCAATGAACTGTCTGTATTTAATACATTTGCACTTTTTAAGGCACTAGTGAGCCATCTTAATCTTTCCCAACCATCGTTAAGTTGTTTGTTAGAACCCAACTGGCATGTTTCAGATGTCTCCATGATTCATTCTGCAAACATACACAAAAAAGTGCACATTCTACACGCGACAATCATGCACAAACACATACTGCACAGACAAGGAAGTGAACTTTCGGCAAGTTAAATCATAAGTTTATATTTCTGACATGTGCTGCCAAAAGAAATGCACAACCACAAATGATCCGCTGAACAATCTGAGCATGAAAATGTTTTATTTTACAGATCATTTCTTTTCTCACTGGTGCTACATGAATTTGTTTGGGATGCATAAGTATACAAAAAAAAAGTCCCTGAATTCCACAAGCCTATAGAACCGAAGACCACTGGACATGTGAACATCTGATTTGTCCTAACACTAGATCTCCACATCTGCAAACGTGTACATCCTCTGTGCACATGCATGCTTGTACCCACACACAGAGGTGGTAGAGGTTTTGTGATACAAGATTAATAGTCGTCACACATAAAGTTAAGACTGCACATAGACACATGCATACCCATGCACACAAGCAGACGCATGTATGTGCTTGGGGGCGGGTTCAGCCATGGTGGCGTTGTATTGAAGGGACTCTGTGGTCTTTGTACAAATATACAAACTTCTACCCAAACACACCCGGCTGCCAGATCTCATCATGTGGTTGAAGAGAGAGGTCAGAGTGGAACATTGCTAAAAAAGGTCAACACAGCCAAGGCAAAAAGCACAAAGTCAATCTTACTGTTGGTTTTCTGGGTTGTTTTTTTTTTGGTTTTCACAGCTCAGGTTACAAATGTGGTCTTTATCTGCCACATTTGGTCACAGATTAATATGGCAGGAACTGGGGAAAAGTTAAAACATCTATAGTATTAAGAAAAATATGAAAACAATATTTTAACTATAGTTATAAAAAGATGGAGTCCATGAAGTAAACAAAACGTATGAGTGAGGGAAACTGACCTCGAACTAAAACTGCAAAAATAATGTCAAAAGTTAATATAAAGTGAAGTTATAATCATTGTTTCCACTTCCTCAAGTTTGAGGAGAGAGAAAAAAAAGTATAACAACGATTACTAAATGGCAGCTGAACACAGGTTATAACAAGGACTGTAAAAAAGCACTGAACCATCAAGTATCTCAGTTGGGTTTACGGCCACTAGTACAGTAAACATAGAATAAGAACAAGTCTGTGGTGCAACCTTTCAGTACATTTTGTTTTGGTTTTCTTACATTTTCAGTACTGTAGACAGCTCAGTCGTTTGGGGTTGGACACATTAATATATCTTTGGGCAAGACGCTGAACCCCACATTCCCTCCGATATGCTCATGTGTGACTGTAAAAAAATAAAGTGTAGCACATATCTTTCTATTGCACAACACATAAAAGTTAAATACACAATGATACAGAATATGCTAGTCTTCATAATGTAAGTTCTGTGAATTGTCCTTTAAAAAGTGAAACTGCAACCTAGTTTTATTCTCATTGTAAACTCGTTAAATTTGTTTTCTTCTCTTCTTTTAAAAACACTTCAAAAGACATGCATTAGGAATTAGCAATAGCTAAATGCTGCAATACGTTGCCTTGGATAGTTGTTAATCAGTTCTCTAGGTTGTCATCTGTCCCTATCATATAAACTAAATGAAATGGGGAAAAAAAACTCCCTTTGAAGAATCTTACATATTGAATAAAATTCAGTGTATTGCAAGAACCTTTAATAAATCTGCACTATGAAGCGTATTATTTTTCATTCTATACCTCATGCTACTTAATGAAGTATAGCCTACTTTATTTGAACTATTCATAATATTAAGCAACATCTATAATATACTGTATAACGTTGACATAGTTTAAGTTCGTATCAGGTAGGTAGTAACGCATCATGTTCTACAGATGCTTCACATAATCAAGCCACAAGAGATACTAAATGACTCCAGTGAGACCGCAGACACAAGAGGAAATAGAGGACAGTAAATCACACATGTACAAAGCATCCCTGCAGACATCCTTGTCCTCATCTCCTGCCTTCATGACTAAGAAACTTCAAACCTGTAATTTAAGAAAACTCCACCGACGGAATGCAATAAATCTTGACAGCAAAGAAAGCAGACAGGGGAAGATGAGGAGAAAGAAAAAAGAAGAAAATGAAAAAAAGCATCAGGCGCGAGTCAGTTTCCTCCTCTGCTGTGTTTGTGAGTCTGTGTGAGGGTGGGGTGTCGGAGTTAACTGATACAGGATCGAGCTGGGTGGTCCAGGGCCTACACATACACCATTTTTGTGTACAAATAAACTTAACCTCCATGCCATTGTGGTCACCCCTCCCACTGCTTTTTCTCTTTCTCTGGTCCTCACAGCTGCACAGCTTGCATGTGTAAACACCTACGAACATTCAAACATGTGTGAGCCCGTGATCGTCCCTCTGGAACCGACTGAAGAGTACTGCTATTAAGAGACAGTAATGATATGATAATAGCTAGTGTGGTGACATGATTGCTAAGATCTTCTCGATACTGTCAGTCAAAATAGTCCCATCAAAAGGAAGACACCACTTATTGTCATCTTTATTGCGTGAAAGTAATTTTAAAAAAGAGACATAAACAAAAACACCGACACACTGATTCATGGGATGAGGACAACATGTCTTTATTTTGACACCATTGAAGAAAAAAAAAAGCCTGTGAGGGAGAACTATTGAGCAGTGTCTGGGCTTCTGATTGGTCTGTCAGCTGGGGAATTAGTTGTCCTCTGGTTTTTGCTGCTCTCAGGTCAGTTAATAAGGTGATGTTTCTCCTTGCTAGATCTCCATCAGCTGGTCTGTTCCAACGATGACCTCGTTATTTCGCTCAGCTGAAAAGGACAGATAAATGAAAGACAAAAAGATGGATGACACCAACCGGACACTTTGCATGTCCACCTTTGGTGATTTCTACAGTTAAAACAATCCTTGAGATTGATGACCATTGAACATGTGATGCCCCAAGCCTTGCTGTGAGCTTCTTTCTGTTCTCAATTCACTGTACTGGTTAAACTACGTATTTCAACCATGATAGTTGTGTAATACTGCTGTACAAGGTGGATATGTGTTTTATTTTTTTTCTGGAACCAACCCCAACTATGAATGAATGAATGAATGAATGAATGAATGAATGAATAGATGGATAGATGGATAGATGGATAAATACTTTTATTGATCCCCTAAGGGAAATTGTGACTACTCAGCAGCAGCATAAAAACAAAAAAGGTACTATGTAAGAAAAACAAGCAATAAAATATATAATTGAAATTAAAAATTAAAAGTGCAGACTCTTGCCCTAGTCCGGTTGTAAAAGTCATATAACATAGTGCCATACAGTAATCAGTAATCAACACCTTTCAGTTCCAGGATGGCAGCTAGCAGTTTCAGGAAAAACTCGGTCAAGTACATTTTAAAATATCTTTTTAAGTCAACATGAACAAGTTTAATGATACTTTTAAACCAGATGTTCTTCAGTGGTGACTGTGTACTTACAAGAATGCTAATTGATTCAAAAACATCTGCATGAGGTAAAAAAAAAAAAGTCATCTAGACTTAATCTTTTCTCTGGTTCAAAATGTAGGCTAATTATTAAACTTGATTTTATTTCCCACTTTATGTCCATTTGTTCATCTTCATTTGCTTGTTAACGTCAGTCACTGTTTGGTTAGATTTAAGGTAAAAACAAGAAAGGAAGGAAATACTTTTACTTTGTAAGTTTTTCTCTCAACTCCTCATGACACTGAGCTTAATGTTGTGCTTAATGTGACAGTTTCTGGTCATAATATCTATTGTGCCAATTTTGATAGAATAATAAAATGGATTGAAAATGATGACTAACTACTTGGCAGTGAGGAAATCAAAGGGGCTACAACAAGACTATTAACCATGCACATATTAAAGTTTTGTCCCAGGATTGTAAATGTTAGTGGGTCAACCTGACTGATCCATTTACCCCGCCCCCCCCCAAAAAAAGAAAGAACATAACAGTTAAAAACTAAGTTGAAGTTTTTTTTTCTTTCACCATTTCAACCCAAAAAGTAGCTTAGCAGGAGTCACAACTCATTGGATCCCTCCTATCTCACCCTCCATCGTTGAGTACCGGTACTGATCCAAAGCAAACGGTGGCACACAGCAATGTTCCATCCACACAGACAGGTTTTAGTGTGAAGGAATCTTGCTCAGAATGAGTTTATCCACTGTTGTGCGGTGGGGAGGACAAATGGAGCGTGGGACGCAAAACGAGGAAGGAGATGAGGAGACTGACTTGAGAGAAAGGGAGGAAAGCTTACTCTGCTAGGGCCAGATGGTTTATGAAAACAATATGTTTTGATGTATTTCTGCTAGGACAGTGACAATTTGCGTGAAGCAACTGGTGTACTGACAAGGATGCTGGATTATTTTGCATGTAGCCAAACATAGGTGTGAATTTAATGCAACCAGACTGAATCATAAGAAAACAACATCTTAAATACTCACTGAAAAGGTGCTGAAAGATAGCTTTGTCTATCTCTTTGTGGCTACTGTTTGAATGAAGGTATTTGCCAAAGAGCAGAAAAGGGAGGGATATATCTTGAACATCAACACCTGATGGAGCACTGTGAATCTAACATGTGTGTAGGCTGTCAGGGTGGTCTTTAGCTGCTAACAGCCTCAGTAGTAGAGTGGGTGTGTGATGTCTTTAGCAGCCCATGGTCAAGTCAGCTAGATGGACAGCAAAAGCCAATCTTGTGGTTGTGGATAGTTTTAAAGTGGATGTCAGTAATTTTTTTGGATAACATATCTTCCAAAAATTTCCAACAAATTATTCATGAATGAAAAAAACAAACACAAAAAAAACACAAACAAAAAACGTATCAACTCCATAAATAATGCTAATGTTTGTTTCCATTTTTGATCCAGCAAATGTGCTTTCATAATATTCCAAAAATGCGGAATAAATCATTATTTATCAATATGTGCTTAATTATTCAAGAACATGTGTCCTTTTAATCTGGTTTTCCTTTTTTATACTTTAGAATTTTCATGAATTTTTCCTGTTTCCAAATTGGCATTGGTCCATGTGATTACTGGTATGTATTGTGCAAATGATACTGTCATCAGAGGAAAAGCCAGCAATTTCGTGATTTCTGAATGAATTCCATTTAAGACAGACATATAATGAATTTAACTAAGAAAAACGAAAATGAAAACAAAACGATCCCGGGATGTGTGACTAGTTTATATAAGATGAACAAGATACATTTTAAGAGAAAAAGGCACTACATTGGCAAAACTAAACTCTGTTAGCAAGATTTGTGTGACTGAACTTTGGCCATACAATGCATGTAAAATATTTATGGAACAGGAGTCCAAGTTTCCAGAGTTCAATGACATAATGTTACAACTGTTCAATTAGAAAAAAAAAATACTGCTAAAAAAAAAAGAAAAAAGCTGTAGCTAGTTAAGTTTTGTTGCTGAGCACTCATGCACTATATGCTCCAAAAGCGGCCTCAACTGTTTCATTTTAAGACGATTTTAGCTCATATTCAAACTGTTGTTACTTAAAGCACCCTGTTGTTCACTCAATTAGGCTGCTCAGTCTGGTAGCAGAGCCTGGTCCTTCTTTCTGTGTGTGTGTGTGTGTGTGTGTGTCTGTGTGTGTGTGTGGATGTGGCTGCAGGCTGCCGCTGTTAAATTCCGGGTGGTCCTGTTCTGGCCCTGCTCTCTAACCTCTCCATCAATGTGACACACACATACGCACGCACACATGCACACACCCACAACTAATGTTGGGGACAAGAGGATTAAGGAAATAAGAAAAAAGACAAAATAAATCTGACAAATCAGACTTCAGAATGAAGAAACTTTCATTGTTGGCTCCAACGTTTGGCACTTCTAAACAGATACCACACACACATTCATTAACACCTTATCTGAGTCAGCCACAGATAAGCGCTGGGGGTTAATGAAACTATAGCAACAAAAAAGCCTGAGCATTACAATTGTTTATGTGGAAAATTGTTTCAGTACTTATTTTGTCCATCTTGTGCTTTTATCCCCCTATTTGTCCACTTAATTGGACAAATCAGTCTGAAATTTCAGTACTCATGTTGGGAATCATAATTCTAAAGCAGTTGAAAATACGACTTGATATTAAAAAAAAAAGTCTTTTCTTTAAACATTGTAGTGACATTGATTTTAAACTGCTTGTCAATGATTTTAAAAGAAATTTTAATCAAAATTTCTAAGCCAACATAAATAAGCAGTAATTAATATGCTAAACAAAAAGCTTATTTTAACATTGGCAAACCCATTTAAACTAGTCAAACTATCTACTGAATGATCCAGATCTCTTGTTCGTGGTACAAGAAACAGGTCAAATAATACTACATCTTTTCTTGTCACTGCATCGGTGCCAAACAGGTTTCTGTTGACATGAGTAAACATATCCTGATATTGCATTTCTACACTTAGTGTTTCTGATGTTGGTTTAAAAGCCATTAGTAAAAAGAAATAAAAAAAAAAAAAGAGTTAAAAAAATGGACATTTTAGCGTCAATATGGGTTTTTATCTATTGGTAGATGCAGATAACAGATGGTAACTCAGACACTGTAGATTTACATTCCCTGTAGAGTTGCTCATGTCGCAACACGTGATACAAGTTGTTGATTTGATCAGTTATGTTCTTCAGTTAAAAGATGCTTTTATGACTTCACTTACAAAGAGGACAACGCCTTGATATTCATTTTCTCACACCATGAATTAAATGTTGTGCTAAAGGTCTAAAAATGAAGAAATACAATATTCAGATAGATTTTCAGAGCTAATTTTTAATGCATGTGTGTGTGTACTTATGTTTATGAATTGCACCTTCTGGTTCGATCTGTTGTCCATTTCCCACCAGGCAGTATTTGAGGTCAGCTCCTCTGCCAATTACTGCATTACTGCAGATCACACTTCCCTGGATGTTACACCTGGAAATCACAAACACAGAAACTCTATTGATTAGATATTTGTTGCATTTATACATTCATATCTACTGGGCACTAAACTTCCACATTTAGAGGTGTTGTCTATGTGCTGAGGAAAGTGGACATTAACAGATTAGCACTCCTTCAGGTAGGGAGAAGAAAAGTGAAACCAGATGCAGAAGAATGGTTAGAATGAATAAAAAATGTATGCAGACTTTTGGTTCTGCATGGCACAATCAGTCATATCTGAACTGGCGTACAGTGGGGTAAATCGTGTCTGAGCGGTCACTTTGTGGAGCTTTTCTTATTTCATAACATACATCAAACATAGAAGTCACATTAAAGATGTGAAGTTACTGCCACTCAAGAATATCTCTTTCCTTCCATAAGGAGTGGAGTCAGTGACTCACTGGTGTCAAAACATTGTTTTTCATCTCAGCAGCTTGTTTTCTGGGCACTCATGTACAAACACATAGGCATGTACACACACCAGAGAATATTCATCCAAAGCCTTCCACAGCTGGCTGCTTGCAGTGCAAACACCGTGGACAGTGCCACATCAAGAATCCCCACACCTGCACTGAGAACTCTGAAATATCCAATCAGCTGAACTTAATGGCATGACATTAGCATATACAGGAGGTAATAACAGCAGCCTATGTTGTGTGTGTTAAGACTTTGTTGGCCCAGTGCTGCAGTCCCACCTGAACTGGCAGTGCCAACCCACTGTGCATGCTCACATTCAGCCAAACCATCACCATAAAATTCTTGGAGAGAGAGACAGACGGTCTTGTGTGTCCGGCGTTGACAAACCGTGAAGGGTGTGTATGTGCAAGTGTTGTGTGTAGGATAGAGAATGTGTGTGTGTCTGTATTTCAGAATCTTGGTGAGTCCAATGGAGAGCACAAGTTGGTCTTGCACAGGCAGTGACGCACACACACTTGGCCCTCCATACCTCACACACAGACAGGTTTGTATTGGCTCATTCTATTCAGGTGGTTACGGCCTGGGGAGAGAGGGAGAGGGAGAAAAGTGTGTGTGTATGTGTGTCTGTGTGTGTGTTTAAGGGACTACCTAGGAGGTGGTGGTGGTAGTTGGTGATGGGAGATTACAAGATTCAGAGTTTTGTAACATTAGAGAGAAGGAGAGACCACCAAAGAAGCTTCGGAGCTGAAACACCACTAATTACTAACACCAGGACTCCTCCTTGTCACCACCCCCCCCATCCTACCTCTCTATCACACAAACACACACACATACACAAACTCATACACATCAACCCCCACCTCCTGTGCCAACCCCCCTATAAAGTTGACCCCTACTATCCCCCTTCCCAAACACGCAGTGCTTTGTCAACAAGCTCTGGTCAGCTTCAAACAAAGAAACCAGAAATGCAAGAGGTTTCTGCGACATGGCTGGGGTCTGCTAATCCCCTCATACTGGCTCTTTCTTTCCTTCTTTCTCCTTCCTTCTTATGTCCTCAAAGCAAGAAAAGAAAGACTTGCAATTTCTTTCTTGTGTGCTAGCTTGCCTTCCCTTCGCTTCTTTCTTCCCTTCTCCTGTCTCTCTCATTCTTTCATGGCTTTGTGCGTGCACCTACATGGGCATGATGAGGGTCCCCATGCTGGCTGGGGTCCCTGAAAGGCTTAAGAAGGGATGGCAAAAGACAGAAAAAGAAGGAGACAGTGTTGAGGCCTGGATGAAAAGAAAAGAGAGGAGGAGTAAGAAATTGAGATAAAAAGAAAAAGAGCTTGCGAATGACTGCATTAAAGTTCAAACTTGAGGCCAAAATTTGTCTCTTTCCACCAAGATTGCTGGCGACGAGACTGAACAGATCAATCTCCATGCTAATTCTACAGTAGCTACTCTTGCTCTTTACATAAGCTCTCTTTGTTGCAATGAGTCAATCAGTTCTCTCTACTTTAACTACTGGCTAAAGGTGAGCTTTCTGTAGAAATGTTGCTCATCACATATTCAAACTTGTTTTTTTGTGTGTTTCCAATGTTATATTTAGAACATAACTATAATATCTTACAAGTTCTGTATTTCTTCAGCTGAGTTGGATTGGAGGACATGAACTGATTTTAGATTTCAACTTGAATGTATTTGACATTTTGCAAAAATCCTTTAATCTGAAATGCTGATATCTAAATAAAATGTCAAAAATCATGGTAAGTGATGATTATAAATACAGACACCCCTCTAAAAACAGAAAACAATGGGAAAAATGGGAAGGAATTAGCTGTTAAACTTGTCTTTTTGCTGCATGTATGTTCTTTCGTAGGTTATTTGCATTTCTGATAATTACTGTTTTTATTTTTATTTGCTTGCATATGGTTTTAAGGATTCTAAAGATAAAGGCGAACTAAGTAGTTAAAAAACAGCCGAGGGAAGAATGAATTTGTTATTCTGTTCAGAAGTGAGGTTGTTTTCCTCTTGTATCAAATACAAAGAACATTAAAGATATGCGAACACACAAAGTATTCCAATGCCAGAATTACTCTATTAGTGAAGACGTAGCCACAAGTGATGTGCGGGATCATAAAGCCACAAATTTTCCAACCAAAGGTGAAAATAAGTCGAGTAATGGTGTAATTTAACTTACTAAGAGATTTTTCTGAAAGCCTGGACTTTGTCTGTGTGGAATGCACCAATCCGATGGTATTCCAAAAACTTTACAACCAGTGGGAAACTGAGTATAGGTGAGTAAATTAGGGGCTAACTATAATATATGGATGTTGTGTTTCACTTCAGCAGCACTAAATTTGTTTGAAACTGGTCACTGGCTGGATGCACACCAATAGATGCTTTGTTAACACAGTGATCCCTATTTGACCTCAGAGAGCACAGAAAACAAAACCTGCTACACCTCCTATCATCGGACACACACATAAACGAGAAAATCTGCATTATTTGCATTAGAGCACCTAGAAAATTCTATGAAAAGCTGTGCAGTGAATGAGGAACAAGGCATGCCACTACTTTTATATGGAAAAAAAGAAACTGTCAACAGATGAAGGGGAAAAGATGCTGAGTTTAGGATTTATCGCAGACAATAAATACAACTCAAAATGTAAAGTCCTGTGAAAATAAGGACATTTGAACTGAGATTAAAGGTGTTTTTCCAGGCAACATAAAGAGTGATTTTTAATTGCAAATATTTTCTTACTAACCACTGTGAATGCATGTGAAAACTGGTTACAGAGCAGTTTATTCATAAACATGCCTTCAAGGAAAACTTCTTCTTGTTTGTTTGTTTTTGCAGGGGTGCCAAAGCAGCGGAAAGAACATGTCCCGAACAAGAGCGTACAGATGTCGGTGTTCTCACCCTTCCTCAATGGTAACCCCATGCATGATGATGGAGTTGGCGACTTTGACCTTCTCTTTTACAGTGGTGGAGTTTCCGATAGTGGATCTTTTTATGGAAGTCTTATCTGCTATGTGACACAGAGCGCCGATGATACTGTCTGATCCCATCTGAGGACAGAATGCAAATGGTATCACTAACAAATACAAACAAAACTTACATGATTTTTTTTTCTCATATTGACACACACAATAGCTTTTTGATGGTGCAAAATAAGATTAACTGGGATTTACAGAAAGAAGATTCAGAGTTGGGGGTTACACTTACCTGACATCTCTCAGAAATATCAGCAGATGAATGGACTGCTGGCTCCTCAAACAGTTTTGGGGCCTAGATAAAACGGCAAAAAGTGATGAATAACAAAATGACTCATTCACAATGGAAAGATCAATTGAATAAGTCGTCTGCTGCAAAAGAGCCATTAAACTAACATCTATACAAGCATATAAATCTTAGTGAGGATGTTTTTTTTGTTTCCAAGGTAAAGACAGCGCTCTCGTGCATAGAAAAGTAAAGTCAGTAGCAGACAGAATTACGAGTTCCGAGAAGAAGAAAATAACAAAAAAAAGGGCAAACGTGGTAAGCAATCAAAAAAAGAAAAGAAAGACAGCACATGTATGCAAGTATTAAAACAGGAAGCTGCACCTCAGTGGAGCGGGTTTCTTTCTGACTCACCAGTCGATTTGCCTCTATGTAAGCAGCCAAAGTGTTGACGCGGTAGCATAGGCCCTGGTCCATAATGTGAACATAACATCGCAGCTTTGCCCCATGGTAAGCCTCACTCATATCACCATGATGGTCATTCCAACATGAGCGCTCCTGGGCCAGCCGGAGGAGGGGCTCATCCCGTGATGAGATGAAGAGCTCTAAAAAGAGCCGAAATAAGAGGCAGAAGTTAGAATAAGAAGTTGAAAACAAACAGAAATGGGAATTTTATTTGGTTTTAAAATAGTCAGGGTCATTCCCTTGTTGTCATTATGTTATGACGTGCAAATCAAAAGTGAGTTATTTCAAACAGGTTGAAAGGCTGCAGCTGTTAAATTACTCAAGCATGAACTTATTATGCTACTGCAAACAATAACCGTGGTTTGTGGAGCCATCGCTCTTTTTCTGTGTCTGATCTTCTGAGTCGTCTCTCATTTTCTGATCACTTGTCGTTTTGGGAAACTGCTTGCGCACCAAATATGGTACCAACTCGCCACGGATCGATGAAATGGACCTACGGCACAAGAAGAAGAGAGGATGGAGAAAGTGGTTTTAAGAGGTCACATGTTGTACGGTACGGCTGACTGATTCATTTATTCAGCTATGACGGTGAAAATGCTGTGGACAACTTTATGTAGTGTGCACAGAGAGAAATGCGGCTACTTTGGATTTGGGATTGCATAACAAACATGTCATCACATCTGGGTTTTCTTTTTTTTGAAGGAATTTTCAAAAATAAGCGAAAGGAAAACAAAACATATTTTAACACAAAACAAGAACAAAATGATAATATTATAACAAGACAGCCCCAAGATCAAGCCTTATAGCCACAGATCATCACATAATGCGTTTCAAAACTAGCTTGACAGATACATACTACAAAAAGAAACATTAGCACTGATTCTTATAAGATGGGATTTACACAAGAAGTTAGAGCTCCCCTCTTGAGTAAATCTGCAATTTCAGATGGTAAGTGAGCTAAAGCAGGTTGCCAAATTTAAAAAAAAAAGTGTATTGTCTCCCTTTAATGTAGCAGAGAGGTTTTCCATTGGTATGACCTGGTATAGCTCTCTATACCACTGTGGTACTGTTGGAGGTTTATCTTTAATTCACTGCAACAACATATATTGTGTAGCTTCTAAAAACAGTTTTATTAGCAAAGTTTGTTGTTAGCAGTTAGAATTAAAACCTCATGGTGGAAATCCCAACAAGAAAAATGAAGGCCCATGCTTCATTTTCTTATGTAAAATTATACATATATCGTTAACATTTTTCCAAAAATGTGCACTCATTGGGCATTGCCATATTATAGGAAAAGGTGTTCTGACCTCCTTTTGACATTATTTTTTACACAAAGGAGAAATGTTACAGCTTCATTTATTAAGAAACTGAGGTGTACGTTGTATCCTATGCAATATTCGAAACTGACTTTCCTTAAAATGATTAAATGTGAAGAATTTCTTTGACATTCATTCTGACATGCTTCCTCACTAGGTCGGATTGTGAGATCTTTCTCACATGTACTGGCGATTTAAATAATACTATATGAGTCCAGGGACTGAAGTTTCTCATAAAATAGGAATACTAACTTCTTGCTATTATTTATAGTTAATATAAAGTCCTCATGTCTGAAAGCCTCAATTTCCACTGATGATCCTCTGATAACAGAAACAGATATCTTTGAACATGTTTTCACATCTCTCTCTGTAAATCAAGAGGTAACATCCTCATCTTTGTTAACCCCTCTCTGGACTGCACTGTGCTGTCCTCACTGCTCTACTCCAACACCTCACACCCCCTTCCCCCTCCACTTTCCTTCTCTTACTTTCTTTTAAAGGGAGATTAGGATTTCCATCTGAATGACAGGAGAAAAACAACAGTTACTCTGTCTATTCCTGTCCTTGAGCAAGAGACAGAGAAAGAACATGGAGGAGGAAGGAGGAGAGGCTGAGAGGAGCGGTGAAAAGAAGGTCCAAGAAAGGAGCAGAAGAAAGGAATGAGTCATCTAACAAGGGAGACGGTATATGTAGCAGCAGAGGGTGTATTAGTGAAGCAACGATTGATGTAAGATTTATATCTACATCTCTTTAACTAAAACTGTCCACAGGGTGAGTGAAGGAGATTAATTTACTGGTTTTGCTTTGAAGTTATTGTGTGAAATCAAACTAGTTTGGTCAGGACACTGTCCATTATAAGGGGATAACATTTAACAATGGCTAAAACCAGATTTCAGGCATAATCGAGTATGCTTAATATTTTTGTCAGCAGTTTAACATGACACCTAGATCTCCTCTTAAAAATGCATTGTTTGGGTTTTTGAGTTACAGGCAGATCTTCCAAGTTCACAAGATTTGCTCTTATTGCTACATCTTTGATTCTGTAGTTGTATGAAGAAAACCCCCCACAAAAAAAAACATCTTCCACTGAAAAACTAAGAAAACTAAAGCAAGAAAATGAACTATATTATTGAGACGAACTACAAACACTGCATTCCAAATGAAGCCAAATAATAACAATGACACCACTGTATTTTTACAAATAGCAGCTATGATTGCCAAAGATTAAGAATCCCACAGATTCTCCATCTGTGGAATACAGACTCAGGTGGCCTCAGAAGGCTTCATGACACACTGCTTCACTTCTGAGGCTAAAGGCCTAACAGCATGTCTCAGTGGCACATAGTAAAACAAATTAACACCTCGCTAGAATACCCTACTAACAGAGCCTTTCAAAGCTTTACACACCATGTAACCATGCTTAACACTTGCTACAGATTAAGCAGCAATTGAGAGTTCAAGTCAATGTAACTGTGGGGGCACATGCACCTACCTTAGTCCATTGGCATGCATGTTCATAATTGTCTCTCAACCAATTAGGTATGTTTTGTTTTTTTTAATCATATGAATTAAGGACAATAATTGAACAAGGAGAATGTAAGTCTTTTAGTTTAAATAATTAAAATTAGAACTCACTTGTTTTCTGCTAGAAAGTCAACCACAGCCTTTTTCAGACAGTAGAGGTGGGCGTCTACAAGGCCAGTTTTAATGTGCATCCTGGGATGTCTGCAGGCAAAAAGAGAAAGAAAAAAACAGTTGTATTAAAATCATTTTGCAGCTTTACTTAATTATCGTTTCATTGAAAGATAAAAAACACATTAAAGCAGGTTTGTTTCCATGCTAATACTTCATGCATTTAATGTAGATTTGCATTTACAGGATCTCACAACATTATAGACATCTAACAATAAACAGTTCAACCCTGGTTCAGGACAATTTGCTTTGATTCTGTTCACCACTCGCTGATGATGAAACCTGAAAACCTACGAAAGCCATGAACCTACATGAACGTCATAAAATAGTGACATCTGTCTGTTAATCGAATGTCAGCTACCACCTTTACTACTAATGCCATACCCCCCCATACCCCACAGAGCTGCTGCCATGAGACAGCACACATGGACACAAACACCCGCCCATGCAATCCATCATTCACACCCTTATACCCTTTCGGAGACACAGTGGCCCAATTCTGAAAGTGACATTTATGAAGCGAGAACCAAAGAAAGCCATGTCATCCTTCAGGATTCAATAAACAAATCCATCCTCACTCCTTCAGTCTCTGACTATCCATCCACCTCTTCCTCTGCCCTTTCAATCATTACATAATAAAACAGTGGGGTCCATCATTCCTAAAAGGACCATAACAGCTCTTACATGTTTTAGCCCCTTTACTACTAATGCCATACCCCCCCGAACCCTTCATTACTGCTAAAAAATTTTCAAAGCACGCTGCAGTGATTTAGAATTTCTTAAAAGCAGTCTGAAGTCTGTCTCTCATTATCACAAAACAACAACGTGACTTTGAAAGAATCAAAAGCAGACACGATGTTCACTGTTCACAGTGCTGTTCAGATCTGATTTA
Source organism: Atherinosoma microstoma (assembly GCA_037177055.1). Classification (NCBI taxonomy): domain Eukaryota; kingdom Metazoa; phylum Chordata; class Actinopteri; order Atheriniformes; family Atherinidae; genus Atherinosoma; species Atherinosoma microstoma. The sequence goes on from JBBBVU010000008.1 coordinate 13,995,192, forward strand.
TTATTCCACACTCAGAGGAACAGTGACTAATGGTGGGTGAAACAATTTCTCTGAAGGCGGGTGTTGTTGGTGTGACCGAAGCATTCATGCTAACAAGAAGTTGGCATGAAGAACAAGAAGATGGCAGGTTTCATTCTGAGATTTGCTTACTTTAAAAAAAAAAAAAAGTTTAAAACTTTAAGTAAAAAGAAAGACAGAAAAAGACAATATCAACCAAAGTCTCATAATATGAAAGAATAAAAAACTACATAGACTAAAATATTTCCTCATCTAGCTTTTAACAGATCAACTCACCCTAATTATTTGACCTGCTGCTGGTATTGGTGTGTAGCACTGTTTATCCAGCCAATTAAGTTTTCAGTAGCAGTAATATGAGCACTTGACCACTGCCAGCTAAACACTGTTGATGCCATACGAACTAAGGATGAAGCAGTTGATAGATAAGCTGAACAGGATAAGACAGAATGGAAATTTGATGGAAACCTACAATAGCTGAAGAACCACAAACATGACCCATGGTTGCACCACACGACCCAGGCTAAGTTCCTATCTGTGAATGAATGTTTTTAGTGTAAAATATGCTGAATGAATACAATTTTCAACGCAATTAGCAGCTGTAGTTGCTTTCAAGCATTCCTTTTATTCTTCATTGGACCAAATTCACCAGTTCATAACTAGAGCGACTCGGGAGGATTTCTGCTTGGTCACACATATTTTACAACCAGATGCTGAAAGTCATAAATCAAACCAATTGTGTGCTCGTTTGTGTAAAGGTATTTCATTCAAAAGCGTAAAAACACATGTTCGTGCACACACAGACATGCTCGGTGGGTGTTTGTCAAATGTATTTATTCACACAATATTTCCCAGGTGTACGTCTCTGCGAGAGTAGAATGGGCATAAAGTGAAATTTATGGGAACACCCAGCATGTGACATCACTGTTTGGCACCTGCAGGCAGGCGGGAGACAGAGACCTGGAGTACTGGGATATGGCCTTGTGTATGTATGTGCATACATCTATACAGAAGATGTGCAGAAAGCATAAAAATGTGTTGCAGCCTAAAGCAGCCAAATTCTGTGCACTACACTACATACAGTTGCAGTGAGGTTTCGGAATCAAGCAGCAGAGTGGTCACACTGTCACACGTTCAAAGGCAACAGAGATTTATTCAAGTGCTTTTGTTTATTTTTGTTCCAGTTACTGCCACATTATGAGCAGAAAAATGGCTGGAAAGAAGCAACGACATTATTGTTGAACAAACATATTTAGCATCCTTTTTTTTTTTTTTAATTCACAAAAATCTAACATTTGAACAAATGTATTGATATGATTAAACAATTTAATGTAAATCACTAATCGGTGAACTATATCAGATTTAATTTCATTGTACGGATTTATCCATAGTTTATTAGTCCATGAGTTTCCTTCGCAGGGTGGCCGGGCTCTCCCTTAGAGATAAGGTGAGAAGCTCGGTCATCCGGGACGGGCTCAGAGTAGAACCGCTGCTCCTCCGCATCGAGAGGAGCCAGATGAGGTGGCTCGGGCATCTGGTTAGGATGCC
>JBBBVU010000008.1:14000949-14012825 GCA_037177055.1 Atherinosoma microstoma
GAGGACCCCGCCCACACTGAGGACGGCCGCGACTGTAATGGGAACAGACGAAACCGGGGTGGTGTGGTGTCGGCTGATCGAAGGCTGAGCCGGGCTGGGCTGAGTAGGTGCTAGTGTGAAAGGGGCATAAGATAACCTGCTAACTTCTGCCTTTATGATTCGAGTATATGTAGACCTTAGCACCTGTATTAGCACCTTACATTGATGGTTGTTGCAAAAGTTGGTACATTTTACAATACAGTGCTGCATAATGACTACATTTCCAAAAGGTTACCACAGTAAGATACAGTGTGCTACTCAAAAATCTGATATAATCCTCCTCAGCTGCTCTGCAAAAGCTGCTTTATCTTTTTTTTGACAGCAAGACCACTAACCATAGTTTTGCTTAAATCTTTCTTCCTGGATAATTCAGATTTTTAATCAACCTATTTATACAAAGTTAATCCTGTCTCCAAAATGCTGTGACAGGTGGAGCTGTAATGTACCAGGTGAAGCTCTGCTGGAGTCCTTTCACACCGTTTAAGCAATTTCCAGGTCAAGCAAACTCACATGTGCAGACTATTCAGAGCTAACACACCTCCACCATGTGGAAATCATAGAAAGAAAAGTGAAAAAAAACTGCACATGGGCTGAGGTACAGAGATGGAGGGATTAAAGAACAGATGGTTAGTAGTGTGAAAGGATGCATAGAACAGAGATGAATGAAATATTGAACGAAAGAGGAAAATTTGACTAAAAGAACTGTATGAAGCACATGAGCAGAGAATTTAGAAGGTACGAAATATTTTCATTCTAAAAAGAGAAATAAAAGACTTAACTTGGGCAAAAGACAAATAAACTATAATAGTTTCCCAATTGAGCTGTTCATCAAAAGACCAGAAGTAAAAGAAATACTTACAGCTGAAATGTTAGAGACTTGTATGTGCAAATGTTTCACATATTAGACTGCATGCATGTTTTAAATGCAGAAAGTGCATTCCAGAGGAAGGAACCTATGGTTTGTGAGTGAGTTGTGACTTCTGGCTGGACAGTACTGATGTTCAAAACAGTCAGATCTTGTAAAAGTACCTCCTGGTGGGTTATATGGGGAACCAGAACTCCAGGATTTCCTCTCTTACTACCTCAGGCAATAAATACTGTATGTTGAGAGATTTTTACATCTGCCTTGGATGGTTGTGTGACATGTGAGTGTATAAATGATCAGAAGTGTCATGAAGACTGTAAGCCATAAATGTTAATCTATGGGATCAATGTGTTCCCATGTTTCCATAACACTGTGACAATGTGTGACTGTTTTCTCTCCATAAGGGTCTTCCTTGAGGTTGTGTTACATATTCCCATGTGTTCATATCAGCAGCTCTGATTTGTGAAAAAATATAGACTGTCTTTGTATTATATATTTATTATTTTATATACATATATTGTGTATATCAGTATGCACATGAGTGTGTGCGTGTGTATGATGAGTAGGTGTAGCTCAAGAGATCCATGTGTATGGAAGCATGCGAGCAGCTGCTCTGGCCCCCCTCTTGTTGGCCAGAATTTACAGTGGCTTTGGCTCCATGAAGTATTTACGAGCTCCCAAAACACCCTCTCTCACACATACATGCATTTTAGGACTGAGAAACAAAAACCCACCTACAATATTCTTCCTGTAACAAAAAAATCCTGCAAATCCAGTACAGAACCTGAAAACATACTATCGTTGATTAGAAACCTATCAACTGCTCTGCTGAAGCCAGAAAACAATACATTTACCTTCAGTCATACTTTAGACACTGATCCAAACTCAGTGGAATGACTGCTTGCAATAGGCAATATAATATGCAGGATCAACAACTGACAGTATCACTAATAAATTGCTTTAGCTACAAGTTTTAGTAACATCGCATCAACCTGTCTTTGACTTACTTCCTCATGATGGACTTCCTAACTGAGAGGCCGTCTTCCAGATCTGCCTCACTGGCCATGAAAAGCAGCCTCTTCCCTGAATGATCCACACCAACAAAATCCCTCTGTTCAGCTGCAAAAGAAGCATTATATAATCAATCATTATAGTATCCTGCAACATTGGTAATTTCATTCAAAAGCAGTTACACAGAAATATGTATGATAGTACATGGTATGGAGTATTAACAGCACACCATATCAGACGCATTGTAGTTTTATCTGCTTGAATAACAAATTTTCCAGTTACCTGTCTTTTTCTTGCCCTTCTGGCCTGGGACTGTCTCTGTGAATTCATGAGCTTTGCTCATAAGCATGGCAAGTGTTGCATTGTGGGCTCTGAACAGATCAACCACCTCGTGAAGTGCCACATCTGTTATCAGGTCACAACTCACTATCAGGACGTCGGTCTGTAGAAAAATGTTGCATACATTGAAACAGTCAAGTTAGTCCACTAACTGCATTGTGTCATTCTAATATACAACACAATGTCTGCAACACACTGCATGCTATGTGGTTTCATGGGACTTGTGCTTTTTCACCAAATATAGAGATTTTGGAATTTAAAAAAAAAAAAGATTTCTGGCTTGTTCTCACAACACCACAAAATATATATCATAAAATATTTGAATATGAGCCACCTTGTCATACTCAGCTGCAATGTTTTAAGTAAAATAAAATCAAATTAGTGAATAAAATATGCAACAGACTTGGTACCAAAGTAATCTTTTAGCTCCTAGAAAAATGGCTCCAGACCATTAATTCTGGGTGTCACTGGCTTAACATTTAGTTTTCCACTGTTTCAGTTGTTTAAGATCTGTGTTAAGGGAAATGCCACGTTATTGGGGTCTGCTGTTAGCAGTCTGCTTGAGGTGCTTGAAAAATAGCATCTGTTGTGTGGTTACAGGCAGATGTGTTCATAACAACCCTAAACCATATTGGCATTGTGTTATACTCTTTGCTGACACCGAGAAGAAGAAAAAAAATAAAAAATCACAGCTTTCAGCACCCTCCTTGTGTACACAGAACCAAGGACGGCTGGATGTGATCATTTTCGAAATGGATCTAAAAACACAGTTTCAACCCCCCCGCCCCCCCCCACTCCCCCACACACACACACAAAAAAAAAAAAAGAGAAAAAAAAAAGATTTAGAAATAAAGCAAACATCTTGTTGGATTTCCGAATCTCTGAAGAAAAATGTATCCTTAAATTCAAGGAGAGTAAAATGCCTTGGTGCCACATCCCCCTCCACCCCCACTTGGAAGTAAAATTAAACTTACATCAGTCATTTAACTGGCCTCCTTGAATGTTTCATGTCTGCATGTGTGTGCGACTGCATGAGGGCACGCCCGCATTTGTGTGTCTGTGGTATCCATCTGTCTGTCCAATGATGAAGGCTGTCAGCATAGAAACTAATCCCACCATTAGCGCCAGCAGCCTTAATGACAGAGACATTGCTGCTCTGTCTCAAACGGGATGGACAGAATGAAAGAAAAAGACCCCAAGTGAAGTACACAAATAGAGAGTCTACAGCTGCTCCAGAACAAGAAAAAAGAACTGCAAATTTATCTGTCAAAATAATGCACATCTTGCAAGTTTGGCGAGTTTTGCTGTCTTTAGTTGTAAGTCTAGCATATAAGCAAAAGAATGCATGCACTACTTCAAAAAACATGAGAGTGTTTTAAAAGTTAAACTTCTGGCACATACGTATTGCATCATGTGTGGCTGAAGTGTTGAACAGTGCACTATCAGCATAAGCCATACATTTTACAGTGTATGAAATGGATGATATTTTCTGTTTTCTACAATTTTATGTATCAACAATAAATTTACAGGGTAAATAAACTGCAACCACACCCCAAATGGTTTGCTATATTGTTTTACAATATCATTAAATACGAAGAAGATTGAAGCATCGTCCAAAACCTTTAATATACATGAACATGAGGCACTGCTATGATGGAATGAATTTGTATGTTAATAATGTCAATTTAAAGAAAAAAAGCTAGAGGTGTTTACTGAGCATGTGCGACTAAGATTGGTATCAGTAAACTAAAGGGTCATCTAGCTGACCCAGATTTAACTTCAGTCATAACCTGGTCTGGTCCTGGCGACAGGAAGCTGCCATAGCAAAGCTGAAGGTGTCTGCAGGACATCTACCAACACTGAAACTTAAATCTTTCCACTCTCTTCTACCTCTATCACGTACTGACAAACCTGCGCACATGTTAAGAAACAGATCACACAAGACACACACCCACACACGAATGGACAAAAACGTGCTTACATATAGCCCACACACAGACACACACTCAGAGGCGACAGCAGAGTGGAGTCAGCTGGAGAGACACTTTGGCCTTTCAACAGCTAGGATCACTGGACAGGTCAGGACCACACACACTGATGCTCACAGAAATCACACACACAGACACACACTTGTCCCAGTGGAAGCTGACATCAGTGCAAAACTACCGCTTACGCAATCTTTACCCACTTAGGAGGTTAAGAAACTTTCATTGAATGTGCCAAGATTGTATTTTTTTTTAAGGTTTAGTTTTACTTACAATGAATGTATTGATTAAGTGCATTAGTCAGTGTATGGCTGCTATTTACAACCATGTACAGGATCTTAAATTTGTATGAAAATACTTCAAACTGTACCAAAAATTTTCAAACTGGAAGACTGTTACTTGGCTTTTATATAAAATAAGAAAAGCAACAAATCCTGAATACCAGAACTAATTAGCTTTCCATTTGGTTAATTATATAACTATATGTTCAATGTTTACTTCCACAGTAATATTTTTCTGCTGATCGACTGATTTATTGATTGTCTTAGGCCTTTACTTTTGAATATATATGGTCAAATCAGGATAACATATAGTTGATGCTGATTCACTTTTGGGAAGCTGCGGTCAACACAGCTCTTATTTTTTCTTTTGACTTCTGTGTGTCGTTTGTTAGCTTGTGTCATCATATTGTCATCTGATCTTCTCTAATAATTGGCATTTTGTCCATCTATCCATTTTTTGCACTCACTTAATCCAATTCAGGGATGAAAGGAGGATGAAGCAAATCCCAGCTGCTATCAGGCAAAAGGCGGGGTACACCCTGAAATAAGTTGGACTTCTTCCTATTCCTTTTTGCTGATGAATTGAGATGATTTCTTGTTAAATCTTGTTAAACATTTGGCGATTGCTTTCTTTCTTTAACATATGAAAAAGAAAGCATTCATTCGTTCAGGTCGCCAGTCCATCACAGAGCCAACACAGACAACCACTCACACTCACTCCTAGGAGGAAGTTAGAATCACTAATGAACCTAACAACCATGTTTTTTAACTGTAAGAGGAAGCTGGCATTCCCAGAGAGAACCCATGAATGCACGGGGAGAAAATGCAAACTCCACACAGAAAGCCCCCTGTTGAGGCTCGAACCAGGAGCTTTCTTGATGTGAGATGACAGTGCTAAGCAACACCAGGTATGCAGCCCATTAGCTTTTTGTCTTGAAAGTGAAAGAAGCAACAACTCATATAGGAGTGGCTTACAATGTCTTGACATGAAGGTCACATGTGGGTTTGACAAATACAGAAAACTTGACATTTTTCTTCAACACAAGACCTTTCAGATTGAGGAGTAAGCTCATGAAAAAAGGGATAATAACAAAATAAAAACAAAATGAAAAAGAAGCAAAGCCTATGAATCTTGTGTTTTTGCTGTGTTTCTCTTTTGAAAAGCCCCAGCTCCATCTCTCCATCTTCACCTTTTCTTTTAAGAATTACAAGCTGACAAACATGCGAGACCAAAGGTGAGGCTTTGGATCAGAAACTCCACTCCATTTAGTTCTTTTGGCCCAAATACACCCGCTCTGCCAGGTGATTAAGCCTAAATGATAATGAAAATGTCAAAGAGGCTTTGAGCTTACAAAGCAAAAAAACGTGAATGCAAAGTACTCCATTCACTCCTCCGGCTTATTGTAAAAGATCCAAGCATTTATCAGCACATCCATCCACCTTTGTATAACTTTACAGTTTGAAAAGTGAACAAAATAAAATATGCTGCTTTTAATCTCTCCTTTCAGAAATCAAGAGCAATGACCCACACTGCTCACTCAGAGTCTACACTGATTCCTGTAAGCATTTTGTTTGAAAGCTTACACCAAATCCTCTCATGGGACGGTGTTTGCATAAAGACATGAGTAGGTGTGTCTGTGCTCTATACTGTGCTGATGCACTGCTTTGACAGATGGAATGATCTCTGTACTGGGATTTGGCAGGTCGTGGGTACGGTCCTTCACTCATCACCTTGCAGTGTGTGAGTGTGTGTAACACAATGCCTCTAATCTAGAGAGCTGCTCGACGGATTAGGAACCGAACGATTCTCAACAGGAGCATGCAGGAGCCAGTCCTGCTGAAGTGTGTGCATATGTGAAAGCACTGATATACCAAGCATCTATCAAGTAAATCTTTAGCAATGATAACAAGGATCTGTAAGGACATATTCAAATTCCAGAGGAAAAAAATTCTATTGTATAACATTTATGTTTATCTCCTGACAGAAACATTAAAATATTAGTAGCTATTTTTCATTTTTGTAAAATCTGTTAATTTATCATAGGTCACCAATTAAACAAAATTTAAATCTGAACACTCTTGAAAAATGTAATGTGACTAGCAGTAGTAAGACACAACATACCTGCATCAATATTTCTATGTTGTTTTACACCGCTGCATCCACTTCATTCAAAAAATGTTTAATGGCACCTGTTCTTTATGTAGGTGGTTAACTATATGTAGACATTCATGTAAAAAAAAAAGAAAGTATTTGACAAAATAACCCCATGGCAATACTATCAACATATTTTGGTTTTAAGCCAAGTGAAGAAGAGCTGAATCATTTGGATGAGTTAAATTGTCATAATCACAGCAAAACTTAAGCAGAATCAAATTCTACTGATCGAAATCTGATTTTATAATTAACTGTGTGATAATTAATCAACTTAATCAAGTTTTGTTCAATAATGTTGCCACCCAATTTAGCAACATAAGTAAATTTGTCTCATTACTATCAAAAAGACATTCAAAGACCTGATCTTATCTGAGCAAAAAACCTGGTTTGTTTTGTCCAAAGGAAGCCTCTGATCTTTCTGGCAAATGTTTCAATCACACACTGACCTTGTTCAAATTAATGCTACTTATCTTTTATGCAGCTTGCCCATAAAAGCTGAAAGAGACATATCAGGGTAATTCCCAAATAAGTGGTGAAACAATAACTATACTAAAATAATTACTACCATTATGTCATGTTAAAAAAGATTTTTCTACTCCACAGTATAACAAAAATATATTTGCTTCCTCAATATGGTGTATTTTACATTTAAGACTTCTTAAAAAGTCACAGTAATATTCAATGACAGGAGATGATTACAACTTTAAAAATGTATAGTTTTCAACTTTCCACTTATATAAAGTTTCTGAACAAGAGCAACAGCTTTTGTAACATCTCCACTTGCATAAAATGCAATGCTTCATGTTGGCGTATCTTCATGGTCACAGGCACCCAGTCAGAACCATGGCATATACAGAGGGACACCATATACCCGAACATATCTAAACACAAATGTTGCACAGATGTGCATGACTACTGCATGAGAATAAATGGTGCACTGGGTACACTGGCAGTACAGGGAGTTTGAGTCTTAACCATGACCTCATTTGTTTAAAGTGAATCGGATGAGGGGAGGGTTGGAGGGATCAGCGGGCAGGATGCAGAAGAGGGGGGGGTGCCTGGAAATTGGAGTTGGGGGTCATGGATACCAAGAGAGCATGTGTATGTCTGTGAATGTTTGTGTGTGTTTTCAGAAGGTGAAATGAGGCACTTTAGCAGCCTTGGTCTTTCAGGGGAGGGAAAATTATGGATCACCAAGCAGAACACACTCCCACTTAAACCTCTCCTGCAGTCCCTTACAAAACACTGACTGACAGAGCAGTGGTGACTGCTATCGGTAGATGTATCAAGAACTGTTTGGGTCTCCCCTCTAAATAAACTGTTCATATATAGCCTTCTTTCTGCCATGTTTTCTCATCCACTTAATATTGTTTAAATAAGTTGGTTACAAACACTAGAACACATCAGTGTTTTTAAAATAACCCTCTTCCCATTTATAAGTCAGTCAGGTTTCTGACAGAGACAGGGCTGTTATTATAAAATGAAAGACTATTAAATCATCAACTGTAGTTAATCATTTATCAGTTTAAAAGTCTGTTTTAATTTGGTAACACACATAGGTTGCATGAAGAAATGGGTAGGTGGTGGATCTTCCATACATTATTTGTGCCAAATTTATGCTGCAAAGCAAACACATAACATTTTGCAACATGCTGAACTCTCCCATTACATTTAACATTAAACCAAAATGTGCAGTGGCGTTTTGGTTTTCACCTGAATCGATACGGTTAATGTCAGTGGAAGCAAAATGTCAAAATGCAGTGATTAGCTTATCAGAGGTTTAATGCCTTGACTTAACTCGTTGAATAGCGCTACTTCTCAACCTCTTTGCTCATATGCAATGAAACCATAGAATTTAAATGGGGTATAGGATGATGACAGTTATAAAAGCAACAGTAAAACTTCAAAATTTGGAAAGTGACACTGAAATAGTGAAAAATTTATAAAGGCAAGTGGACCCTAAAAGCAGGCCAGTTATATATATATATATATATATATGGTCACATGACTAGAAAAAGCGCCATACAAGTACAGTCCATTTACCATATATTATCTGTAAAATGTTAATACCTTCAAGTCTGCAGTCAATGCTACACATATTGGTATTTCTATGATATACCCTCTTTGTTGCAGTTACAGTGACATACAAACAAGTCTTCTAACGATTCAAATCACCAAGATTATCCCCTTCACAACATTCCCAAACATTAGCTTAAGTTCATTTTGACAATTCGGTTTTCTTTGTTTCACAGCAGCATTAATCCACGTTATTTCATCCTTTCTTTGGCATTGTTTCAATACATATCATCTTGGGTTCTCACAAAGGTCCATCCTTTGTAAAAAAACTAAGATGGTGATGATCAAATAATAAAACAGATTTTAAACCAATGGGTGATAGCGTGTTGGATGACTGCATCAGTTATATTCAGTGTGTGGTTCAATCTAACAGTTTTCATATGGGTGAATATTAAAAAAATAACTTTTTTAAATGTTGGTGTCAGCTCAAATAATTGCATAAAGGCTTTTTGGTAAGAATCGTTATTAGACTAGTGGATGCCTACATTTGCCATGTAAGCATTTTAGAGCAGTATAAATGAAGAGAAATACACACACCTTGATCTTTTGTTGGATGTGTCTGAGAGCATCAGCAGTGCCCATGTCCCCGTCTTCCTGGATACAAACCACGTCCAGCTTCATCTTCACATCAAGTTTATTTTTAGGGTCCGTGCTCATCATCTTCTGGACCTCTTTGGTGGTGATCACTATGACCTCTGAAAACAAAGTCCATGCAAATTAGATATACCCAAGTGTAGTAAGAAGACATGCGTCAAAGGAGATGTTTATTTGGGAACAATGTATTGTGAACTTCAAATCATGTTGAAACCACTGCTTTGGATTTTTATAAAAGTAGGTAGTAGCATTATTAGACTCTTTATGAATTCAAAACATAGTAGTCTGTCTGCGTTAATTAGCCTTGTCTGCATAAAATGGTTTCTACGGGGCTTATGTTCAGTCTGGCTGTGTCAGCCCAGTAAAATCTAATTGCAAAGCTTTGGCTAGCAGGCTGCACACAGTAAACTGCTGGCCACACAAGATGATTACGTATAGAAAGCAACTTTTATTTAGGCTAGTGAGGAACTGCAGGCTTTTATAATGAACAGTCCACTTTACTGTCTAGTACAGCAGTCTGGGGCGAAAAAAAACTGTTTTACCTTTATAAGCCCTGGGTTTGTGGACCCACTGCATGCTACAGCACAAAAGTCAGAAACTTGGACAGTAAATCTAGACAGGAAATACACACCTGATAATAGCTGATAATGTGCTGACAAGCTGCTAAAAGTAGGACAACTGCAAACCTTTAGAGTCAATATGTTTAATTCAGACAATGTAGCATTGCAGTTTTGCTGAGGAAAACTTGTAAGTGCACTTATTTTGTTTTTTTTTTTCAGATAAGAAAGAGTAAACTGTCATTAGGTGCGTTTCCATTACAGTTTTTCGCAAAATAAAAGCGATATTTCAGAAATTTCGACTAAGTACAATTGTGATATGCTGGTGTTTCCATTGAATGGTGTTTAGTGCATGAGCCGTAATTCTCGTAGAATCTCGTCCCGTGAGACTCCTCTCTGAGGAAGATGGCCATGCAAAACATTTTATGTTTTGGAGCATGTCACTGTTGTTTGTTATCAAGGATGTCGGTTATATTTTTCTGTTTAGTTATTTGTAAAAAGATTTCCGTCTCCAAGTCCATTCATACATTCCGAGCCATCTTTACTGTAAACAAACAGGTCACGCGACGCCCCCAGGTCACGTCCAGTGAAGTGAAAATGCAGAAAAGGTGTTTCCATTACACTTTTGCGAAATACTTCTATATCGATAAGTCTGAAAAACCACCTCCTGGCAGCGTAAAAACTTTTTGCGATATTTGAGTTTTTTTCGAAATGTAGGTGTTTCCATTACCAGATTTTTATTGCGATATTTAGGTTTTGCGCAATTCTAGGTGTAATGGAAACGCAGCTATTGATCTTGAGTGACTGAGAAGAAGAAGAATCAGAATTGTTAATCTTATTAAGTGCATAAGCTTAAGCAAAAAATGTCAAATTTAAATTATATTTAGTGTCAAAAATTTCAAAAGCTAATGTTTCAGAAACTGATCTCTTTTAACTAACCCCAAAATGGTAATCTAGCTAAGAGGTAACAACTGGGTAAATCCGTCCAGGTTTGCTGACTGTGGGTATGTGTATGTTCATGTAAAACAGGTGGAGCTGGCATCAGCACAGGCCCAGTCCAAGGCCCAGCCTACTTGGTATCTGTACCATGTACACAGTGCAAGGCAAGTTTATTTGTAAAGCACATTTCATGTACAAGACAATTCAAAGTACCAACTGAAGTCAACTGACCACGTAAACTCTCGCAAAAAACTCTTGTGTGACTCACGGTGTAAGCAAACAACCATAGATGGCAGACTGCTTGCTACTGCTGTTATTTGCGCTGTTATTTGCTCTGAGAAATCCACCAAAAAAGAAAAAACGGATGTCGATCAAGTCATGGAGGTGTCGACGTTTGAAGTGTGGACTTTTTACACTGCAAAAGGATGTGGAGGTGAGTGAATTAAATACTTTTAGGAAACGCGGTCCAGGTTCACCACACCTCTCCTCTTCCGTTGTTTTGAAATAGCCGCTCAGCTGTTTCCTGTTGTCTTCTCCAACTGCTGCTTTTGCCTGAGTCCCATCTCCTCTTTCTTATTGGGTGTTGATGACGTGTGTATCACAGTTGATTCGGTAAAACACACACACTACCAGATTCACCTCGAAAAAATTCAAACATGTTTGAATTACTGCAGTCGGGCACAGCCTGTTCACCTTGTTCCAGACATGTGGGGTATCGAAGACGTATGCAGCTTCTCCATGTCTGGTTCTGACTCTGGGAACTGATAAAAGACCAGACTGAGATGACCTGAGTGGTCTGGTAGGTTCATACTGGGTCAAGAGGTCCCTGATGTATTTTGGTCCTAAACCATTCAGAGCCTTTTAAACCAGCAACAGAATTTTAAAATCTAACCCCTGACAGATAGGCAGCCAGTGTAAAGACCTCAGAACTGGACTGATGTGGTCTACTTTCTTGGTCTTCTGAATAAGCTGCAGTTGTCTAATTGATTTTTTTGGTAGACCTGTAAAGATGCTGTTACAATAATCAAGCCGACT
>JBBBVU010000008.1:14012925-14036466 GCA_037177055.1 Atherinosoma microstoma
AAGTAGGATCTAAGAACCTCTTTAGAATCAGTGGATTCACATGACTGAGCTGCACTAGTCAGAGGACGTTTGTTAAAATCTCTTGACTAAATTAGCTCCAAGTGAGAGCTGATTAATATGTCATTGTGTGTGTTGTTGTGAATACACAAAAATATAACAGTTTTAGCAGATACTTTGGATAAACCCACTTTACACTCCTTCTTGCACGCGCACAAGCCACACACACATGCTAGGCTAGACCCACGCTACACAAGCAACACTCGCACACACACGCTAGACACACGCACGCACACACGTACACACGCGCGGCTGGACAGTGTAAAATAGAAAGTGACGTTACGTTAATATCTTAACATTACCTTGATTTCACCATGGAAGATCTTGAGATGTGTTTTTAGATAGGTGGTATTTTTTATGGCTGCATTTCTCCCCATCTTTTTACACAGTTTTGTTTTCCACTTGTTTGTAGCCTAATTAAAGTGAGTCTAGATGTAATTTCTTCTTTTTCTCCCCGACAACCCGACCATGACTCCAACCAATATCGTGTTTGACCCACCGCATCTAAATAATGCCGGGAGTGTGGAGAGGGTTTTCGTCACGTGATAAAGGTTCGTTGACGACGATATTTCGTCATAATTTTCATTGACGAAAGCAACACTACTCCAAAGACAATCACCTCAGTTTTGTTTTTGTTCAACTGAAGAAAGTTTAGGCTCACCCAGTCATTAATCTCCTCAATGCATTTACCAAGAGCCTGTACTGGACCTCGGTCTGGGCCTGGGCTTCTGGTGACATTGTAATACAAATCTACATGTTGTCTGCACATCTATGGTAACTAATTTTTTTGTTCTTTATTACCTGTGCCAGTTGGAACATGAAGATGTTAAACAGAAGTGTCACCAGGATGGAACCTTGGGGAACTCCACATGTAATACTTGTCTCGTCAAATGTAAAGTTACTTATTGACACAAAGAACTTCCTGTTCTCAAAGTATGTATCAAACTAAAACTAGTTTAGTACAGTACCAGAGAGGCCCACCCAGTTCTCTAGACATTTCAGTATTACATGGTGGTCAACTGTATCAAATGCAGCACTGAGGCCCAGTAAAACTAAGACTGACATATTTCCACCATCTGTATTTAAACATACAGTATGTCATTAATCACTTTGGTCAGAGCAGTCTCAGTGCTGGGGTTCTGTCTAAAACCTGACTGGAAGACATCATAGCAGTTGTTTAGTGTTAAAAAGTCATTAAGCTGGTAAAAAAAAAAAACTTTTTCAATGATCGTACTTGAAAATATGCAAATAATTAATCAATTCCTATCAAAATATCTTTTTGTATACTTTATAGCAGCCAGATTACTATATTCTGTATGACATTTAGTCTATAATGAAATAATAAAACAATAAATTAACAAAACAACAGGATTGTTTATTTAAACATATCCCAACATGAATCAATTAAGTAAGAGAACATTTAAAACCTCTCAGCAGTGTCTCTAAAAGGAACATCCACCAGAGGATCTCAAGTGGCCCATACAGTAGAATTATTTGGGAGGCAACAATCGCTGATGTATGCAGGAACCAGTCCCATTCTTATTAATGATGATTAAAATCCTAAAATGAATTGTGCAGTGCAAAGATAGAAGTGTAGTTCAGTGTAGAAGTGTAGAACAGAAAATGATAAAGTATAACAATATCTGCATCTAAGTAATAACATTATCAGTTTTCCCCTGAGCATCAGTGATTTTCTCTCAACAGTAACTAAAAAAAAAGCAAAGTAAAATGAACTTTTCTTCTCAAAGGTCATTCTTTCCACTTTATGTTCCAGACTTCCCAAGTAGGTCACATAAACTTACTTGCTGTATTTCTGCGTCTTTACATTTTATGTGGAAACCAAGAATGTCTGTGCGCCCTATAACACTCCCAGCTCCTGCCACTGGCACATTTGCAGAGATGGCGGATACAGCACTCACACGCACCCGCTGCCATCACGTGTAGATGTAAAGAGGGTACTATAATATCAACAGGCATGATTTGCAGAATACTTCTTGAGACCTTTATACAACTCAATTATTCTCTGTGCCACAAAAATACTACTCATAATATTTAGTGTGAGTTGAGGCAAAAGCAATTGAAGAAACAGATGAAGTAGCAAAATAAACATTGGTATAATTTCAAAAATTAAAAGGCTGTCACCTTCAAAGCCTACTCTCTCCAGCAGGTTCAGGGGATACCACATTAAGGGCTTGTTGCCAACAGGCAGCATGGGTTTGGGGGTGTTGTATGTCAAATCAGTCATACGAGAGCCCCCTCCAGCTGCCATCAACACCGCTTGGAGCTCCATGATGTCTGCAGGGGAAAAAAGCTAAAATAGAGAAGCAGACAAATGTTAGATTAATAATGAAATGCATAACTGGAACAGCTTAATGGTGAAAATCATAAGATATATATGAACCAAAATACAAGTAGCGAATAGTTACTGATCATTTCATCATTTGGATCACATAACAGTAGCTTTGATATGTTTTGAGAATTCATGAGTGCTAATGGAAATTGTTATCTAACATTAATGATGACTACACTGTTGAAGAAACCAACATGAAAAATTTAAATGAGGTATCTAGAATGATCATGTCCTCTTTGATTTGACCAAATGTATCAAATGTGTGTGACATTTCATCTTTCCGCAAGAAAATGGAAGTTTAAAAACAAGAAGTGGAAAATATATCCTTCTGGACCATCCCCATTTAACAGTGCTGAACAGACAAAACAAGGAGAGTCCCTACAACCAACATGGCTGCGATGAAAGCTCAAGAGAAAGTTACTTGGAAGATAAGGTAAGGTAGAAGACTTGTTTTTTCTTTTTTTATTCTGAATGTAGTAACTCTCTATAAATTTATAGAAGTATTAATTCATAAGATTAAAAACAAAAGAGTGAAAATACTGATACCTGATACCATTTAGCTGTTTTTAATAGTTAATCCAACAGCTGTTCATAAAATAAATAACATTCATTATGATTGATGTGTCTGCAATTGAATTTTGAATATTCCTGCTCACAATAATTTAAACAATATTTTGACTAATCACAATGAATTAACTTTTAACATATGCTTGACAGCACTGTACTGGAACAATATTAACTTTACTACACCAGTTACACGTGAGTACGCAAAGCAGATGAAAGGTCTGTTATTTGCATATTTGTCACGCTGCAGTTCTATTTTCATCATTGCATGTTTAAATAGCATTTAATCAACACAGTAGCCACATTGTCAGTGACATCTAATCAACAAGCGGTATAAGGCATATAGTCCGCTGCACTACTGATTACAAGCACATCATGGCTTTAATGAGGCACTCCAACTAAAATATAAAAATGTCTAAATTGTTGAATAAAAACATAAATAAATCTCTACGTACCTGTCACACTCTCTTCTATCCCACTTAATGAGCTGCCGCAAAATGACAGCGGTGGCAGACACATGCAAGTTAGTTGCCGTCCCTGTTGTTAGCACTTGGCTAACTGTTAGCACAGAGGAATAAACGAAACAGCTTCTCCAGAGACAGTCCACAACATCCCCAACACGTCCTTTACAGACAAAACAGTTAATAAAATCCGACGTGGTGACCAAATGAAATTATACCCCGGATCTTTTAATACTAACTGCTTAAAAGAAGCTACCAGCTAGCATAGTATGATGACATCTTGAAGCGTTTGGTAAAATGTGTCCGTGAGGGAAACAACCTCCCCTGTAATTTGGTTCCTACAGAAGGGGAGACGATTGTGTGAGTAAGTCAATGTGAGAGTCATACAAAAGGAAAAAATCAAACACGTGATTTTCTTTCAACATTGAAGACGTGTTTTCAACCTTTGTCATTATCCAATGCAATACTGCAAAATGTACATTTATTTTTCCATTGTCCAGCAAAGAAAAGAAGGAAATCATAAACAAAAATATAAATGAAAAGAACTAAACTTTTTTATAGTTTACTTCACCATGCTCACTTTATAATTGGTTTGTAGTTCAATTTTTATAAATTAATTTAGTTAATTTTTCATTTAAATAATCTTTGTGATCATGTAATGATGATTATGAGAACATCTAAAACTGCATCCTTTTTAAATGTAGTTGAAAGGTTTGCACAGACACCAAATGTGATGTGAGGAGATTAGCAGCCAGAAGACACCCAGCTACTCCTCCAGACTTCAAGCTTGAAAACTCCCAATGCACAGAGCTGAAACGTAACAGCAAATTGAGCTTGGGGAATGTGGCTTTGGTTTTGTTTGCTCTGGCCAGGAGATGAGCTTGACTGCTCATTACTGCTTGCTAGAAACCAGGCGAGCAACAAGAGAGGCAAGAAGAAGAGAAGGGGAGAAAAAAGGACAAAGAGACAAAGTAGGTTGACTGTCTGTTGTTGCCTGAATTCCATAATACTGACACTAGAAAATTTAGTTTTCAGACAGGGTGCAGAGTGAATGTTGGCTGCTGGAAAAGCTGATGCTGAGCTGCATTACTTGACGGATGACTGGGACCTAAACTGTGCTCCAGACTTAATCTTGCAGCAGCAGAAGGATTATGAAAAGTTTGTACATAAGAAATGAAAAGTATAGAAAAGAGTTTCAGTTTAATTTATTTTGTTTGTACTGAGAAAACATTGAAGTGTCCTGTGATTTTTTTGGTTGAAATATGGATGTTGAGGTAAGCACTGAAAATTGTAAAGCACTGCAGGGGGCTGGGGATCTCTCACCCAGTCATTTTAATGATCAAGAACTGTAGGTTTGAAAAACCCATACTACATCGGGAACCTTGTCAGCTCCAGTTACCTGGTTGGGACTATTGAGATATGTTCAAATTCATAATTCCATCAGTTTAATCTTGTACTCAGAAAAAAAACAAAAAAACATTTTAATTCTATTATACTAAGAACTGGATACTGCACTTAAAAATGGTGCCCCATTCATTTTCACTGAAATCTTCCCATTTGGCACATGCTCTGATCAATTGTTTCCCAAAAATCTACATATTTGGCGCTTGTGTGCTACAGTTCTTCTACATTTGAGCCAACTGTGAGTGTGTGTCCAGAACTTCCTGCCAAGCCAGCTAACGTCCTTTTGGCTTCCCTGAGTGAATGAGATACAATAAATTAACACTACTCACACAGTTTTTCCAAATATAATTAAACCTGATTTGATCTGTTTCACACAATAAGGATAGTAATTTTACATTTGTATTAATGTTGTGGTCACATTTACTTGCCCCGTAGTACTTATGCGCAACTGAATTTCAGCCGAGAATGTCAAAGGTCGGCTTACTTGACCGCGTATCTGAGGCCATGTTTACATGACAACGCTGTGAGAGCAAGACGCAACGCTTGTGTTGCGATCTGGCCTCTCTTGCACACGACAACGGAGTGTCGGGGGGGCGACAACCACTACTTTGGTTGTGGTTGTGACAGGTTGTGGTTATTTAAGTTAAGTTGGAAACAAAACATTAAGTCCCAAAACAGAATGATTTACCCATCATCCCTGCTTAGGAAGAATAGCTTAACTGAGCTGGCTGATCAAGCACACATCCACTTTTTAAAAAAAAAACAGCCATGTTATTACTGATTGCATTTTAGACATAATTTACACAGACACTGACAGCAGCGCACTACTGTTACTTCCAAATATGGATATGTTTATAATGCAAGCACATACGATGAAAGATTATTGCTTTCTATGCTCCAGCTATAAAAGCTACAAAAAAGCCTGTTATAATTTTGCCCTTCAGGCCCCCAGTTTACAAGGTGTTGTCAATATGAAGGTGACATCTGCCTCGCTTCATAAAAAAGGGGCTCTGGCAAAAAAAAAAAAGAAGCTGCAGTAAAAGTCAAAGCAAACCACTGACACTTACAGAGATTACTGCTTGGCTGGTTAACCACAGGGAGCTGATGTGTGTGAGACACTGCACATAAGTAAACCGGGGAACTCGGCTAGTGCCAGTGAAAGCTCACTTGACAAGATGCAAATGTGAATTCCACAAAGGCCAACAAGAGAATATTGAGCACTACAGAGTTTTTAACAAGACAGAGCCAGGGTAGAGACATTTGTGTTGTTTCAAGGTGAAAGGCCACAGGTTGCATTAAAATGTGAGATTCTACCTTTTCCTTTAGGATGGGTCAAAAGTTAATGGGTTAATTTCAGTCCTTCAAATTAGGAATTTATTTGAAATTACAAGTCCACAAACGTAACACAAGCAGTGTTTTTTTATCACTTTAAAGTATTATTTCAATTGTGCTAAAATAATGTATAACTTGTTACGTAAGAGATCAAATGAAAAATACATGTAACAAAAAAAGTCTCTGGAAAGCTGGAGGATCTAATCGCATGGGCTCATACACCATAAACAAAAAATAGTCAAAGTCAATGGTTCATCACCCATTTTGAAAAGCCACCTTCAAGTCTTTTGTTGGGCATTTGTCTGTCTTTAGTGTTTTTGGACCCAGAACTCACCATTAAAATAACTGGAAGGAGATGGGAAGTCCTATTTGAAAGCTGATTAGACATAAATACACTCAATGTACCTCAGAAATGGAAAATCAGAGCTCACCTTATTTTGACTTTCATCTCACAAAATACATTAAAAGATGATGACTTTCAGGTTTGCTTTGTGCCTTTGCTATAAAAAACAAGTGCTTGTCAACATTTGTTTAGTTCTTTTAACTGAAGAGACAAATTGGCAAAATAAATTAATTAATTAACATATACTACATATCCAACCCTCTTGTAGAATGCTGCAAAATGTGAAGCTGTGGGTTGAAAAATCTCACCTGAGATTAGATTGACTATCTGTTGCATTTTCCTTTTTTCCAAGAAAGTTTAGACTTCTCAGTGAATATGAAATCAGTCATTTTTTAATGAACTATCTCCAGCCCACATTTAATTCTATAGTCATTTTGCAGATGCTTTTATCCAAAGCAACTTAAACCTGAGTACACCAGTAATGCCAACACTGGAGGCAAAGAGAGTTATGTGTCTTGCCCAGGGGCACAACAACAATTGACTGGGGGAGCAGGATTTGAACAGCCAACCTTCCGATCATTGGACGACCTGCTCTACCACCTGAACCACTGCACCTTAATATCTCTTTCTATCCATCATCATCAGTAGATGAGGGATATACTATGGGATATACATTTATATTGACAAACTTCTCAAGACTACGAATAAAAGGTCACCACTTTGAATTGGAATCGGTGTTAATTATGTACATTAGCCTCATGAATTAATACTTTTTTTTTATAAGGCAAAAGGATGAAATACCAGACATATGTTGTATTGCATCTCTCTTTATTCGGGATGTAGAAAAGACCAGTAATTGTATGAACAACAGTGACACTTGTTAAGATTTCCCTTCTTTGTCTGCTGTGGGAAAATCTGAGAAAAAAACAGAACTTTAAATGGGAATGGCAAGGATTCCCATGAAATATACTGATCCCATTTATTTTTCATAACATCAAATTCAGTATGATTTTCAAAGGCATCTATTCAGTGTGAAGAAAAGGAGAAATCAACAAAAACAACAAAAAATCTAAAATGTTCAGACAGGACCAGATGGTAATAGGCATGCAAGTAGACATCCAGAAACTTGTGCAGGTCTAATCACAGAGTGACTTGAAATGGAGCCCTTAGATTTCCTCTGATTTCCTCTCCCTCCTTGGTCCTGTTGCTGCATCTTGTAAATCATTCTCAATTCACTGAAACAAGCCAGTTGGATTAGCTTGGTTTAGATCATAAACATTTGCAGCACAGACCACCCAGGGAGAGCGCAAAGCCAAGGCGAGAGTGCGAGAGTGTGTGTTCATGGGTGTGTATGTGTGGAGAAGCCTTGCTCTGTGTTTAGAGGTGGGCATTGCAAAACATAAAAGCTCAAATGTGGTCTCACACATGCGCAGGCATGCACACACACATACACTTTTACTGGGGTTTGTGTTAAGGCCTCTTCCAGGGCCAGTGCACTGTGAGGCCCTCACCGCTGTCGTGGAAACCAAAACAGCCTGTTCGCCAAGTCTGTGTCAGAAATGAGCACACACTCACAATTCAGAGATAAAGATGTCTCTTTGCACTGCAGTGATGCTTGTCTTGATTTACCATAAAATGTCCTTCAGAGATATGATTCAGTGATTTGTTTCTGCTTTCACTTTGACTTTGATTTATTTACTAAAAATCCAAATTACCCACTTGGTGTCAGATTTGTGCACCATCACTCTCAAAACCAACTACACACTGTCAAACATCTATAAAGCATGTTTTCCAGTGACTTTAACAAAGAAAGGCCTTTTTGGTCCCTAAAGTTAAACAATCTGTTCAACTAGAAATTGAAATTTTTGTTGTTGTTGTTTTTCTCCACATAAAGGAGGGACCAAAGTGCCAAAGTGGTGTCAGAACCAGGAAATATCTGGGTTGGGTTTTGAATTGGAAAAACTGGACAACACCCTGCTGCAGGCCTCTGCCCATTGGAGACTTTTGGCTGAAGGCTGTCTTTTAAATATGTGTGCATAGGCTTCTCAGCTTCACAGATTTGTTAAGACATAGCGACGAAAGATGCATGTGGATCTCTATTGTTAGAGCGCACAGGGAAGAATATGACTGGGAGGAAGTTGAGGATGGACAAGAATTTAGTTTGACCATACTCTTTACTAGCTGCCTGTCTGTGTGTCCTTACTTGGCCATATTCTGTTTGACAGACTGTCTGGGAGGTCCTTGAACCAAACAGGTCAAACATGCAGAGACACAGACTTGTATGTGCACACATGCAGATACAACTTTTATATTCAGTAAACATAGAAATGAACTGTTTGTAAAGCCAGTGGAGTTCATTTCTGATAAAATCACTTAAGTTGATGGAAATATGCGCTCAATCCCATAATGATGAATCATCTTTCTACACACAAAATGCTGTTTGAAAAGAAGTTTTTCAACATCCAGGAATAGACCTGTTACATATTACTTGATCCTAGGGGGATCTAATGCTGAAACACTAATACAGTACATGAAAAATGCAACAAACCAAAGAGCTATTTTAACATCTTACAGTATTTAAACAAATATGAGAAATCTATACTTGGTCATTAAATTCCAGCTCTTCTTCTGTAACTTTCCACCTCCTAACAAGCCCAAAGTTAAAAAGAAGAAGAAGATTTTAAAAATTACATCTCTCCTCGTCTGGAATGTTTAATGGATAAGCAATGATTCAGCAACAACTTCAGCTCTTGTTATACATAAACTTGTCCCATTTTATAGACAACACACCCAAAATATTTGGTCATGTTTGATCTCTATCTGGTGGCCCACATGTGTTGTTAAACTTTCCTTTGCTTTTAGCCAAAACTGTGCGCACACAAACACACACGCATATATAAACGCACACATGCATGGCTGCTCACACATACAAAATCTTCCTTTCAACCAAAATAAATGTTAATAGCATTCCAAACATTTTGTGTGTGAGACGGTATGTGTGGTCCTGTCTGCACCTAGCATGAGGTTTTGAGGCTAAGGTGTTTGTGTGCTGCTGTGTGAGCATGTCAGCGAAGCCTGCATGTGTGTAGAGAGTGAGAAGAGAAAGAGAAGAACACCTATGTTTGCTTCTCAAACTTTCTGTAAAAAGAGGAGCAAGACAAAGAATATAAAGGGCGAAAAAAAGATTTTGTCTGGGGTAAATTATTGATCCAGTACATTACTAAATATTCTTGATTCAGAAATTTACTGAGTCAGCAGTAAACCAAAACAATGAAGAGCTACTTGAAGTGAAAAATATAATTAATTCAGCCTGAAACTTAACTACAATAAAAACAAGCAAAGACCATTTGTGCAGTTTTGGTTCATACAATTCTCATGCTATCAAGTTGCAAACAGACTAAAAAACAAACAGAAACAGTCACGCATACACATGAGATTTGACCGGTTTGTTGGAAACTGCTTCTCATCTGTAAGTGTTATATATTTGAGGTTTCATTTTTCCTGGACAAAGTAAATCAGGAGCTGTAACATGATGAAAGTGACAATTTACATTATTTTTCATTTTATTCATTTTGTTATATTCTTGTCCAAAATCACATCTTATATGTGTAGCAGTATTTCTTTTTTTTTGGTTTTCAACTCATCCATCATATTGATACATTATGAGTTTTAGTTATTACAGCGAAAGAAAGTTCTCTGTATGGATGTTTTTTCATCACTGAGATGAAAATGCTCATTCAAGTATAAAGAATAAATTAATCTTCTAAACTCAATTTCTTGTTATTTTGTGGTACAGTGTCTTTGGGTTTGTCTATTATTGTGATGACTTTCAGGTACTTTTTATTTCCATTACATCGAAAGTTGTTGCCCTTTATTTGATTCAGAGGCAGACATCCGCTTGTCAGAGGGTAGAACGATCATGCTCCAAACAGAAGGTTGGAAGTGTCTTTGATGAAGACACCACACTCTGCATTTCCCCCAATGTGCTGATCGGTGTCCTATTATAAAGCAAAAAAACAAACAAACCAAAAAACGGCATATATTGAGTGCAACGTACAGTATAAGAAACACTGTAAGAATGTTTGTGTGAATGGGTGACATCTCCTATTGATCAAATGACGGATGCCAGCATTAATTCAGCAGTAATACTTGATGCACAAATTTATTGAATTACTGTTTTGTATACTTTTGGTCAAGGGTCCATGGTTGAACAGAGATGGACATTTAAATGTATAACTTACTGCAAAACTCACAGTTTTCATTTCTGATCAATTTTTGGAACTGTTGGCCCATCTCATCCATGGGTGATGGGTGAGCAATCATCCAACATGGAAGAAAATTAAGCAGAAATATGTTACATACACTTGCAGCTTGTACAAAGGGATGGCAATTTCTATCTTTTTTTTTTGAGTAGAGTCATTCTGTAAAACAGTAGTAACCCAATCCCAGTAACAGTAAAACCATTCTGCAACAAATAGCGTGCCGTGCCTCTGCAACATTTTACAAATCTCTTTTAATTGCCTAAAGGACTGTTCTGCCAGGCTCTGTAAAAATACATGGAAACAGTTGTCTGCATTTAGAAACCATTATACAGCTAAATAGAGCAACAAAAACATATACATGTGGGCATTTCCACACACATAGGACCACACACACAAAAACTGTTAGTGCAAAAAACTTCAAGTGCTGAACTCCTGATTTAACTTTTTCATGGCTGACTGAATTAATTCAACGTTTGATTGAGGATTTGTTGTTTAGAGGTCTGTATTTTGTGTTTAACCCCAATTTACTTTTATTGCAAAAGTTGGTGTTTAATTGTTGTCAGTATACCTCTGTGTCAGTGCCAGTAAAGAATTCTATGTGACTGTTAATGCCATACTCATACATGAACGATATGTGTTTTTAAACCTTTGTAGACACTGTAGGCATGACTGTATGTATGGAAATGTTTGCTAGTCTGTTAGTGAATTGGTCTAGACAGATACATTTTAGCATCTAGGGTGAGTTACAAAGTGCTCTCAAGTGTTCCACATGATCATAAAGATTAAACAGTTTTGAAACATGTTAGATTATGTCAAATTCTATTATGATTTTAAATCAGTTAGGAAATGTAACCCTTACTGACTGTAAGGGTTACAGATGAGCTACTTATAACAACAGCAACAGCTTACTACCTCAGACTTAAGCCTAGGAACCCCTCATGGTCACCACATTAAAACCAATAGCAAAATCTTTCAAAAGACTTTTCATGTAGCCTACTCATATGAACTGAATTCAGTGTGTGAATTAACTGTATACCCTAGAGCAGGGGTAACCAACATGGTGCCCCAGGGCACCAGGTAGCCCCTGGAGACAACATGAGGTGCCCACAGGCCTGTTCTAAAAATAGCACAACTCACCAGTGAGCTGAGTTAAAAATTTTGTTTTATTCTGTTGCTATTCTTTTTAATCTACTCTTGCATTTATATAGATTTGAAAATATCTTAGTAGATAATTTTAGCTAGTGAAATGTTAAATGTAGAAATTGACATCTAGAAATTTAAACTATTGCTAATAATAATAGAAATAAAGTGTTGAATATTGATATCTCCCATCTTTTCAAGCCATTGTTTATAATTATTTTGAGAAGTCATTAATGTGATCAATGTCTTCACATAGATGAGTTTCATTATTCATTAATTTTAATGTATAACTAAAGGCACCTGAGCAAATTTGTTATTTCAGAAGAGTGTTTCAAATTGGTAGCCCTTCAAATGACTCGGTAGCTCTCAGTTTTAAAAAGGTTGGTGACCCAGAGCTTTGGGCCATTCAAGAAGAACAAAAATAAAAAATTTGTTTCTGTGTCATATTAGGGGTAGTGTTCTCAGTCTGCCATGCCAAGAAAGGTTTATGGCGCTACCACATGACATCTTCACATAGATCCTCTCACAATGCCTGCAGTAGTTGATGAGTCCTATGGTAAATTACCAACATCTGCAAATGACATAAACCTGACAGGCCCAAATGTAACCTCCAAATGTTTTTTCAAATGTTGTGTTTTGTGTTACAAAATAAATGTACAATTTTTGTTCATCTCCATGAAAACAATGATTTGGATTATTTGCTTGGCCTCTTTGGTTAATGATTTGGTTAATGATTTGTAACAAAAAATTATTAACCACCAAGTAGCTAGCATTGAGTCATTTATGGTGTGGACTACTGTCGCAAAGCTATATGTTCATGCATTAGTGACACTGCAGTAAGGAAATTGTAATATAAATGTAACTTCTGGTTTCTTGTTAAAAAATATTGTAACTTTTTGTGCAACCACAGGTGGGAGGCTGTATATTGTTTCAAAGGTTTCTGTATCATAAAGGATAAGGCTCCACAAATATTATGTACACACAAAGAAAGAGATGGGTGTAAGCATCTGCTCCAGATGCTGAGAGTATTTAGTTTCAGTAAAGGTAGTGCAGCCTTACATCGAACAGCAGATAAATCACAGCTCTGGACAGCAGCGAAGACACTTTTAGAGGCCTTTCTAAACCCACCGCATTCACTTTGGTCCCATATGGCAATATTCACAGACACTGTTTGGAATGACACACACACACACAGATGCACATACACAGCAAAGAGAGTGATAGAACAGGAGTGGTGATAGTACAAAGTGCCAATTCTTTTCAGTGCTGTCCATAAAACTATATTTTCTCACATTAGAAAAAAAAAGATGGACATTATGTTTTAGAAAGAAATGTTACTTCTATAGAATGTGACATAATGAAAAAAACACCCAACAGTTTTTGGTTCACTCTTAACGTTACTAAGACAATTCAATATCATCCATTAGTTCCTGGAGTATCAGTTCTTCCATTAACCTTGGAGACACTCGATGAAGACAGTCAGATGTTTTACTGATGCTGGGGAAGATTCAAATTCACCATTTAGTTTTGCGAATGAAAGCCGTTTCCTGATCTTGACCCTTAACATAGTTGTTCCCCCTCTAATCTTCATGTGCAGCCTTTCTGTGTCAATGAAATGTCATCAATCATGTCTTTGACTGCGAAGCAATGCACAACCATGAATACACACTCACATACTTGCACAGCTATCCATTGAATTAACTTCCATTCATTGTGAACAGCTTATATGAACCCTAATTCAAACAATTTCTGCCACATCCTAACTTTACCTGATCATAATCTATGCCTTACCTCTGACCCTCACAGGATCCCAGAAATGACATTTTGACTCAACAGGATTATGCTTTGTCCCCCATGATTAAGACCACCTTTTACTCCAGGGCTATTTACAAATAGGTAATAAAAATGGATGCACACATACACACACACACAGAATAATTAAACAAGAAAAGCTGAGGGCAATTTTAATTGCTTTCAGTCTTTCTTTCAGTGTACTTTAAAGGAACAAGCCATAATTTATAAGACAGCCAGTCATGCAAACTTTTTGGAGACTCTGAACACTAGAAATCTGATTAAAGCTTCTGAAAAGATGGAAGGATATATTTACAGCTTGCTGCTGATAAAGTCAATGTAAAGACTGACTAGCTATTAAAATAATAATTCTGCATTTCCCTGAACACTGGATTTGGTTATAATGAATGCTTTTTTTTTATTAGACTCTTATTCTATTTATATATTTGAAGAAAAGGTCAGTCAAGAACATGGAAGTCTTGGTTATACAGTATTCATAAAGGTTAAGAAAAAAACTGCAAACTTTCTGTTTCCTCAAGAACTAGCAAATGAGCACCATCTGTTGGTTGGATAGTGGTATTACAATCGGCTTGGTACAATACTGCATGGAAAAAACAGAGATCACCTCCACTGTGTTTGCAGAGGTGACTGAATGTTTAGCAAAGAATTAAATTCGACTATGTGCTCAGATAGTCACAAGGTCAGTCTTTTTTGGTGAAGCTCCTGCTCCCATAAAGCTAAACCTAATCCCAACGTAAGAGAATTATCTTTTATTTGACTTCCAAAGAAACTTTTGAGCAGTTAGTTAGTTTTATAGGATTTCATACTTGATCAAGACCTGAAAAGATGGACAAATTATTTCTTGTTTAGAACAAGCAAAGAAACCAATTCTTCTTGATTGTTAGAAGTGTGTGTCAACTCCTCTGAGGGGGATATTCTCTGGACATGATGTGACTGACCTTGTTGCTTTCAGTCCATTCGAGGTCCTGCCTTACTTCTCTAGCGGATGTCACAGTGTCACCCACAGGGAAGAGGGAGCTAATAGACCAACACATACAGATAAACACAGGCACAGCACATCACCGCATCCCTGGCAAAGCTGAAGCGATGCAACTGCTGCTCTATTGTCAAACCCCTTAGCTGCCTCCCTCACTCTCTCTCTCTTTCTCCTCACCACCCCAGTCTCTCCCCTGATCCCTGCTAGCTGGCCCCCGCTCTTTTCTCCTGGTTGTCATGGAGATGGCTAACAAAGCCATCACTTTTACCAATTTCCTCAGAGACAGGTGCTGGCACAATGACTGCTTCCTCGCCGACTGAAAGGGTAAGGGGCAAGAGGGGTCCATGGGAACTCCAGGCGGACACTCTGAGGGCTGTCCAAGTGTCCTCCTCCCCGGGCCTAGCCGAGAAAAGAAGGCTAATTTGTTGTCCCTGTTTTCCCAGGGAGGGGGGATGCAGGAGAAAGGAGGTGGTGGTGGTGGTGGGGGGTGGGGTGCGACTCGGTGGTGGAGGGAGGGCGAGGGAGGGCAAGAAAATGAAGCAGTGGCAGAGACAGAGCCTATGCAATGGAGTGTCCACCAGTTTCCAAAACAGACCGCCTAATATCAGTCCCCCCTTGCTTCCTCCTGCCAATGGGTGGAAAGGTCCTCCCTTCTCCCCCTTGTTCCCTCATCTCTTCTATCTGCTGCTACAACTCTTTGGGCCTGAAAACAAAGGAGAATCATGGCATCATGACTGCAAGATGTTTCAATTTAGCTTTCAGCATGCCTTCACGTCCTTCTTTGTGTGCTGCTTTGTCTGCATCTGGATTTAAATGTGATGGATATATTGAAGACGTAACACAGGGATCTTTTTGTCCATTCTGTGCTGATTGCTGTAACATGCTTTATCTATACGGAAAAAAATACTCTTCCTTTAACAAAAGGATGTTTTTTTTATACTTCACATTCACTTGTGGCTTTAGGACATTCAACATTCACATGTTTCTAATCGATACCCCCGAAGATAACTGCAAGCCATTCAGCCATTTATGACTGTTCAGCCCAGATGTAAGTGCAGATTTTAGTTTTTTATTGTCAATATAAAGCATAAAGCAGTCTGGATATTAAAATATCCTTAACAGTTGTTCACATACCAAGAATATTATCAATATTCAGTTATATAAATGAATTATGCAGATTTAGTCAATGTACAAAAATACACGTCTGGCCACTAGTGTTTTTCTTTAGGTCATTGTTGTTTACTGGTTCCTTTCAGAGCACATCTGACTCTGAAGGAGGGGCTGTGTGTTGGAACAGCTACAACATATTTGTTGCCCTTCTGAAAAGAGAAGCCATGAGCTTTTAATTTGAGGGAGGTGTGTGTGCCTGCTTATAAAGTTGTGTGATTTTGTGCATACATCTGAGGTAGCTCTTGTTTGAATAGACCATACAAAAGGCTTTGTTGGTGGCACAAAACTTTTGAAGGAGCATGTAAAGCACTTACGTTCTGTAAAAGGACGTGCCATTCAGCTGCAAAAGACCTGAACGGTCATTGTATTGGCCTGTACGTGTGTATGTGTGTCTGAACGTTACTAGTGCTTTGGGGACAATGTCTTCCATAAAGCCACAAATAGCAAGTGCTCCCAGCATGAATTATTGAATTTTTAGATTTGCTTTAAGGTTGGTGAAAACACAAAGGGTTAGAAACTTAGAAGTCTCTGTTTCATTCATATAAATCTATGCAATGTTTCTAAAGTCATTATAGTGAAAACAAAAAGTAGTGTCAGTCTGTCTCTGTCAGTCTAAATACTTGCCCTTCATGACCGAGAAGACGTTGGAAAGATGTTTGAATGAATATGTCGATTGAATTAAGCTTAAATATGCATTCTGTGTGGTGTAAATGGCATGAAAATGATTGTTAATGTGGTTGAATATCATGATTTATTTCCAGTAGACTATTTTCTAGTGGTTTTTCTGAATACTCATTGGATACAAGTTTTTAAATATATTTTTTTTATATCACTTAACTGGTTTTACCAAAAAGTGAATACAAATGTTGAAATTTATTTTAGAAAGTGCTCGAACCAGGGAGAAAAAGATGGATGGATGGTTAGTTTCCTATGTGATTTAGTTAAGTGTACCGTGGTCAATGATGACTTTTAAATGCTAGACAGACTGATTGCAATGAATTTGTATTAAAAACATTGTACTAGTAGACAGAATGGTAACTACACTACTTTCAGTCTACAATATAACAATTCAGTCTTGCATATGTGACAGATTAATGCCAAAACTGTCCACTATTACTATCTGGATTCATGTTTATAATAGGTATAATCTGACAAGGTTGATATAACTCAGGAAAGTTATGATGATTATTTAAAAATGAAAGTCCAATTGCAGTGGTTTGTTAAATGAATGACTAATACGGAATTTACCATGAAATCTGTCATGATCAAATTACTTTTATAGAAATTGAAGGTGTTTTTCCTGTTGCATGAAAAAAAAAAAAATCAATCACAAATTCAATACAAATTCAAATAAATTGTGTTGAAATTAATAATGATTATCTCACACTAGGGGTCACACCATCAGAAGTTTTTTCTTTTTCTGCACTAGGTGGCCTGTTGTCATTGTTGCCATTAGTAACAACTTTCAGATGGGATGTTTGAACAACCAGCTGCGAAATCGCATCAGATGACCTGCAGGAAGCTTTTCAGCTGTCATGGACAGATCTATGTTTAGC
Organism: Atherinosoma microstoma; assembly: GCA_037177055.1. Taxonomy (NCBI): domain Eukaryota; kingdom Metazoa; phylum Chordata; class Actinopteri; order Atheriniformes; family Atherinidae; genus Atherinosoma; species Atherinosoma microstoma. Next base: position 14,030,353 of record JBBBVU010000008.1, read on the forward strand.
ATCCTTTTATGACAGTGTGTGCTGTGACTTATGAAGAAGATGAGTAAAAGATGAGCCAACAGTGCAATATAGATTGCTCCTTTGAGCACAAAGTTCAAGTATTTTGAAAGACTGAGAAGATTACAAAAAGAGATTAATTGAAATATGAAAAACAGTTATTAAAACAAGGGGATCATGACTAAAGTCAAGAAATTAAATGACAATTTTAAAGTTGAACAAATTACAACAAGAGTGGTAACATATATAGATAAAAATGTCTGAAGTATTGCACTTCAAAAGTAACACTGATTTAATAATATTGAGACCTTCAGGCAGGCAGAGGGGATAGAACTGAATAAGCTCTTCCCATTTCGTAATCTGTGGTGCACTACTTACATAATTTTGTGACTCAGTTTACTTCCCCTTGCCAGAAGTTATGGTTATTGGCAGCATCTGTTATTTCACAACATTTCACATAGTGCACATAGTCATCTGTCATAACTATATGGGATGCCACTTCCTGTTATAAGTTTGTCTGTGGCAGAACTGTCACAGAAAAAGTCACAGCATACGCCTCACCAAGACCTGATGACTCTCCTTCTCTGCAGCTCATAGTCATATATAGAATGATGGGAAAAACTTACTTCAAACTGCTAAATAATAACTAAAATAACATTTTCTTTCAAACCTGGAAAGCAAGGTGAATAAACCACATTATTATTCTAAATGTCATTTCAGTAGACAGTATTCATATCTTCTTACAATCTGTCCCTAAACAAACCAAATATGAATTAAAAGCCCAACACTGTTAAGTGCTTAGCTTTCTGTTGTCTGAAGTCCACTGGATAAAGGATCTGAATTATGTATTTTTTTAATGCATTTGTCAGATATTCAATCCCACAGGCCATATGCTGCTAATTTGAGGGCACCTAATTTTATCATAGAATCTGCACACAAAAATGGACAAATAAATGAACTAATATATCCATAACAAATCATTGCTTCACAAATGTACTAGGAGTAGATCATTAAACTGGGGGTTACCCAACTGGGGGACTTTGAGAACAGATGCTCAAACTGTGCCAAAATGGCCATTTTGGAGACTTTGCTGAAACTTTCTATGCTAATACTTTTCTAATTTTGTTCTGCATCCCTTTATCAGAAGTATCCCTGGCAAACATAACATTCACATATTGTACTAGGATTTGATAGAGATTTAGAGCTACAGCTGGATCATTCCAAAGGGATATTCATCCTGAAACCTGAAAGTGTTTTTTCTTTAGGCAAACCAAGAAACCTTTATCATTTGTGCTATGTGCCATCTTAATTTATTTTTCACCAGTAACCCATATACTGATATTTACACATCTTAACCCATTTAGGTGTTCCCTAATATGTCTCCAAAATTATTAAAATAGACCTTGTTGTTGCAGAGATATACCGATTTTATTATGGTTATGCAATTTTAGACCTATGGGCTCAAAGGATTAAATCAAATGAACTAATATTGCTGTAACCACGAAATGTACCTCTACATAAGCAGCTGGTTACCATTTAAATGCAGGACAGATACAAATACTATGCTAAAGGAATTTAAATTGTGTTGCAGAGTTCTGAATGTTGAGATGAAAAGAGATTAGCCAAATGGACTTTGAATATCTGTAAAAAAAGGTTGTAGTCTATTCTTTAAATTCTCATCATGACTCAATGAAAATAGTCATATTTAATGCAAGCAATATCTATCCCATAACATTGATATCAATAGATTAAGTATTCTACATGTGGTTTATTCAGCACATCAACAGGAATATTAACGAAATTACATTGAGGCTTGTGGAGGAACTTCATAAATTTTGTCCAGCAGATGTCAGTGCAACACCAATAAAGAACTACAGAAACCACTGTCTGCAGTTTGAACACTCAAGAAATGATGTGCACAGCATCAAACATTAGACACGTTTATTGTCTTTTGTTTGTAATGTTTATTTTCCACATCATTAGAAATTGACTTTATCCCACTAATCTAGCCTCATCTGGTGTGTCTTGAGAAGATTTAGGTCGAGCTGCTGTTCCATTTCAAATGTTCACTTAATGATGGCTGATGGGAGACATAATTAAAACATGAGCTGTGTCTTACTTTGTGCTCAGGCTGTGACTTTATAATGGTTTTAATGGATTCTGATGTAAATCCCAAGCTGCAAAATGCTGCAAAGCTGGAAAACACAAAGGAAACCAACAGATGTAAACATGTTTGTTTTTTTGTTTTTTTAAAGAAGACCATCGGCTTTTTCCACTTTACCACTTTAATATCATTTGCCTACAATCTTCAAATGAAGCTATTGTTTTTTATTCTTTTTGGGACACATTATGAAAGCTGAGTCCCACTGTGCCTTTAACTCCTCCTGTCTATCTCTGTCTATATTGAACTGTCAAACAGTCTGCGTATTAGCTTTGCAGACAAGCACAGTGATGTGACAAGGAGGTGCTGATTTGAGAACAGAATTATGTTGCATTTATGTCCATCAGTGCCTCTGTGTGCAAAACCAGATTTTCCTGGCTTGTTAACATCATTTACTCCACTCACTCTAGTTGTCCAGAACCAAAAAGGATCAAATAGGGGCCAAAACCTGATATTGTCAATTGTACAAGGATGTTAGTACACCTGATTCAGTTGCTGACGCATGTATCACAACACCTGGTACTCTCATTATGTCACATCTGCCTTTTATCTTCATATGTTTTTATGAGAGCCTAATGAATGTTGCCTGTGCAACTGGCCTACATATACGGTTTGATTTGCATACTATAGCATACTCAGAAAATGAATATTCAAGAGTTCACTGTATAACAAACTGACCTGATAAACAGCAAGGCAGGCAGATACAGATAAAGCTTCCATCTTACACATAGATATTGTATTAAAACAATACTGGATGGTCATGATTTTTGGATGCTCACACCTATCTTTGAAGGTCTCCCAGAGCTCTGTGGGGACCAGTATCTAATACCATGATATTAAGAAGACAGTGATATGAATCATGTGCAGAGACACAAAGAACAAACAATTCCGATTTTTTGTGTATGTACATGACATTCAAAGCTGTGAGAAAAGAATATACTCTCTGCAATATCACAGTCTCTTCTTGTGCTTTCATAATGATATAAGATCACATTAACTATGTGTTCCCTCCACATTGTGCTGGGAAGATTTACAGCCTGGGGTGCATTTGGACTCCACAGAGCAAAAGTAGAACTGTTTTATGTTTTTCATTGTGTCACCACTGTAATAGCCCCACTCTTTTCTTTGCTCTGACACTGTAGTGCGATTAATGGATGCAGACAGTTCAAAGCTACAACAGCTGCATTCAGTTAGTCACCTGCTCACCTGGCTGTTGACCTGCAGGATAATACCAAAGGGAGAGTGCACAGGGAGACATACACATCCTCCTCAATCATTGTCCTTTATCTGTTCATCTCCTTCTTTAACAAACATCAACAAAGAAAACTGGAATTTAATTTCTTGGAAGATTAAAAGAGCTTGAAGTGACTTTATTTGTGGTCAGTTTGCAGTTTGGCCAAATCCAGATACATTTACAACTTACTGCATAGTGTTGCAAACCGAGTCTGGCTCTCTTAATGTTGTGATTTTCTTTTGCTAAATGCACCTTTTCTTTTTTGCTTTTAATCTATTCATATCCTGTGTCAACATCCCACTTCTAGTCATGCATTGTTCTATTCTGGTTTTGTGCACAGCAGGCATCTAGCACAAGCTAGCTGCAGTTTGATACAGTCTCACAGAGGCTTAAACAAATTGATGTGAGGCAAAAATAAAAAAAAGAAGAAGAAAAGAAAAGTTAGTTCATTTATTGAGATAAAGCAGTGTTATGTCAAGTATACCACTACTCATCAAACTGGATCTCGGCACTGCTATTAAGTGACCATACTTGTTTGTGTAGAGTAAATCAAAAGATTAGCCTCACTGCAACAACATAAAAAGGGTTCAATTCTGATTAAGGGCATGAATTAAGTTTAATCTTATCTGACTAGTTCTTTTTATTGTTTGCTTTGAGTCAACTCTTATCAATATTATATCAAGTTGCTAAGCAGCTAATGCTTGGATGTTGTAATTCCTCCATATCAAGGGGTAGGTTTGTCAAGATGTTTCCTTGATTAAAGAACAAGTAAATCATTCAGATTACTTTTACCTTATTTTCATCATGGTGAATGTTATTTCATTCGTGTACTACACTGTAAAGCTTAAACAATATAAGACGTAAGCACAATGAATGAACAAATTCTGATTAAAGTTATTACTCTGAACTTATAAACTGTAAATCTCTATAAACCTGCTTTAACAGGATGCAGTGGTTGTTGCACGCTGCAGTGAAGAATATGAAAGCAAACAGGAAGTGAGTGCTGTGCAGCCTGGAAATTTCAGAGAATTTTACCTCTTTGTGATTCACACTGTGTTGCTTTCTACTGGTGTTTGCTTTCTGTCTGACAGCTGAGTCCTCATTTGCATGGTTTCCCCTGCCTTTGGTTTTAAATCTCAGTTATTGATTATTTGTTTCACTTTGTTTTTCAGAAAATATATTTTCATTACTGTTTTGGGCATGTAAGAGGAATTTATTAAGTTCTTCAGTGCAGTCTAATCTCTATGTTTTATCAATGTATGTAAAAAAAACAAACAAAAAAAAAACAGTAGTGCTTTTCTGTTGGTTGTCCAAGCCACATTAAAAGCTCTTGCCTACATATACTCTCAATCTCTTTCTATGTGTCACACACACTCAGTACACTCAGACACAGTCAGGTTAAATGGATATCTCAATCAGCTGGCTGTGCTCCAGTATGACTACAGCAGTATAAAGGGGACACATTGTGTATATGTAATAATTTTGTTATTGAGCTGTTGCTCTTCACTCTTTATAGCAGAACTGCAGATCAATGCATGTGATATCTTACTTCATTTGTAATCTTTTATTATCTCAAGGCCTTGCAAAAGCTGCAAACTTGGTCTAGTTCTTACTTGTTATTCACCTCCTATAAGGTTACAAAATCCCCAATCTGGTGTATGAATAAACTACTGCCAAATCTTTTGATGGAAAACGTTGCAGAATTCAGGGAATATATAACAAAAGAGATATTTAGTAGAGGAAATAAAACAAGGCTACAGCCCCCTCTCATGTTTAACGAAGCCTGCATCCACTCCATGTTGACTCATTTTTTCTCTTAACCACAATTATGTAATACAGCATGCAGTCATTTTGTCTGAGGCTTTTATACAACTGTATTAAATGCCTTTTTATGTAGCTCTGGAGATAATTCAGTCTGCCAACATGCCAAAATTATTTTAGTCAAAAAGTATTACTTTCACCATCTGCCAGCTGTTTGCCATATCTATGGGTTTTTAGGGACATCCATTAGGTTGATATTTTATGTAACATTTCAGTCATGTAAGTGAACAGCTTAATTCACCGTAGAGCATGCAGCACCACTCATATTATGTATAATTTAAACAAAAATGTACTTATGCCTCAGAGGTTTAGAACGTACATGTTACTAATGCTGACTTCTAACAGTTTGTCTGGAAAGTTTATTCAGACTTGGTTTTCATGTTTTTTTGTGTTTAATGAATGTGCTTATAATCTGGACTTCCCTTGAAAATGGCAATTATTGAACAAGAGAAGTGACAACACTTTTCTTCTTTAAACATCCATCTTTACAGTTTATTTTCACTCTGCAAAATCCTCCAAAGTTGAGCTCCATCAAGGGAGGATTGGTGAAACAGGAGCTTTCCCATGGGCTGATGGTGAGAAAAATGTGCGAAGGGAATCTTCAGAAGTGTGATCCCCTTCTTTGTTAACAAACACAATCAATACATTCGTAGTGAGATTTCAAGGAAAAACATCAGCCTGTGAAGACAAAATGTTGCAAATTGAATGGTTTGCTCTCCAGACTTCTATCATGGTACATTAAGACCAGAAAAAACTGCATTATTCAAACACAGGTAGTGATGATGACACACTCTTGTGTGAATATTGTAAAATACATTTATACCTGTTATGAGGACCGAGCTGGCTGGACCCACAATGCAGACTGACACAGATATGCGTTGAAGACAGGTATGTTTATTGT
>JBBBVU010000008.1:14039079-14066755 GCA_037177055.1 Atherinosoma microstoma
CTGGATTGCTGATGAAGAACAGGTGTGTGATTATTGCAGGTGTGTGGATAGATGACCGGGAGTAACCCTCATGACTCTACTCCGGCGACAGACAGGGGGAGACAAAACACACAAGAGGGAAAAAGATGGCAGGATCATGACAATACCCCTGTTGTGCTCTGCTATAGAATACCTCTGCTGAAGCAATCCAAGTTGAAACAAGAACTGTGAAAGCTTTTTCATTAGTTGTGTAATGAATGAAGCTAAATGAACTCAAGTGAAGTGCACCCAACACCACATAGTCTTTATCTCTAAAACACATACATAAACATCCAGTGGATTGATACAGTGTTCAACAATATAAAGATATGAACCTGCCAGTACATAAAATGGATATCTTGATGTAACAAAGAACTGTAAAGCAAAACAGTGTAAGCAAAGAGAAAATGTAATGACATGATTTCCCTTGAAAATGGATTTAATACCAGTCACGGATTTATGTATAGATAATATAACAGAAGGTCTCATTATATATAAGATTACAATATATTTCCATCAATGTATCTATTTTTTCACTATAAATTGTATCCAGAAACAATCTTTTTGCACTTTTTATAGCTAAGTTTGAAGAAAGGCAATGCTATTTCTTGATTACAGACTCAACCTCTTTGTAACTCTAATTCTATATTACATGCATTCTACAATGATTACAATTTCAGTAATTCACTGGAATAAACTTGTGGACTTGGAGAGTTTGCAGGACTGGTTTTGGATAAAGCCTGCAAGACTCAAATTATATAAATTTTGTTAGATGAAAAACTTGTCTCACCTAAACAAAAATATCCTTTTAATTATGACCACAAAGCATCTTTGTATTTATCAAAATGAAAAGATTTCCATGACATGAGTCACAGATTACCCAAAATAAAATGTTGAATGAAGAACTTAAAGAGAAAATAAACTTATAAAATTAAAGGCTGAGGAACTGATTGTTTATTCCAAAACAGTTTTGGTCAAAACTTGCAGATATTTGTACACAATAGAGGTGCCACTTGCCAACAGCCATACAATCCAAATGCTTGGGGCCCCGAGCCAGAGGGAAACCAGAGGGCCAACCAACTTTAAATCAAGACAGAGCAGTGACAATGTGGAGATTTTGAATTGACAGAGGACGACCAGTGCAGAATTCCCTAAAGGGCCCCAGGGGTCCAACCCCCACCTCTCAGTCTTGTCGTGAGTAATGGTGATCTTGTGTAAACAAACAGGCAAAAGCATGTTTATCAAAAGAAGTTTTCTATCTGGCAGTGACAAAAGAAAGATGAAAAATTACAAAGAGCAAAAAAGATATCAAGACAGTGATAAGTAGTGCAGATAATACAGAAGCTAATTTAGCTCAGAGCAGCTCATTTTGTCCTGCTCCTGTTGACTACCTGGGTGTCAGGAGGCTGATAATGAAAATGGATGACTTGGATAATATCAAATAAAAGTTGTGTCAAGTTAAAACTAACTGTAAAGCTAAGAATGGTAAATCACAGAAATGTACTACTAAGGTGTATGGATGTTATTGTGTGCAAGTGTGCAAGTGGTGTTTATATTTTATTTTCCATAGCCAGTATGCTTCTGAAAACTTTATTTATTTATTTATTTATGTGCTGTATCAGCTGTAAATGTAATCCTAAAGCACCGTGTTGCAGGTTTCAGCACATAGTTCTTCTGTATTGGAACTATGTTCAATAATATTACCCCCTGCTTAATTAAATGGAAATAGTAAATAATTAAGTAGAAGTCAGTAGAAGGACAATGAAGTAGTCAAAGAACATTCAAGTTACAACGGAAGAATTTAATGCTGTAACAACAATGCCATTAAATAAAATATTAACATGTTATTGTCATTATTATAAATATACAATATCATAATAAAAGGGTAATACATGCTAGGAGCCCCCTGTGAAATTTTGCCAAGGGCCCCAAGAGACCCTTTCACCCCTGTGCACAAAAAAGCAGCAGCAGCTGTAAATCTGAAGTAACAGGACAGATATGAGTATCACTTCCAGGAGATAGTCTGCTCTTTATTTTAAATTTATTTATTTATTTTTTATCTAACCTGACTATCAAAAAATATATTTTTCAACACATAGAAAAGTATGTTCTGTTGACTTTATTATAGTGAATTGTACTAAATATGATGATGATGATGATGAATTAGATTATAATTCGAGCATCACAAATTGGATTGATGTGGACAATATTTGGACTGAATTGGAATATGATTGCATTGAATTGGACTGTACCTTAAAAAGTCTGTTCATATTTGTCAAGAATAGGCGCTAAAATAATTAAAGTGAACTGAACATAAGGCTCAACTGTTTTTAATATTTTTTTACTTCAGACATGTGGTGTGTGATGTTATTAGCACACACAATGAAGCTTCAGGTGTTAACCATGAGGATTAGGACAGCACTCAGTTCTTGTTCAGAGAACAGTTTTGGATTTATTTTTTTTATTGTGAACTTGCACTCCTTTTTTACAATGTTGCTTTGAGTGACATCAAAACCTATAAAAATACTCTATGGACTTGAGTTGGCACTCAAGACTAAATCAAAGGAACACATTAGTGCCAGAAAATCTTCCTGCAAGCAACATCTGTTAAGATCCCCTTTTCTAGCATATACAAACAAGAGTGCACAAACATGGGATATGAGGATGTTTACAGCTCAGTTTTGGGTGGCTGCTGCCTTTTTCCCTTTTAATCTCATTGTGTCTCTGCTGGCCTCTGATCTTTGGCATTTTCAACATTCCAGCCATCTGCTGGCCTCTCATTTGCCTGGCAACATCCCAGCACCACTAAACCAAACAGAGTGATGGGTGCCTCCACTTTTATTCCTCTATCGGTGTCAGAAAGAAAAAAAGATAGTCAACATGTTCCATTACAACCTGTGAAAGCACCACAGAAATTGAAAAACATTTGTGGCGACACAGTGACACATTGGTGTGGAGATTTATTTTATCTGATACATTGTCATAGCCACAAACAGAAAATGTTTTCTCCTATGCAATATTAATCTGAAAGTGAGAATCAGTGGGTTGAGATAGGGGGGGAGGGGGGTATTAGAATTTTCGTTTCGATTTTCAAATTATAACACCAGAAAAGGAAAGGTGAGCAATGACATGCCTGTGTACTGATAGAAGATTTCCATAGTGAAAGGTTATGTTTGTTTTTTCCCTGGGTTGTCAAAGGTGACACGCAATGATGTGGTTATAGAAGACAGGATGTTCGAAGGTCACACAGTGGCTTATCACCCAGTCTCTTTTTTGTCAACTTCTTCTGTTACTTAAGTTTTTACCTTCTTATAAACATTTTATTAGTAGACTGACATCTTTGCGGTCCACAGATTCTTCCATAGATATATTGATATTTACACAAATATGATCTAATGACATGCCAACAGAGCTGAACACAGTCATAAATGAGTTGAGAAACTAGCCTTATTTGCCTGACATAGCCTTAGTTATTGTCTGTTAAGTAAAGAATTTGCTTCAAGATTTGGAGGCTACCAAAACAAAATTAAAAGGAGAGTGAATATTAAGCTTAAGTTTCTGTTGGCATGAAGTACAACCCTAAATGAATGTGTGTACATTTAAAGAGCATCTTTTAGGTTAAATATTCCACAATAAACAGTTTTTAAAATGTTTTTAAAATGTTTGAGAGACACAGTGGCATAAATAAAAGGTTTTGAAATTTTTTTGATATAAAATTAAACTTAAATCTAGTTTCAATTCCTGTTTCCAAAAAACAACACTCTTTGTACCACGTGACACTTCACAAGGGAAAACCAACCCAAATGCCAGCAGCTACCAGCTCAGTTTATTGTGGATGTCAGCTGGTTTTATTGGAGGTTTCATTATGGTGAATACTTATGTTTGTGCAGGATGTACACACTCAAATCTCTCTGGACAATATGTCCATGTTTTTCCAAACAGGTAGAGTCCTACCTTTCGCTCCTGGGGGAGATTTGTACAGGCTAAGCGCCAAGACTTCACTGCAAAGTCCGTTCTCCCCAGAAACTCTGCCATCTGCAGTGTCCGCTTTGTGGAAAACGATTATGTGGCAAGTGACTTAACAGCGTTTAAAATGGGATACAGATGTATGCACAGAGTAAATTTAAAGACTGATGCAGTGCCTACTGTTCACGGCTGGCCACGAAACCTGACCACCAAATAACCATCAGGATTTCCAATGCATTGCACTTTGGCACCACATGCCAGCAACTGGATATCCACACACTTAGATGCACACCATGGCTGATTCAGTGAAGAAACCCAAGAGGACATTATCGAAGGAAGTGAGGAAAACAAAAAAAAGAAAGAAACAGAGCAAAATATATGACAAGAATCAACATCAGACTGACTTTTACTGGCTGGAGTGTTGGACAGGATGTAAGACGAATGTTGTATTAGCTTTTGTTATAGGGCGCCAAAGTGTGAAAATCTGCCACTTTAACATGATAACAGTATTACAGTGTTTTATTGTACTGAGAAGAAACTGATGGATGTTTATGTAGATACTGATGTAGATGCTATTAATATACAGACTGTAATTCAGATAATCTTATCTAAAGCTCCTGTGTGACAAAGAGTCTGCGTCTCTATCTCATAATTATTGTTAGAAAGGTTTTCAAAGGTCAGTCTTGAAGGAAGTTTTTACCAAGCAAAATCTGCATGTCACGTTTAATTCTGACTGTTTCCAGACTATAAACACCCTAACTAACACAAACACACACTCACACCCCTGCACCGCTGATAAATCCAACCACTAAAGCATGTCACAGGCAATAGTCAGACTTCCTGTCTGCTTTTTACAGCCACGCCAACAATAAACATACCGGTCTTGATCAGTGAACTTTTTGTGTGAGGGTGTGTTTTCTTTCAAAGGTGATGACTTATACAAGTGCTTAAATGACAATGTTTCTTATGAAAAGGAAAGTAAGGCAGGCAGGGGGGAAAAAAAGTCTGAAAATGTCCATGAGCAAAACAAAAAAAAGGTATCTCAGGTAAAACAATGTGCCAAGTTTACAAGAAACAATATGATGTCAAATGTGTGTGTGATGAACTCAAACTGAGAGAAAGAAAGACTGACAGCAGATAAAGTGGAGGAGGGAGAGGAAGAGAGCGAGGGGGAAGAAAGGGCAGGGGTTTCCTTGCCTCTCCCTTTAGTCTAATCAAGATAATGACGCAGGAGATGCTACCACACATGTGCATACACAACCTCTTCCACACATGCACAGACAAATTGCACTGCAGTTGCCCCACACCATCACCATGGATTTCACAAACCACCCACTTCTGCATGAAAACATCACTCTCTCCCCTGATTCCTCCTTCCCTCTAGCCAGATTCACGCACATCTCTCTATGTTTCATTATTGCTCACTGTCTCTTTCTATCTTTGTGCATTTCCTAATCCACTGCTCCTTTTCATCTTTCCTCCTACTTCTCTCCATCACTATTAATTGATCATTTATCGATTCAGCCCCTTTTAGAACCACATGCTGTAAATGGATTGTGTGTGTAGATTACTTACTGAACTGATAAAAAATATTCATTTTAGATGGAAAAACATTAGCAAGGACATGTAAACACAGTGTCCACAGGTCCCCTCAGTGGCTGACTGCTAACTGTTTAATTTATAACCATTTAATCTGGGACTACTACATTTACCTGGGTCAACCTTGTAGTCAAAAGGTGACACCAAAAAAGTGTTTAAGTGAATGAGTACAGAAGAAGGATAACATGCATAATAACCTATTTTGATGAGATTTCTGTGAGGAGGTTTCTGTTATCTACATCTCTACAGTTCATTGATTGGTTAATGGCTGACCCAAAATAAAGTGTGAAGAGATCTGTCCCAACTGGTTTGCACATATGGTTGGTTTATTCCCAAACAAACACTCTAAAACTTTAGGTCTAATCCCAAGTCGCCATGCCTCAGAAATGTCCAAGGAGGGCAGTCAGGAACATATCCACCCGACCCACCCTTACCTCCTCCTCTAAAATAAAGAGGCAGTTAAGGTGTGTTAAATAAACACATCTACATGTGAGGGGGATATGTGTTTACTTAAAACTAGAAAAAAATTCTAATTATTGAGAATGTCAGAACAAAACTGGACTTTGAAAATAAATCATAAAGATGTATATTATATATAACTTCTTTCAGCTCAACCAGGACAAAACTGGAGTTTTAATTATCAGTCCTGAACGCAAGAGAGAGATAATTTTGTGCAAAAAGCAGAATTTAAAACCTATTTGCCTCTCTTGCCAGCACATAGGTGTTGATGCACACTTTTATCTCCAGTAGAATAGATTACTGTAATGCCCTACTCTCTGATCTTTCCAAAAAAGAGTCTGGAAATGAGGAAAAAACAACAGTTAATTCTGCAAAAGAAAAAAAAATCTGATTTCAGGTAAAGCAGTGTATTAACAGGAATGTTTCCCTCCTTCACACAAGTGAGACTAAGTCAGACCCAAAGATCAAACGAGTTTGAAAAAAGAAAAAGAGAATCTGAAAACTCTTATTTGAATTTCATTTGCATATCATACACTGGCATCACCAACTGACTGGATTTGAAAGGTAGAGATACTGATCATTTGGTTTCCTGTTACTGTAAGTAAGGGATAATGCCCGACGAGGTGTCCATTATCAGAAATTAATGGATGATGTGGAGGCGTGAACCGTCTGACGCGAAGCTCCCGCGAAGTTCCTCAATAAGAGATCAAAAAGCGACGTCGCTATATGTTATGTATGTTCTGACTTTCTGTTGCCACGGTTACCAACTAACATTTGAGCCAGCGTAATGATTTAGAACAATCAGGCTATTTGACCGGAACTTTTTTAATAGGTGTCCTATAACACTTTTCAACGGACACCCTGCAGCCAATCAGAATCGAGTATTCACCCAGACCATGATATAAACATAAGTTGACTGATATGTTCATTTGATGTTTTCATAAACATATTAGGGCTGAACTTGTATGTTTAAATGTGTTGCATGATATGGCAGATGTCTTTGTATCTGACGCTTGGAAAAACATCAACGTCTGCTCTCCACAGGTGGAACATCTTGAGGTAACAGTATTGAAAGACAGGTTAACTATCTCTGACACTTACAAAGCATGGAAGCCATTATTGTTGTGTGTGATGTTGCAACATACTCTGTGCAGCCACACAGCATATCCGGTGATCCATTGGGTGTACTAGTGATTAATGGCTTTTGAAGTAAGCCTCATATTCTTGCTCATACCATTTACTATCCTACAGCTGCATTACTGAGGATTATCTAATTGTACATCTGATGCTTACACAATTATACTACTACTGATTACTACCAGATTACCAGTAAAGACAGCATGTACTGTTTTTGGTTAGATTTAAGTACCGACATGTCTTGGTTACGTATAGCAAGAAAAAACCTCTTCTTTGGATTAAGATAGACCATTTTTTCATCATTAAACACTTATTAGATAGCAAACTTCTCCCATCTGACTTCCCCTCCATCTTATGTGTCTTGAAGACAGGAAAAATCCAAAATCTTTCTGTAAAGAACTATAAACATAAGTAGTTTTAAGCCTTTTAGACATTAAATAGTTTGTCATTTTTCTCATAAGGGAAGGAGAGAACATTTCTTTTGGCAAACTGCAATCATCTGAATCCACTTGGTGGCCTACTGCAAGTTTCTCTATACTTTGCCAAAATGATACTTTACAGGGGAGGACAGCTTTCTCAGGTTGTCAGTTTTAAAGATTACATTACAAGAAATTTAGGATGAAGTTAACAATACTTAGTCTACACTTAGCTGAAATTATAAAATGGGCCACAAAGTCTCACTTGTTACAAATGCCATTGAAGATTAATCATTGGTCTGTGCTGGCTTACTGGACTGCAATTTACCTGCAACCCCTATTTCTCTATTCTCTTGCCTTCATTTCCAGGACTGTACTCTAACTGGGCTAGATAGGATAGATTATATGAGGCTCAATAACGTCACAGAGAATGTCTTTGTTTTCTTTCAAAATCCCTTTATGTAACATAAACGCATTGTTCTAAATCTCTTGCTCTCTCGGTCTCACTTTCTTCTTATCACACTGTAACCTAAAACTACCTGTTAAGAAGTTTAATTGACTCTGGCTGCACAACGATCCAATACTTGGAATCTACCCACATGTAATGTGTTGCCTTGATCAATCTGGACTGTAATCAGTCACACCAAAATGTTTTATACTGCACAAATTGCAATTCAAGAGGAATATGTAGACATTTATTTAGCAAGATAGCGTAAACAAGCAGGTGTTTTCCAGTTTATTATACTCTTCAAAGGAAACTGAGCTCAAATGATAAAAAAGGAATTCATGGCTTGAGGAACAGATAAACATGAACTTCTGTCCCCAGAGAATTTAATTAAATTTGACCTGATGGCCCCAAAGGACTAAGCTGATTCTGTTTCTGTTGGAAACAGGGTTTTGTAATGAACTTTTTAGCCTTTATAAACAGATTCTGGATCAGGTCGAGAAGGACAGACCTAACATGAGCTTCATGGGATGTGATGTCTATAGACAAGATGAGAATATTGTCCAGGTAAACAGACATACCTGTTTATTGTTTATCAAGTCACGTAAAACATTATTAACTAATGATTGGAAAACTGCAGGGGCATTGGTTAAGCCAAATGGCATGATCAACTACTCTAATGGCCAGTAGGGGTGTTGAATGCAGTTTTCCATTTGTCCCCTTCTCTTGTTCTTACTAGGTGGTAAATATTTCTACATCCATCTTGGTCAAAACTGTGGCTCCCTGAAGAAGTTCAAAAGCAGAAGTCATTAATGAGAGTGGATAACGATTTTTGATAGTTATATCATTGAGGCCTCTAACCTAAGTATTATCTTAGTGTGCTATCCTCCTTACCCACAATAAGGAATCCAGCCCCAGCAGGAGATGAGGAGAGGTGGATAAGCCCAGCCTTGACAGAAGCAGAAATGTACTTATCCGGCCTCTCTCTCAAGAGCAAAGAGAGAGAGACAAAACCTGACATGTAGTTGCGCAGTGCCAGGCAAAAGTTCAAATGTGCAGTCAAAAGATTTATCTGGGGAAAGAGAAGTAGCCTTATGTTCATCGAAAAACTTTGAGATCATGACATACAGAAGGGATCTTGGACAGGTCAGGATAGGTTTCTTGAATCTCTTCAGTATACTGTGCACATTGGTGTTGGCAGTGGAGTAACTTGAAGCAGAACAAGAGGTGCCCCAACTAAGAATTTCATCAAAAGACCAGTCAATGTGTGGGTTATGTTTGCAAAGTCAAGTTAGGCCAAGAATAACAAGATTGAGGGAGCTGATGACCAAAAATTCCAGATTCTCATGATGATTTCCTCCAATTATGACTTAAGTGGGTTCTGTGATTGCATTGGTAGTGTGACGTATCTGACCATCTAAAACTTGGTGTGGTTTACTGAGTTGTCTTACAGTCAGATTTAATTTCTTGACTAGGTCCTGGTCCTTGAATTTGATGTCTGCTCCTGAGTCAATGAATGCTTTCATGGTTGTTTTTTGGGTTTGAAAAGTACCTTGGATTCTGATGGGTAAGGTGGAAGAGGATTTCCGTCCAAGAGTCTGACTCAAAGAACTCTGATCTTCTACTGAGTTTTGACTTTTAACAAATAATTTATAAAAATGCGATCCTCACCTCCACAGCAGAAACAAAGATTATTTCTTTTCAACAATCTTAGATGCTCCTGTGGGTTTCATTTGGTTCTGCCAAGCCGCATGGGTTCTTCAGTTTGAGTGCAAACAGGTGAAAGTGGAGGCGTGGGGACAGCTGCTAGTAGAGACCTGACCATTGCTGAAGAGGATTGGCAAGGCAGAAGACTTGGGCGGTCCTTCTTTCTGCATCTCTTCCAGAGATGAAGTTCAATATGAGTTGCCAGGCACCTCAGCAACTCATCCTCCCAAGGATTTTGGGAGGATCTTGTGTTGCTACCATATCTTTCATCTCTTCAGAAAGATGAAAAATCTTATAAAAATCTCTGAACAAACAAATAATTGAATCTTTCAGCCATTCAGCTTTTACCCATATCTTAGCTTTACCAGAAAAGGAGTGATATTACAAATACCACCTTAGCTCTTTGTTTGGGAAAAGATGAAAGTTGCAATTCAGAATGGATGCTACATTGGGCCAGAAATGACCTTTACAGAGTAGGCTCACCATGAACTTCTTTGGTGGGGTTAGTTGTGGCTCATGAGTGGGCGTTACGTGATGGGTGAAAGATGTACCAACCTACTGAGAAGTGGTTGGAGACCTTTAGCCTGATGAACAGCAATAGCAGGGTTAGATAACTCTTGGAGACATAATTTCTTGGACAGTCTAATTTTGTGATTGAAGACTCAATCCTTTCCTGAGTTGTTGCCACCAGTCCTGAGTTGTTGTCAAGTCCATTGTGGCCAGGTTGTACTGTAATGGCCGGAGAACCTAGTCTTATACCACAAACTGAAAATTTTGAAAGTTTTATTTACAGTAATGGGAAATGTGCAAACTGGCTTCGTAGAGGTGCAGTCCAGAGAGATGTGAGCCTGAGATGAGAAACAACTAAGGCTTATACAATGAAGCGTGATTAACATACCCCCGATATCTCTCTATTATCTGGGTTGATGAACCCAGACATTCAGGATCTGGATAAGCTGTACTACGGAGCTGGTTATTAACTCGGTAATTCAACCCAAGGTTTACCTGTCTTGATCAGTGTGCGCTCACATAAAAGTGGTGGTGTCTGCAGCATCTGACCAATCACCATGGGGAATCCCAGCAGGCTACGGAGCAGCGTACATCACCATGGAGGAGCAGACAATTATTCTTCAGAAATATGAAGAATTTAAACACATCATCCAGGCCAGAAGCAACACTGTTGCCGCAGCAACAACCAGGAAGGAATGCTGGCAAAAAAATGTCTGACTGTTAATACATAAATTCGTCAGATTATACAATATTAATTAATCAGCGAATATAAGCATTCTGATCATTCAATTTAACTTTATTATGGCCCTGACAGTTCAAGCAGAGCTTCCTCACTTTCCTTTATATTGTGTCTGTCTGTTAGCAACATAACTCAAAAGGTTATGGACCGAGTTTGATGAAATTGTGAGATAAGGAAGTGATTAGATTTTGGGGGTGATCCGGATCACTGCCTGGATCCAGGAATGTTTTTAAAGAATCTTTGGTATGGGAGATAGGGATAATTTTGTCACTACTAAAAAATATTGTCTACAATAATTGGAAAAGTAAAAGATAGAATAAAAATAATAAAAAAGGCTTGGCAGTGATCTGCACTCTCGTGCTTCTAGTTTCAAATGAGTTTTTTAAAGGCTCAACAACTCATGTGGGTGTGTTTCTGTTGGAATATTAATCCTGTGTACAGCACGAATAGTTGTGCATTCCATAAATTTATGATTCTGTATTCATGCCATGTGTGAGCATTAGCTATTATTAACCTCATTATTTCAGATGCAACCCTAGTGGAGCTAAACTGATTTGGGGACAAGTCAAAAACATGAACAAAAACATACTTCAAAGCTGTGACAAGGCTTTATTTCTTCATCTAATCCCTAAAAACTCTTTTTCTCCTAAGCGCTCCTCTCATGATCCGTGCACCGAGGTTGACAGAATGGCAGGACATTTTTGAAGAGAGCTGATTGGTCAGGAGAGTGGCGCTTTCTAGTCATTGATCTCTTATCCAGAACTGAACCTGCTCCAGAGCAGGTTAGCTGTTCAGCGCCTGTTACCGGGATGATACAACTCAGTAAGAAGTGAACCAGCTTCGTAGTACGGAAAACCCCGGGTTAACCCCGAAGTTACCCCGATAAGAGAAAATCCAGCTTCGTAGTACAGGCTTCTCATCTGCTCTATGAAATATGTCTGTTTTAGGTGGAAAGTGAAACTATTTATTTTGAGATAGTAATGATAGCTTAGATCATTTTTGTGCTTCATTAAAGGCTGTAACTACTTTTTATTTTACACTACACTGAGATTGTCAAAACTGGGTTTAGATTAAATTCAAGTTTATTTATATAGTACATTTAAATACAACTTCAGGTGTCTATCAAACAAAACTAAGTTTTATGGCTTCCAGTTGTGATCCATGTGATCCGTGTAACTGGAAACAAGGATAAAAAAACAAACAAACAATATTTGGGAGCCAAAAGGGAATGAGTTTGAAGTGAGAAGGAGAAGTGCTGAATACACACCAGAAGTAAATTGTTCTTCAAATGTGCACCAGCTGAGATACATAATGTGCAGATGCACAAGGGGAGCTCTGATGTTCAAACAAGTGAGGGCACACACACACACACACACACACACACAACACATCAGACATGGATGCGAGTGGTGTCTGCATTTAAAACAGCCGTATCCCTCAGAAGTGTGCCAGAGAGCGCGAGAGAGGACAACAACAGGGATTAACGGAGTGTAAAGAAGCCTCCCTCCTCCCATTATACACACACACACACACACACACACACACACAAACACACTCTGACCTTTGAAGGAAGGCGACAGATGGGTCTTTTTCTTTGGTCAGGTCCCCGCAGACAGCTGTCCAGGATATAGGGAGGTGAGATGGGGTGGGTGCAAGTGTGGATTGGTGGGCTCAGAGAGGTGGTCAAAGGTCAAACACTCCCAGGAAGAAACAGCTGAAGTCCACACGAATTTATATGGACATGCACAAAGTGACACGTGCAGCCAGGCAGGAGCTTGTGCTTTATCTCACATTCATGTAGGCACATGCATATTCACAAATGTTTCTGTCTGCGTCTGTCTCTATTTGTCTGTCCATCTGCCTGCCTCCCTGACCCATCATCATTTCTCTTTCTGATCAGACCATTGTTTTGTGTCAAATTAATATGGGTCTCCACCCCCATCAGCTCAGAGAGGGCTGGATGCCAGGCAACAAGAGAGTCCTGATGGTCACAGTTGAACTTTGTAACTTGTCATGTGTTTGCTTGTGCTCACAGATCAGTTCTGTGATTCATGCAGAGTGCTTCCGCACCATGTGCAGGGGTTTCCCTTCTGTTCTGTTTGGACATGTCAGCACATGTTTAAGAGAGAGAGTGGGAGAGAGGGCGCTTAGTAGGAATTTAAGTCTGTTTGGTATCAGACTGTTTTAATGGGAAGTCATCAGAAAAAAATGACCATGATGTGGTTTACTGCTAACAATTTGACATGGGATATTAGTCTCATTAACAAAGTTTGAGGTTTGTAGAGTCCCCAAATTGTTTGAAACTATTTTCATATCTTTCACCCAAACTGATTCCTACTTTTGACTGTTAGCAAATATTTACTGGAGAGGAGCTGGATAATAAGCACCTGCAGAAACCTGCAGAACTGGAAGTCTGAATTACCATTTTGCCTGAAAATATAAAAGCAGCTACACAGTGTGGTTTTCAGTTGTCATGTAAGTTCACTGCAAACCGTGCTGTGTGACAGGCATCTGATGATCTTGGCTGACTGTACAATATAGTTACTTGCTGAACTGTAGCGGTTTGTAACTGTGAGGAGCAGCACAGATTTTGCATCAGTCCGATGGACTGAAAAATGACCACCCTGTTTACTACAGTGTGCATTGATATGTTAATTTGTTTGATATTTTCTCAAAAAATTTGACTCCTTTTCTATTTTGCACCATGTGTGTCTTTTTAGTCTGGTGTGAGCTTAGGTACATATTGTCCGGACAACACCTCTGCTGCCACAGCTGAGCCAGATTTGTTTCTTTTATTAAATTTCACAAGTTCCTGTTAGCTTGTTTTGGCCTTCATCCATACTGTTCAGGTGCCATTTGGTTTTTACACATAGTGCTAGTGTTGCCTTGACCAACATGTTACTCCATGCTCCATTCCCAGTGGTTGACTGGTAGATGTAGGTGGAAACAGCAAACATACAATGAGATGCCTGGTTAGTGGAAGACAGATTCCTGCAAAGGCAGCGTGTTCAATTCATTTCAGCGGGACAACCTGTAAATAACCGCCCCAAGGCAAAAACATCAGGCCTGGTCCCTGGAGGTTCACATGAGTGCAAACCTTAGCAGGGAGCTATGGTTCCCACCAATATTGCCATCACCACATTGAGACAAGACCTTAGTCTGTGGTTGGAGAACGAGAGGTGTGTCTTGCTGGTCGAGCTGACAGTTCCATGAGAACAGGGCATTGAGGAAGCGAACAAGAGGAAAAGACTATTAGCAGCAGAGTGTGAGGCTGGAAACCAGCAATTTATCCAGTGAAAGTCAGTTTCCACAGCTTTGTGAGTCGTTCAACTCTGTACTTTCTGTAGGGCACTGGGCCATGACACCAACTGTCTTTAAAGTTCTGTCACAATACAGTGTAAGACCACTATTTAGGGGTATTGACCGGCAACATTATCATTATTGTTTCACAGTGATCATCTTTCATCTTGGCTGGCCCAAAATTTTGCCATATACTATACATGGCATTAAGATGTGAGAGCAAGAATGATTGCCACCACTGCTCTCTGTAAAGTCTGCTGTTACCAACACAACGTTTTATCAAACATTGCACTAACACACTCAGGGTACCACATGCAAGTAGTTCATGCATTTGAACCCATGCCATGTTATTTGAGGGACTTTTTCTGTACTGAACCACAGTCAAGAATTATTGGTGAAGTCCACAGACTCTTCCATTACAAATGGAAAACCACAAAAATAAATTCCCCATACTTCGGGGACCTAAAGTACACATCCAATGAGCCAGGTTCTTTATATTCAGTACTGTGTTCTCAACACTGCCTCATGAATGAGAATTAAATAAATTTGCTGAAATTTGGACATTTAAGAAAAAAAAAACTTTAAAAAAAAGTTTTACTTTCTTTATACTTTCCTTTTACTTTCCAACTCAGGCCACTTACTGTTGCTGTGGTTGCATTCACACTAATTCAGATACATCAAAGTGGGTTATGGTTGAAGTTTCCATTTGGTGTTGCAGAACAAGCTACTCTCAAACAGGAAAAAGCACAAAAAACATCTGCTGTCTTTTTTCGTAAACACAATTTCCTTGAATCTACACTATACAGTATATACAACAATGGTTGATGAAATTACTTGAAGCATCTGTGTAGATCTGAGGCCACAAAGATCTGTCATTTAATTCTGCAACTCTGCAGTTTTTGCCATTATAAGTAAAGGTGTGTTCATAGACAAAAAGAGAGTGTGAATTCACAAAAAGGACATATCTTCATATGGTAAACACAGGTTGATCTTGCGCTTTAGCCAGTGGGTAAGGAGCATTTCACTGATAAAAGGAAACATTGATGATGGCTTCTAGAATGGGATAATAATCTTGGGCTGTATTTCCTCTCATCACTGGTAAAGTACTTGAATCAACACTCCCACTTATTTGCCCTCATTATCGTTTGTAGGACACTGCAGTTTCTAGCAGTTGAAATTTCTTTGGCAGGGCAAGTTTATTTGTATAGCACATTTCGTGTACAGGACAATTCAAGCTGCTTTACATAAAACATTTGAAGCATTACAGCGGGGTGCATAAAAGCATTAAGAAGTATTAAAAACAAAATTTAGAATAAATGAATTTACAAAACAATAAACAACAAAAGAAAATCCTCAGAGAAGATAGGATGAAATGCAAAAAATACAATTGGTACTATTTACCAACTTCAGATAAACACAGTTAAATTTGTGCTTTGTTTAATTGTGCAACATAAGACAGTTATGATAGATGAAAAATATTAGAAATGCCAGAAAACTGATACTGACTCACTCCCACGATAAAGGTTTCAAGAAAAAAAAGGGAGAATATCATAGAGGCAATGCTTCAACATTCCTGCTTTAGAGTTTCAGCTTCCAGAACTAAAATTACTTTAGATAAAAGTTAATGATGTGCAGCAAGAGCAGAGAGGAGAGGAAGGTTTCTGTCAAGTGGTTTTGATTTGGGTTTTCTTTGCTTGCACCTTTCACTGACACTGCTGCAAGCATATCTTATCTCAGTCTCTCAAGCAACAGTCTTTGGTCTACTGCAGTATGTTGAATTTATTTAAATGGAAAAACCCAACAAATATTCTGCCTTCACTGGGAGAAACTCAGTAAAAAGTTACATTTGCTGTCATTGGAAACTGTTGCAACATCTTGTTGCTTTTTAATGTTGTATTTATTTACAGCATTTTCAGATACACTCTTCTACCTTTTTATTCATTTAGTTAGTTAGTTTTGCCAGGTCATGGCTCAGTCATAAGAACACGTGACACTAAGTTGTTTTTGTCAGTCCCCTTGTCTACTGTGTTTTGCTGAGGTCAATGAAACAAGCAGCACATACTGATTGCCCTTGACACTCTGTGAACCACTTCAAGTCCCAACCTGGAAATCAATATCAGCTCTAGCCTGTGCATGAACACAGCAACAGAGATAAATGGGTGTGTGTTGAGTACTTTGATTATGCAGATACAAAGAAAAGAAAAATACCCCCCCGGAAAATAATTCTTTATTTAAACAGGTGGTTTCTTGTGTTGCGAAAACTAACTGTTTAAAGTCTGGTAAATGGGAAGGGGATTTACATGAGAACGCAGCAGAGAGCCAATAATCACACAAATCTCTGGGCATAGACAAGCAGCAGGTGATTTCTTGGTAATGGTACAGATAAAAGTGACAATTGATATTTCCTGCACACACTATACTAATAACCATTCTTCAGTATCTGATCTTGCAGCCCTGCAGAACTCTTTCCACATACTGTACATAATGCAAAAACCCACTATATGCACATGCAAGGTTTCATATCAAAGCAAAAGGACAAAGTAAAGTTATCCACATTCTCCATTCAAACTGTTGACAACTCGCTGCAGTTTTAACCCCAGTATGCAACAGAAGTGAATATCGCTTGTCTGGTTAAACAGTAGGGTATTTCAAGATTTACAAAGAAAAGAAAAAGAAACACAAACAGATTAGATTTGCTGCGATAAAAGCCATAGGTGTCGCCACAGTTGTTAATATGTTTTCTTTCTCTCATAAAAATGTTTTTGTTTTTTATCAGTCATTATCAGTTTGGAGAATACATAAATGTCTTGAGAAATGTAGGTTTTAGCTTGTTTTTGCTGGAGGGGTTATACTGCTTTATTTTTCTCTTCAAAATATCACAAAATGACTTCTATTTGTGTCAGTACTGGAAACATATTTTAGTGATCTCGTTCTCAAGGAATGGCAAAGTGTGGTTCAGTGTTGTTGACAAGTTATCAACAGGAATATGCACTTTACTCTCAGCCATAACCAATGCCAAAAACAACAAAGCTTCTGCAGGCAGCCAACAGATTTAACAGTGTTTAAGAACTCACTCTGTCCTGTTCCTACACACACACACACACACACACATACACACACAGGGAAAACTTGAACAGAACAGCCCTGTCAACCTCCTGCCAATCACAGTTCTTAAATGAGGTATGTCATAGTTAACTGCACTGATTAGCAGCATGTGAGCTTCTAGCATGCCTGACGGCACTCTGTAAATGTGAATACATCAGTAACAAACTATAGCTAAACTGATTTTTTTTTAACACAATAATACTCTTAACAGCTTGGATAGACTCCAGCACCCTCTGCGACCCTGAAATGGATTAAGCGGTACAGAAAAGGAATGAATGAATAAATACTCTTAACATGACAGTTACATGTTAAATCTCACCCAGAGTGTTATAACATAGTGTAGATTGCCAGATCATAGTTTGAACTAGTTTTTCTAGAAACAGGTTGATATATTTATTTTCTACCAAAATTCTGAAGAGTGAGAGTCATCTTGTCTGACAATATTTTGAAAGAACACAGGTAACCCAATATTATCACGCAACCACCTCTTTGTTTCACTATGCACTGTGGTGGTGTTTGTGAGGCTTATGCAAATTTTGCTAGTACTAACCTAAGTCAAGTGAATTCATCTTGGTATCATCTTGCCAAATAATTTGCTCCAAATGTTCATCAGGTTTTGCAAAGTTTAATCTTTCAGTTTTTTGTGTGTCTTTTGTTTGTTTTGTCTTTTTTGCTAATTGAAAGCAATGTTCTTGCCTTGGATAACATTTGTAAAAATGCAGTTTACACACAATGAGCTGCCACAGGAGCTCAGATTTACTTTTGTGGCGTTGCCTTATGTATCAGTTTTACTGTTTCTCTGCATTGGATTGATCAGGTAGGACATCGCCTTTATAGTAATTCTGTCCAACTCTGATCAGTTGTACTACAGTCCATTCCACTCTTCGTTGCAATTGTTATATCTGGATCTGGACTGAGTTTTATATGCGCTGATCTTCCAATGCCCTTTCAATCTTTGTGAAGACACTATTTCTAGGTCCTCTGTCAAAACCTGAGAAGAGTTTATAGATCATTTCATAACCAAACTTAAACAGTTAAATGAATTAGAAATTACTTGTTTATCAAATTTGCTTTAGTGATCATGGATTTCCCGACCTACCAACTTTTGATTGTTGATAAGAGGAAGTTTTATACTTTATATAAATAGTAAAAAGTGCACAAAGTACCATTTTCAATCATCTTAGATTTAAATGACCCTGAAAAGTACTTTACCTGTTTTTATTGTAATTTCAGTATCTGGTCTGGCTAGTATTTCTGGTTTAATGGGTCTTTTTTCAACTAATTGGAAAACTGTTATACAGTAGTTAGATTTTAGTATCAAGGCATTTTTTTTGGTGTGATTACATAAAAAAAAAAAAAAAAACCTCTGTCCAAAGAATTCAAACTCATATCAAGATTTTCAGATAACATATTTCCTAAAGGAACAAATGAATAGATGGATTCCCTGTAAAACACATTTTACAATACAAATATTCATCTGCAAATATCAAATATAATGTTTTGCAACAGAAGCAAAAAGCACCACATTTGCCACAAAAATAGTATTATCACGATGCAAATTGCTTAGACATAACAGCTGGGTTAGTAGTGCATCAACACATTCCCCTGGCTTTCCCCCCTCCCCTATCTTGTCTTCTTAGGCAGACACACTAAGAGGACAGGTGTGAGCCTATTGCCTCCACAAATGCACACAGCCAGGATTGGGGTTTCAATAATGTCATTCAGTGGAGCTGAATAGGAGTCAGTGGGGGCCCCGCTCTGCTCTGCGCCTCCAGTTGACAGACGAGCAGCCGTTGTTTTGTGCTGAGCCGAGGGGCCCCCGTCACTCAGCAGAGAGGACGAGATGGAGGAGGAGAGGGTATTTATATGGGGGGGGGGGTTTGTGGTGGTAATCAGCAGAGCGTGTAGTCACTCAATGAAGACAAGAGGAAGAGGAGAAGGGGGAGTAGGAGGAGATAGAAGTAGATCTGCTAGTTTCTAAGGCTGCAGTCATGGCAGTCGTCATGGCTTAAGGTCATGTGTCAAATCAGCATTTGCTGCTTTTGTCATAGCAGATGGAGTTTAGTTTGACTTTTTTTCCTATTTTGACTGTTTCTGTTATTTATTCAGCTTCTGTGTGTTTATTGTGCTTTTAAGAAGACATTGTATGACTCTCTATAACAATTTTTTTTTTAAATATCATGCATACACACAATATAGATCATGTGCCCTCATGTTTGTGTATTAGGGCATACAGGGTACTGCACTATAGTCTATCCCACCTGCTGAGGACCATTCAAGGCTTTCCAGTTTCTTCTTGCCACAATGCCCCAAAACTGCTGCTCCTGCTGCCAGCTCGCTTCATTCAATGAGTCTTGTCTTCTCTGTTTGTTATAAACTGTTCTCCAAAGGGAACTCTAAATCCTGTCTGCCAGGGGTCGCATGAATATTAATGCATGGCACACGTAACTGCTGCTGCTTGAGCTGCTCCAGTGCAACCCCCATTACAAAGCTAAATCTGGTTTCACAAATCCTTTGGTGCTTAAAGAAAAGCTACCTATCAAGTTAAAGGGTCAGCATATTGAATCCTTACAGCCACAGTTGCCAGATTTAACCATGCAGTGAGGTTTTATTTTGAATACAGGATGATATGGTCAGACATGACCAAATTTGCTACTGGATAATAGTAAGATAAGAACATTATTGCCACAGTCTACCTCATGTTGTTGCTGCAAATACAAAGCTAGAATCTGGAAGAGTGGAACCAGTAAAAGAATTAGCTTCAAAGACCTTGAAAGCTCATTAACTAACATGTTATGTCTCATTTGTTTAAAGTGCAAAAATGTAACATTCAGATTTTATTGGAGACATTTTTAGTTAACTGGAATCTCTCATTATACCACAGCATGTTGTTTTTGGTTTTCCTTGGTTTACAGGTCTCTACATTTTAAATGCACTGGTAGAATTGAACAGCTAGTCGAGCTAGGTTCTCTGTTATGAAGAAAGTACAGAGATATCATTTAATAAAATATTAATCATTCCTTTTCATTCTGCCCTAGTAATCCTCTGTCAAGCAATGTCATTAGTTCATCATAGTAAATTTCCCATGGATTGGCTTAATGAAGTATCCTATTATAATTATTATTATTGTTATTACCTCTGCCAAGGCGCAGAGGTTATGTTTTCAGCGGCGTACGTTTGTCTGCCTGCCAGTCTGTCTGTCTGTAAGCAACATAACTCAAAAAGTTATGGTTGGATTTTGATAACATTTTCAGGAAATGTCAGACATAGAATAAAGGAACAACAAATTTTCTACCACTAGAACCACCAACATTCCAATATCCCCAAGAACCACCAGAGTTGGTAATTTTGACACCCTGCTGACGCAGCATTAAAGAGATAAAACTAGAAGCACTCGGAGAGCTGTTATGGTCGGTTCGTGAATCATAACAAATAAGAGAATGCAAGGGAATTTATGAAAAAATATATTTTATTACCAAATGAAACCAAAAGAAATCAATGTAACACTGAAACAAACTAAACCAAAGAAAGCCAACTAAAACAGATGCCAGGACCAGGTACGATGGCACGGGCCTCGACCAGAAAAGGATGAATCTTACATAACTACCGCAGACCCTGGCCAGTTGTCTTAACCAAATTAACCATCAGGTTTGAGGCCTGCAACACAAAAGGTATAATCAAAAGCAAGAAAACAAAACTCATAGAAGCCCAAAGAGGCCTGATATAATCACCTGAAAAAAAAAACCTGAAAGGCCCAACAGTCCACCCTGAACCCCCTTTAGCCTATTTTGAACCTTCTGGATCACCAGATCCAGAATATCAACATGATCCAGGTCAAACAATGATTAAGATCTACCATGATGTCTTCTTGTAGGCTATTTTCTTTTTTCTTATTTTTTTGCGTGTGTGTAAATTACAAGTCGGAACAAATAGAGATATCCAACATAAAAATGCTGCTATCTAAGTATAACATTGAATGGACTGAAATATGTCAGTTTTATGTCTCTTCTTACCTTTCAATTACATTTGAAAATTTTAATGGAAACTCAATGCATGGCTGTAAAAAAAAAAAAAGAATAGAAGGCATTGTCACCGCCAATAGTAAACAAAATCTAAACTAGGAAATCACAAACCCTAAATTGGACTTTCATAAGATAGAAAGAAAGCTCATGTCTTGAAACATGCACAAGACACACCAATGAAATGTAAACTCTTTTTTTCAGAAGCACAACATTTTCTTTCTTGTTCATTTTGTAGTTTTTACCTTTTCCCCAATATGATGTTTCTAAATGGGCATAAGAACACTGATGAAAGTGTAACTATTTTCTTATAGGGAGTTACAAGCAATAAAACATAGTCTTCATAGGTCTCTCACCTAGCAGAGTGTTGTTTTTTTTTCCAAAGATATGAAATATTCAGACTCCTTTCTCAAGTGTGATTGTGTCAGAGCTGAGTGTACTCAGTAAGGTTCACTGGAGAAAAAGCAAAGCATTCAGGTTGAGAAGAGTGAAAACTGCTTGCTGGCAGAAATTCATTCTCCTTGTGCATGTGCACACATAAACAAAATGAGTCTTGCTAAAGGGAATATTTCAGTTTTGACTGGAAAGTTAAAGAATTCTGTTGATAGTCCTCAGGTGTCTCTATAAACCATTAACCAGACACCTAAAACTATGATAACAGGAATAACATCAAGCTCTGCATTCAATAAAGTTCACTGTGAGTAAAGAGATGGCAATATAGTCTACAGTACAATTTCTCTCAGCATCTTGCAACAAAATCGAACATATTTCTACAAAGGGTTACTTTTAATGTCATGGGAATTATGCAAGAATGAATGAATGAACACTGACCCATTCAGCAGTGGATGATTGTAGTGAAGCTGACAGGTATAGTGGTGACCCTGTTATGTAGGCTGATCACGTTCAGGCTGTGACATCACCATACAGCTCACTCTCTCTCAGACTTCCTCTGTTTTTTCTGTCTCTTGTTTTTCCCTCAATTTGGTATTCTGCTGCTTCTATTTCAAGCAATGCTGCTCTATTCCCAGTATGGTTTGAAGTACAATGGGGTGGGAACCATGAAGGAAAGAAAGAGTTAGAGTAGGAGCAAGTGAAAGTGCATTAATAAAAGAAATGGAGTGGGTAGATGTCAGAGCAAAAAAGCAGTAAGGGGGAAATGATGCAAGGGGTGAAGAAGATAGAGAGACGTCCAAAGGAGTGAAGACGCAGGAACGAGATAAAGGACTAAAAATAGAAGGCTAGTTAATAGAAAATAGTACATCCTGGCTTCTGATCTTTATTCACCAAAGAGATACCTCTGGGAACTTCCAGTCTGTCTGAATGCATGGCTGGCTGGCTGGCTTGCTGGCTGGCTGGCTGGCTGGCTGTGCGTGATGGCAGCTTTACTATAAATTTATACATTTCTAGTCTTTATGGTATTTGTTCTTCTGCCCTGAAATGGCTTTCTCTTTGCTGAATGATGCATCCTTTCATACTGTCCTACTCAATCACATGTTCTTTCTTGCCGTCTTTTGTTCTTAACAAGAGTGCTGAAACTGTTTTCAGCACTGTCAACCAGGTGGGATTTAACAAGACCTCCATGAATACTTAATTAATTTAACTCACCTCATTATGAGGAAATGCTGATCTCAGTTTGGTTGGATGCATGAAAGTGAAAAACACATTACCACCCTTTGCAGTACAGGAGGTTATTCAGTCTTTATTTACTCTTCATTTAGACCTGGATAAACACACCTTTTGTTGTCTCAAGGAATGCATGCTGGCAGTCATGAATCACTCCAACCTGATTTCCTTCTTGCGTAGATCCGCTGTGACAGTTGCATGACGCATTTGATTGCAAGCTCTTATTGATTATGTGTCTGCTTTCCTCCCAGAGTATTGATCTTGGTAGGGTGGTTTTGGAAAATTATCATGGGATTTAACACGTTTTATTCAATTGATATTCTGAATGCAATTATCTTAAAATTAACTATTGTAAATATCCATAAAGTTATTATTTATAAATTAAATTATTTATCATTTTATTATTTTTAAAATAATTTATTTAGTTATTTATAAATTCTTTTTAGTTGAAGAATATAAGGATAGCTGGTTTATTGATGAGTTGTCAGATTCATGTTATTGAATGTATTAAAGGTCAAATTTAAGTCATTAACCACCATTAATGCTCTGGAATGACATGGACATGTAAATGTGACTTCTGTAACGATATAGAGAGCAAGATACTCATTACAGCTCATACATACCCACTATAAACTAAAGACTATAGCCTTACAATAGCCAAAAATGTTGTACACGTTTCATGAGCATAGTTGTCTCTGTTGACGTTTAAGCTAATCTATGTGGTCATCATCAGCATGGCAACATTTACGTACGATGGCTGCGTCAGCTTGGTATGGGTGCCTTATGAAGAGTCTGCTGCACACACACACAGGCATATACCAACACTCACGTCCAACTCACTAACTTACAGCTGCTATGGCAACTGGATCATTTCTGGATCCGTCCCTTTCTAAGAAGTGGTTAGTGTGAGGAGCTATAGGATGTTCAGATATAATGTTTGCATATCCCAAAGAGTTACTGCAATGCATTTAAACATTTGTCTGCCATGCTTTTCCAACTTCACTCAAAGATCTCTGTCTTTTAAAAATACACTATGTATTTCAGTTTATTCTAATGTGTAGCTGAGGATTAATCAAGTACTATTCCTGTGTATGTTTATCTTAACAACTGTGATGAACGCTAAATTCCACCACAGCAATAGTGTGATGCTGTAACCATGATGTCTCTGTTTTTCATATGAATTTCAAACGAGGTCTGTTTCTGCAGGTGCATGTTGGTTTTGCGTTCAGCTGTTACTAAAATGTGATATCATCGCTCAAACAGCTGTCAAATATGTGTTATCAGGATGAGAATTTGGATGAAAATGTCAAATTTGATAATGTGTGTTAATAATGTATTTATTAAAGTAACAATATATGTTTTGTAGACACTATTCAAATGTATTCAGCAATGAAATACACTAAAGCCTGACATTAAATGTTATCATACTATAATATTAACATCCACAACTTGTCATTTAAGTGGTAAAGAACATATTTTCCTCCCTGTAAAAGAACAAGCACTTAATATGACACTCAACAGCAGCTGTCACAGCTGGACTGTCAATCTCCTTTCTGAGAAATTCAGAACTGAATCAGTCAGAAATGGGTAACTAATTCAACTGGTTTGGTTGTTTTCACTTTGCCTAACCACCCTACTCTGTAAAGTGTAGCTATATTCCAACTAAATGACTGCATCATGTTTAATTCCTGCAACAAACACAAAGGGAGCAACTACTGAGAGTCAACACCATACATCACCTGCCCTGCATGAGGCCTAGCCTCATGATTCACCCAGAAAGTGTGAAATACAAACACACAGACTACTCAGATCTCGACACACACACACACACACCCACGTAACACACCCAGTAATAAAGCAGTATGGGGTACAATGCATTGTTAAGCCTTGGGGTGTATCGCTGGTTTTAGCAGACACATTTTACAGAACGGCTATATGCAAATATAAACAAATATTTAAAGCTCACCAAACTGCAATCAGTGAAGTACATGAAAATAGGAAATGCATTTTTTCCTGGAATATTTGGTCCACAGAGTATCAATTGTAGCTGAGACCCAGCATCACATGGAGATTAAACTCAATGAAAACAAATTCTAAAACATCCAACATAACTTAAAGCTAACTAACAGTATGTCCCAGTTTACTGCAGATGCTCATTTCAAATCTCTGCTTACGCAACTGCTTAGTAGCCTTGATAGAGATTACAGAGCATTGTTTTTGGCTTTCCATGTCCTCATGCAAGACTCAGCATGATTCTCAGGATGAAAAGCAGAGACCCATGGTAGTTTCTGGAAAAGACATCTGAGAAGGAGGGAAAGCAAGACAGATAAGGAAAAATGAGGCAGAGTAGGAGAGAAGCAGGTGGTCACTGGAGAAAACATTAGCGAGAAGGGATCTCATCTTCCCCCTACAGACACACACAGACACATTCACACAACAAAGACAACACACACAAAACCATGGAAATGCTCACATACATAAAGTATATGGGGCACATGTGGGAGAAATAAGCATTGTGGGTTTGAATATGGATTAACATGCGGTGACTCACCAAGATACACTCTCAGTGTGATTATGGGTTGTCGCATTACCATGGCAACACATCCTGTAATGTGCTAATGCCTCATTTCTGTGTTTGAGTGTGAGCTTGTTTTAGTGGGTGGAAGGTGACAGTAAGGCCACACTTATTCTTAATTGCGCAAAGTCAGACAGCTGAGATATTTCTAATGTGACATGGGGGCTGAAATGTGAGACGATCATTGGAAGGAAATTGCTGCTATATTTACAGTACATGCAGTGCAGGTTACTATAATGCAGAGCTGATGCACATTTTTAAAGAATTGAGGAGAAAAAATATCTTATCACACTTGAAAATCACCATATTCTTACTTTTGTTCTTAACACTTCATTTATGTTTATTTGACTGACTGTTGCTTACACTGAACAAATTTAATTAAACAGTAACTTATACAGCTTTGTTCACCTTATCTGCACTCTTTGTCATCAAACTTATAATGAATGGAGCTACTCCTTATCAATAAAGATCAATAGCACACCTAGTTTATCTGCCTGCCTTCTAAGCTGTGCTCTGGTCAGTTATTTCTCCAAAGCTGTCAGTCGTCCTGGCACCTGATCAGTTGTGAATACAAGTGGTTTCTCAGAGATCAAAATTAGATGTTTTGAAGCAACAATGACTTCCAACATGAGGCCACAACAGCGTTCTAGAATTGTATTTTTTTTCTTTTTTCTTGAATGGCATATTTGCAAACGCGCGCTTCATGTACAAAAAACACGCTGCATATATGATCAGAAAAGCTAGCGGGAAAAGCTGCAAGTACAGAGAGGCGCTGCAAATACAGAAAAGCAATGTCAACACCATTGACTGTAAAATATTTGGACAGAGCCTCCGTCACGTGACCTGTAGGTTTCCGAAGAGCTGAATTGAGGCTCGTTGGGCGATTCCCACCATCACCATTTTGGTAGCGTGTTGTCACTCCCGGAAAATACAAAAATGGGCGAAGAGGTGGCGGTGAGAGGGGGCCTGTGAGCGGGGAGACGGATAATTGACACCCATCAAACTCTGAACTGCCTCTAACTGCTGAGAGCTAACCGAGCTGACCCGGAGCTAACGGGAGATAACAGGAGCAAACCAGCTAACAGAGGTTGGCGGGCTAAAGCTAAGGTGCGCTGTTTGCTGGCTAAAAACCGCGGTTGTGCTACCCTCTGCTTCATTTTGCCAGATATCTGGCACCTGTCAATCAAAAGGACACACCCCTTATTATGAAGAATTTCAAGATTAACTAACATCTAAACTGATGAGTTATAAAAAAAATTCACTCCCCACACAGTTGTCATGAAGGTAAACTTGACCTATTAAACCTAAAATGTTTTTTTGTACCAGGCTGTAAATATGTTGATTTCTGCTGTGAAGTTGACTTTTTTAACATGGGAGTCTATGGAGATTGACTCCCTTTTGTAGCCAGCCCCTAGCGGATGAGGGGGAAACTGCAATTTTTGGCACTTCCACATATGCTTCATATTTCTCAGCTGGAGGTTGCTGCTTGATCAACACTCCGGATACACTAACGTTATCAAAGTTTCTACACTTAGATCAATAATTGAAATCAGCTCATCTTTTTTATAATATTGTATGAGATTAAGGCCAAATGTTAAAAAACATGAAAATAAAAAATATGTACCTAGCTGTAGTTTCCCTCTCTGCGCTCACGTAGCTTAAACTTCCCACCAGTACCTTTGTTTTTCTCAGTTTCTTCTCTTCTTGCAGTTGTTGTTGTTTATGCAGCACTCTGTATTTGCAGCGCTTTTCTGTTTTTTTGCATCACAGTTCTGTATATGCAGCGCTCCACATACTTGCAGCTTTTCCCGGAAGCATTTCTGTTTGTATATGCAGCGTTTTTTTGTATTAAAGTGACAGCGACAACAACAGTGGGATAACTTTGCGACAGCATTGTTAAATTTGACAATGATAGTAGATACAGATGTGCAAGTGCTTTGCATTTATTTGAATTAAAACTATCTTGCTTGTGTAGTTATATAAGTGTGACAGTGTGGGTCCTGTCACTATGCCTCCGATTGATCATGTGCCCTGGCTACTTGGCCACAGGGATATCCC